>CM035429.1:41394066-41396566 GCA_020310875.1 Ceratopteris richardii | reverse complement strand
TGAGCACATGCACTTCGAACCAAATAAGTTAGATGAATGATTACAAAGGTAGGCAAGAGACAAGAGGTGTGAAATGAGTAGCTAAATTGCTACTCTTAATAGCTACATCTAACTGTGCAATGTGTATAATATACAAATTTGGATAATAGGTTGAATGTATGTGGATCTAGGTACATAAATTGGAGAGAATTGTGCGTAAGAGTTGTAGAGTATGTTAGTGTGCTGGAATATGGAAGATAATGGTCTCCTTATAGAGAAAATAGTCTCTATGCTGGAATTAGAGCTAAAAATCTGCAACCCTAATAGAAAATAGGGAGTTGTAGAATATGTTAGTGTGCTGGAATATGGAAGATAATGGTCTCTTTGTAGAGAAAACAGTCGTTATGCTGGAATTAGAGGTAAAAATCTGCAACTCTAACAGAACATAGGGTTTCTTCTCTGATTTAAGTAGCCACAGTAGCTTCCTCCACTTGAGGTAGTAGGTAGAAAACCTGGTACAGTAGCAGATATTATTGAAGTACCAAAAAAATGCAGCAACTTACAACTCAGCAGGTACACACACTGATATGTGTGTAAAGAAGAAGTGGGCAGCAGCTTATCTCCTTCAAAATCACTCAGTCAGCACCAGCAGCACCAAATCTTAGAATATGATAAAAACTTAATTTCATGTGACCGAGGCTTTGTTTTATAGGCAAATGGGCCCCATAAAACTAATCCAAGAAAATCTGCCACAAATCACCGCAAGATTTTTGGGATGGCTTTTTAAATTATTGTTTTTGAGCTAAAAGTAATATTATATGGTGGGGCTAAATAATAACACTTAGATCTTATCTTTTGTGAGATTATATCTCAATTTATTGATTTATTTTAAAAACTTTAAGTGAAAAGCACCTTGAAAAGCTGAGATTAGGGTTTGGGTTTTGAGGGGCTAGATGATGCATAAGGAGGAGTTTCCCTTGTTATTCAGTAAGGGTTTGCTGTACAAACAGTTGTAAACTGTTTCTATTCACTCCAATCTCACATGCACACACTCTCCATACCTCTTAGGCACTTTATGAACAAACTCTTGCATCCAGTTCCCGAAATTCTGCCTAGATTTAGATTTTGTAACTACATTCAGCACACAGTCAGATTTTGTATCTACATCCAACACATTTAGCACACATTCAGTTTGTAGTCATATACAGGCACTTTGTAATTTGTCAATGAATATGAGTTAGTGTAGGTAAGCATTTTAGCTTATTGTACACTTTGACAAGTTGTGTATTCTCTCTCTACTTCTCATTCATCTAATTTTGAGTCTTAATGCGAAAGTTCATTTGTTGGAAGATCCTGAAAACTATGATAATTGTTATTAAAGCCCACCCCATTTCCAACAAGGGTGCCCAATGTAGGTTAGAAAAAGTCAAAATTTGAAGGCCAAACCATGGTCAAAGGTTAGTATAAAATGGTAAAAAATGGTGAATAGGTGACTTATTATGAAAGTGCTCTTCAAGATCTTTCCAATTATGTATAACACTAGACTGGATTGATTTGGAGGGTCTAATATTAAACCCTAATGTGCAGATTTGTGTAAAAAGCAAATTAAAGTTGAAAATCAAATACACCACATGGCAAAATCTTATTAGTTTGATCTTATGGCTACGATTAAACCTCATAAAAAGCTAATGTCAACAATCTAAAAAACAAAAGAGACAAAATAAAAAGCCAATCAAGGATATTTGCCAAAAAAAAAGCAAATTTTTTTAAATTTTCGCCATCAGATTTTCATTGGGCAGATTATGGCTATAAAAAGATAAAAGCACAATTTTCAATTATCACCTACTTGGAGGAGAGCTTCAAGAACGTGGTGAAAGATGATCTCCACCCATGTGAGGTGGAGTTGTGCTTTCTGCCTCTTCAACAAGGTGGGCATCAGCTTAAAATCTTCAACTATGCAAATTGTGGAATTATGGGAAGCTTGCTACCTTGTAACTTCATGTACTTCATCATTGTTATGTATGAAATATATTTGGAGCTTGAATCCTTTCTCTCTCTCTCTCTCTCTAATGTCTTGTCTATTCTCCATCTTGTCTCCATTTTCTCTGTGTCTCCATATTAATTGTGGGCTATAGGATTGGTGCTCTCTTAAGTGGCCTCGAGCTTCCCCCATGCATCATAATCAATAGTCAAGCCCTCCTTATTCAAAGTGATGGTTGCATCATCTTCCATGCATTGTGGCATCACCTACACAACTACATCTTCATAGTCCTTGAGAGAAAGAATGCCATGCATACTCTCTTAATTTCAAAAAGATTTTTCACGTTTGAGGAAGAGGAAATCATCCTTGCACTATGAGGATATCATTTTTGACATTTATTTAAAATGGAAAATTTTGACATTTATTTAAAAATTAGCAATCTCTGAATTTTTGGGAAAATAGCGCCAAGATCCAAAATTTATTCAAATTATGGTTGCTCAATAACTCAAGTTTCCATTATGTGAAGCTTGAGCAATGACC
>CM035429.1:40481566-40631566 GCA_020310875.1 Ceratopteris richardii | reverse complement strand
TGCCTAGGAGAAAAATAGATATTGCAATACACAAACTTAATATCAACAACCACAATATCAATAGCCACAATGTTATAAGAGATAACAATATCAACCTAGGCCTATGAATCCACCTACATATGAAAATCTTCCTAGACACCAACAACAATCCTATAGAGAACCAGGTTATGGTTACTGTAGATACATCCACAACATCATACTAGTCGAATATGCAAAAGAGAATACTAAAGGAGCAATCATACCTCTAGATCAACAACCACAATATCAATAGCCACAATGTTATAAGAGATAACAATATCAACCTAGGCCTATGAATCCACCTACATATGAAAATCTTCCTAGACACCAACAACAATCCTATAGAGAACCAGGTTATGGTTACTGTAGATACATCCGAAAATGGTGGGCACAAATCCTAGCTATTGAAAGCCTTATCTTGAGGATAAAAAGAAGTATTTAGGAGATACTTAAAGTGAATGAAAATGGTATAAGGAAGTGATTTTCTATCCTACAAATAGTAGTGTGGGATCCACAATCTCTATGCAACTCATGAAGAATGAGATTAGCTAGCTCTCACATGTCTTACAAGTGCACGACAGTGGTGGTGGTTTGACATGTACACATAGATTAAATTATCAAATTGAGAGTATGACCTAGCCAAAAGCATCAAAGAATGTGCTCCACATGATGGTTAATGTGTGAATAGGTTAAATAGTGCATATAAGGATGATTTCTACCTCACACGACATCTTCTACACGATGCTTGGTGCAGTAGCAAAAACTAAATCGAGGTTTTCTCCTAGATTTGATACCCGAATATAGTGAAAAGTGAGTTCATTTTAAAGCTTAATAGGTGTCCCACCAAAGCACTGCAATCTATCACTCCATATAAAGCTCGGCATGGTCACCAACCATCTATTACTCATTTGAGTGTCTTTGGTTGTTTGGCATATGCATTAATGCCGAAACAACAATGCAAAAAATTGAACGATAAAGTAGTAAAATGTATTTTTGTTGGGTACAATTCTGAAAGCAAAGGCTATCATATGTATCATCCATAGACTAAACACATTTTGGTTAGTCATGATGTTGTTTTTGTGGAAGATGCAATTCAACCATTGCTTTCATGTGCTAAGGAGATATCAATTAGCTCAAAAGATGTGTATGACACTTTGCTGCCTCTTTTTATAGGTGGACATTCAAGTGCTAGTCCAAATGAGGCAAATTTTCAGCCTTTACAAGTTCCACATGATAATGCATATCATTCCATTTCTAATGCAGATTTACATGATGCACTTGTTGATGAGAGGGTTGATATAGAGAAGACAAAAACTATGTCTAAATGGTTGGTTCAAACTTTGCAAGATAGCAAATTAGATGCATCTCTATCATATCATACTCATTCAGGCTCTCATAGTGCTTCTTTTGCATCAGATTGCTATGCAATGGCTACCTCTAGTCTTTGTGATGAGAAGGAGCTTGTTTCTTTTGATGAAGTAGAAAGTTTAGAAAATTGGATGGCTGCTATGCAATAAGGATATGATCCTATTAGGAAGAATGGTACTTGGTCTTTATGTGATTTGCCTCCATGCAAAAAGACCGTTAGCACTAAATGGCTATACAATTTGAAGCATAGGCCTGATGGAACGGCATTAAATGGGTATACAAGTTGAAGTGTACGCCTAGTGGAACAATTGATAGGTATAAGGCTAGGCTTGTTGCAAAACATTATGCTCAAGAGAGAGGCATTGATTTTGATGGGACCTTTGCACCCACTTGCCAAATGACCACTGTTTGTAGCATTTGTGCACTTGTAGCTCATCATGGTTAGAATGTACATTAGTTGGACATTAAAATTGGATTTTTGAATGGTGACTTACATGAAGAAGTGTATGTATTTCAGACTTGTGGTTTTGTGCAAAAACGGCATGAAAACGAAGTGTGCAGGTTGAAGAATTCATTATATGGTTTGAAACAAGCACCACATGCTTGGTATGAAAAGATACACACCTACTTGATTGCACATAGTTTTGAGAATATTCCAACCGAGAGCACCTTATATGTTAAGCATGTAAATCATGAGCTTTTGATCATTGTTGTCCATGTTGATGACATGTTGCTCACTGGTCCTAATGAGAAGCATATTGTTGATTTTAAGGTTGATTTGCATGCCTCATCTGAGATGTTGAATTTGGGGTATTTGCATCATTATTTGGGCATTTAGTTTATGCAAGTTGATGGTGGAATAGCTCTATGTCAAAAAGAATATATTGACTCATTATTACAACATTTTGGCCTTGAAGATAAAAAAGTGGTATATTTGCTATCAACACTAAGAATGATGAGGAATTGGGTATTGCACGAGGGGAATAACTCATGAAATTGAGTAATGTAGGACATGACCGATTCATGCAAATAGGCTCATTAGAAAATCTCTGATGGGCCTAATTGATTGAATCGGTCATGTCTACCAAATGATCATTGTTGATACAAATAGAGGTTTGCTCATATTTCATAAGGGGCAAGCCAAAAAATCCATAAAAAAGGATAAATCTAGGACACAACCAATACAAGTAAATAGGCTCATCAGAAAATCTCTAACAAGCCTAATTGCTTGAATTGGTCGTGTCTCACAACTGATCTTATTTGCAAGGCAAGTAATTAGGAATGTAGCTTAACCTCATCCTCCTCCTGAATCAATTCTTTTGCATCAATTATTATTGTTCCTTTGTCCTCAGCAACCTCCAAAAATGAGTATCCTCTTCCAAATCAGTCCCCATATCTTTTTGCTTTTGGTCAAAATCTTCATTGCAAGTGTTGGCTTGTTATCATCTATATCATCCACAGACTAAACACATTTCGGTTAGCTGTGATGTTGTTTTTGTGGAAGATGTTATTCAGCCTTTACTTTCATGTACGAAGGAGACATTCGTTATCTCCAAAGACATCTATGATACTTTGTTGCATCTTTTTACAAGAGGACAACCTAGTGCTAGTCCTATTGAGTCAACTTCTCAACCTTTATAGGTTTCATGTGATGATGAAAATGCATAAAATTGCTATGCTATGACTGCCTCTAGTCTCTTTGATGAGACTCAACTTGTTTCATTTGATGAAGCAGAAAATTTTGAACATTGGATGGCTGCAATGCAATCTGAATATGATGCTATCATGAAAAATGGTACCTAGTCTTTATAGAACTTGCCTCCTCGCAAGAAGACCGTTGGCACTAATTGTGTATACAAGTTGAAGCGTAAACCTGATGGAAAAGTTGACAGGTATATGGCTAGGCTTGTTGCAAAGGGTTATGCATAGGAAAGAAGCATTGTTTTTGAGGAAACCTTTGCACCTACTTGCCGAATGACTATTGTTCATGGCATCTATGCACTTGCAGCTCATCATGGTTGGAATGTACATCAGTTGGACATTAAAACAACATTTCTGAATGGTGACTTGCATGAAGAAGTATGTTTTTCAGCCCTGTGGCTTTGTGCAAAAAGTGCATGAAAACTAGGTGTGCAAGTTAAAGAAGGCATTGTATGTTTTAAAGCAAGCACCACGTGCTTGGTATGAAAAGATACAAGCCTATCTGATTGCACATGGCGAGGTGTATGGTCAAGAGTTAGGCTTTACACATAGTTTTTGGCTTGAGGCTGTCATGTGTGCAACATATGTACTTAAGAGGTGTCCCACTAAAGCACTACAATCTATCACTCCATATGAGGCTTGGCATGGTTAGAAGCCATCTATTGCTCATCTGTGTGTTTCTGGTTGTCTGGCATATGCATTAGTGCCTGAACAACATGGCAACAAATTTGACGATAAAGTAGTAAAATGTATTTGTTTTTGGGTAGAGTTCTAAAAGCAAAGGCTATCATCTATATCATCCACAAACTAAACACATTTTGGTTAGCTGTGATGTTGTTTTTGTGGAAGATGCTATTCAGCCTTTACTTTCATGTACAAAGGACACATTCGTTAGCTCCAAAGACATGTATGATACTTTGTTGCATCTTTTTACAAGTGGAGAGTCTAGTGCTAGTCCTATTGAGTCAACTTCTCAACCTTTATAGGTTTCATGTGATGATGCAGATCATTCCATTTTTGATGCAGATTTGTATGATGCACTTGATGAGAGAGCTGATATTGAAGAGGCAAAAACTATGCCAAAATCGCTAGTGCAGACTTTGCGTGATAGCAAATTAGATGCACCTCTATCATAACCCACTCGTTCAAGCTCTCATAGTGCCTCTTTTGCATCAAATTGCTACGCTATGACTGCCTCTAGTCTCTTTGATGAGACTCAGCTTGTTTCATTTGATGAAGCACAAAATTTTGAACATTGGATGACTGCAATGCAATCTGAATATGATGCTATCATGAAAAATGGTACCTGGTCTTTATAGAACTTGCCTCCTTGCAAGAAGGCCATTGGCACTAATTGTGTATACAAGTTGAAGTGTAAACCTGATGGAAAAGTTGACAGGTATAAGGCTAGGCTTGTTGCAAAGGGTTATGCATAGGAAAGAGGCATTGATTTTGAGGAAACCTTTGCACCTACTTGCCGAATGACTATTGTTCATGGCATCTATGCACTTGCAGCTCATCGTGGTTGGAATGTACATTAGTTCGACATTAAAACAACATTTCTGAATGGTGACTTGCATGAAGAAGTGTATGTTTTTCAGCCCTGTGGCTTTGTGGAAAATGTGCATGAAAACTAGGTGTGCAAGTTAAAGAAGGCATTGTATGGTTTAAAGCAAGCACCACGTGCTTGGTATGAAAAGATACAAGCCTATCTGATTGCACATGGTTTTGAGAACATTCCAATTGAAAGCACCTTTTATGGCAAGCATGCTAATGATGGACTTCTGATCATTGTTGTGTATGTTGATGAGATGCTGCTCACTAGTCCTCATGAGAAGCATATTGCTGTTTCAAGGCTAATTTGCATGCCTCATTTGAGATGTCTAAATTTGGGGGATTTGCATCATTATTTGGGCATTGATTTTATGCAAGTTGATGGTGGAATAGCTTTGTGTCAAACAAAATATATTGACAAATTATTGCAATGTTTTGGCCTTGAAGACTGTAAACCTATTGCTATTCCTATGGAGACAGGTTTACGATTGAGTCTTCATGATGTTGCAGATGCATTTGATGTTGTTCTCTATCAACAAGCTGTTGGAGGCTTGATCTACTTATGGATTACTCAACCAGATATTCAGTTCGCTTTCTCACAGATAAGCAGGTTTATGCATTGCCCAGGTTTCAAGCATTGTCAGGCGGTTAAGCACAATTCGCTACTTGAGTGGTACCTAGCTACTTGGTTTGTTTTATCCCAAGGGGGGATCACTACCACCCAGATTTGCATGCTTTTTCTGACTCTAACTGGGCTAGTTGCTATTAAACTCGTGTGTCCACTAGTGTTTTTTTCTTCATTCTTGGTAGCTCATGCATATCTTGGCTAAGCAAGAAGCAGCCTACTATGGCCACTTCTAGTTGTGAGGTTGAGTATGGGGCAACTTTCACAATGACTCTTGAGTGTGTCTGGCTCAGATTCCTTATGATTGATTTGGGTGTTGGTTAGTCTTCTACCACCACCATCTTCACTGATAGCCAGAGCACATTGGCAATTGCGAGGAACCCTACGCTCCATGCTCGCACTAAGCACATTGAGGTGCATTATCATTATGTCAGGGAGAGATTCTCTGTTGGAGAGATCATCTTGGCATATATGCCCATGCAAGAGGACATTGCAAACCTTTTCATGAAGGCTCTGCCTAGGGGGAAGTTTAAAGCTATCCGTAAAGCTTTGGGCTTACTTCCTTTTGTGGATTGATTCCACATAGCTTGGCACTTCCTTATACATGAGTGCCAAATCCTTGTTCATCGCATCACTCCCAGGGGGGATTTGTTGATATATTTAGGTAGTGATGTGTGTGGACACACTAGGACTGTTGGGGTACTTTTTTCCCTCTTTAGGAGGTTTTTTTCCCCTGGCTTGTATATATGCCTATAGCCCTAACGAGTTACTTATCTTTGTACATTCTAGTGGTAATACATTCACTATTGTGTGTTGTGCTCCAAGCTTCTTCTTCTTCCTTGTGTTGTTCGCATGCTTCCGCAGATGTCTAACCCCAAGATTTATGATTTTTTTCTTAATTTTTTAATTTTATGTCTTTGTAAATTTTTTGATCTTCTCTCTCTCTCTATCTATATCTCTCTCTCTCTCTCTCTCTATATATATATATATATATATATATATATATATATATATATATATATATATATATATATATATATATATATATATATATATATATATATATATATATATATATATATATATATATATATATATATATATATATATATATATATATATATATAATGTGACGGAAATCGTGTTTTTTAATTGAACACCATGATGTTGAGAAATCACAATTCTTTGATGAGAATCACAATTCTTTGATGAGAATCACAATTCTTTGATGAGAATCACAATTTTGTGACTCAAAATTGTGTTTTTTTGCTCACAATTGTTTTTTTTGCTCACAATTATGTTTGCACACAATCATGAATTTTCACAACTCTAAGGTCATAATCATCAAATTTTGACCCTCAGAATCACGATTTCCAAACAAAAAATGCAATTTTGAGAAATCATGATTCTCTGTTGAGAATCACGATTTTGAGACTCAAAATTGTATTTTTCCACTCACAATCGATTTTTTTTTTTTTAAAAACTATTGTGAGTTTTTGTGATTGTGAGATCAAAATCGTGAAATTCTGAAGCTTATAATCGAGATTTTTAGACATAATTGTGATTGCTCACAATCGTGAAAAATCATGATTTTCACTAAAAATCATGATTTCTAAAAATCTTCTTTTATCCTTAAAAAATTACATTCTATGAGTTTTTGTTCAAATTTTTAGTTTATTGTTTTTCTTGTTTTCTTGACTATAGCAAAGGCATATTACTATTTTAACAACATGCAATATAGGACTTTGATCAGAAACTAATTTTTTCTAATTGAAATCAGTATTTCAAAAAATTGTGTTCTATATTTCACTTATTTTTCATCATTTTTTGTAGAGAATATTATGCAAAAAACTTACCTTAGACTCATTGCTCAAACATTGTGTGCAAGTGCTCTCTTTGTAAACGACTCACACAGTCACAATTCTGACTCTCTCTCACACACTCACTCTCATAAATGAACGAAATTTTTCCAAGTCCTTTTATAGTTTCAGGTCACACTCATGATTTTCACTTTTTCTTATGAAATTTCAAATTTTCCTCTTGATTTGAACTTGATCTTATGTTTTCCTTACTTTGCAATCAAAAAATTTTCAATTTGCCTAAAATTTGAATGATCTTATCGTTAATAGAAAATCATGATTTTTTACAAAAAAATTGTGATTTTGGGTTTCACCTTTGTTTTTACAATTTTTTTCACCTCTTCTGATGCAACGCCTTCCTTTGCAATCCAACACCTCTTTCCCACTCTTCTGATTTTGCAAAAACCAAAAGAATAATGATTTTTTTTTACAAAAAACAATGTAGAAAAGAAATTCCTTATAACTTTACTTTTCTTGATTTTCTTTGCTCTTTGGATTACTAGAATTTACTGATGATATCTCTTGGTTCATCCTCAATTCCCTTGGTTTCTACTTTTCTTTGTTATATACTTTTTAATTTTTCCCCAAACAAAAAGTGAACAATCTATCTAGAGTTTCATGTAAATGAAGTTAGAAGCTGATAAAGAAAGATGGAGATCTTGTAATTTGAGATTGGAGAACAACATGAAACTCTTTACTTATCCTCCTAAACAAAATGAATGAAGTAATCTTTCCCAAAGATAAACACACTCATCTTCAACTTTGCACACTTGATGATTCAAAATGATTTTGTAAAAGTGTTTGTTACCATCAACATAGAAGATCCAGCAAAGGTCCAAAACTATAATGGTTGAAAGCTTTGCTTACTTCTCGACAACTGTGCCAATGATGTTTGTTGTGCTTTGGAGTTGTCCACTCCAACCATTATAGTATAAAGGAAACAACAACTTTAAACATTTTAAATTGTCAATCTGGGAAGTGTTCTAAGGCCACAACCCCTTCTTTATTAATGGAATCCAAGATTTATCAACAAGATTAGTTTCAATAGATATTTCACAACTTTTATGGAAAATTCTAGGTTTTCTTGTAAATAGAGATAAAAGAAAGCTTTCTTAATGATTCTTGTGCCTAAAGTGTGCCATTTTTATAAGGAAGAGATTAATAACATTAAACTTTAATTTCAGTACATGTATCATAGAGATGAGAGAATCATGATTCTAACGGAATCACACAGTCAACTTGAACAACACTTTGCAAGATTGTAGAGACTCGTTATGGTGAAATAGGATTAAACTAGCATGAAATACTCAAAGAAAAACTGATCAACAAGACATATCCATGATAGACACTCAACAATTCATCAACAAATCACCATGAAAGCTAAAGGAAGAGTTTTGGAGAAGATGGACAAGAGCTCTCAAGTTTTCATTAATCAATCAAGTACAAAATGATCATCCCCCAAAAATGAGTCATATGTTGACTCATATACTTTTCCAAGTTTCCTTTTTCACACTTGAAAATAGGTCCTCTAGGATTCTAATCTAATTTTCTACTCACTTGAGAGATCTAAAAAATCTCAAAAAATTACAGTTACTTCTATTTATGAGGAAAACTCTTCCTCATTTTTACATCCAATGGGGCTTTCTATATTACAAAATTACAATTTCACAAAATATTTCTATGTCAAAAAGATGTTCTTCCAACATGGTTGTAGAACCAAGATCTATCAAGAACCCTTGATAGAGGAAGGCATGCCTACACTTGGAAGGGCAAATTAGTTCCCCCCCCCACTTAGATCCAATCTATCTTATGGTCAACACGGAGCTGGATCATCTCACATCCATGGTACTCATAAGGAAAGAACTAGAGAAAGACTTGAGGTGAGCTTTACAAACCCAATAGGAAGAGAACAATAAAAAATGGAGATGGAAAGAACAGATCAAGAGAGATACAAAAATCCAAGACAAAAAAGAGGCATGGATGAGTTTCCCTTGCCTAGGCCTAGAGAACACCCTCGGATCTTGAGGCCTACCCAACTAGTCAAATCCATGAAGAATTGCTTTGATGGTACAAGAGATCCATATGATCACATAGCAGAGTTTAGACAAGTACCAAGAGTGGAACACGTTGATGACCTGTTCACTCAATATAATGCCTTTGGACTAACTTTTAAAAACACAAACTTTGATGTGGTTTCAACCACTACATCAAAGGACAATTCAGGAACATTGATCAACTGCTAGAAGCCTTTACCACGGAGTTCTCCAAGAGTGGAATTAGACACAATACCTCATCCCTGATCCACAACTTCAAGAAAACACCCTAGGAGATAGTTATACTAGTAGGAAGAAGATTTAGATAGTACGTAGAGAGATGCCCCATTCGAGAACTACCCACACTAGCCAAATAAGTAGCATTTTTCTTGGATTGTTTGCTAAGTCCCAAATTGAGATCATATGTGTATCTAAAAGATCCTAGAACCATAGAGTAGTGTGTTCGTATGTGCATTGATATTGAGGACAATATAGGGGAAGAGTTAGAGCTTTTCAAGATCTATAAAGATTCAGACAGTGCTACTAGCTTCAGTTCTAGGTCATCCACTTCAATAGAGGAGTTAGCAAAGAAAGTAGCACATATATTAGGAGTCTCAACTAAACATGCATCTAGGATGGTCTCACTGAAACGATGTTACCACTATGGAGGATAGCACATGGCTAATGTTTTTCCAATAATGGCTCGACCCCAGGGAAAACCTAATGGTCTGTACTGCACCATTGAGAGGAGATACACTAACCATACCATGCAGGACTACCCTTATAACAAGCAGGTGGTTAGACAAAATTATCCACAACCATATCAACAATAGGAAAGATATCCAAATTAGTACCAACCTCAACAATACTTTAGAACACAACAACCTTAACAACCACAATACCAATCGCGACAAAGACCTTGGCCAATGTTGGTCAACAACCTTCTCTTCCAGCCAATGTGATCCTAATCAAGTATGCATTAGGAGAAGAAAACTTGAGTAGAGCCTTAGTGGTAGCACCTCCCTCAATTTCAAAAAGCAATCCAAATGCTCATAGCTTTGACTCAATGCATGTAGATAATCCACCAACTTACTACATTGATTCACCATAGAATAACAAGATCTACCCTTATGAAAACCCCAATGAATCTAGTTGGAAGCCAGAATATTCAAATGTGATGTATACCACCCTAACCCTAGGCTCCAACTAAGACAAATGAGACCCCAAGGACCATGCTATAGATGTCAGGGAGATCACTTCATTAAAGGTGGCCCAATCCCTGCACTAGGATAGCCACAAGCAATAACCATTCAAAGCTTTTGTCTAGCTGTGGTAAGGAGCATCTGCTCAAGGATTGCCCAAAGAACCCAACCAATGCATAGAAAATCACACCTATTAATGTTATTGACTTAGTGGTAGACTCTAGTGGAATTCGAATGACTACAACCCTAGTGCAAGTAGTAACTAGAGCTCAAGTCCTACAACAAAACCTAGGCACCAATCAAGAAAAGAACCTAGACAACAATGAGATTGAGAGCACAACTAAAAAGAGAATGAGAGCTTGGAAAGGTATCCATGAATGTATGAAAAAACAATGGACAAAGAAGATGAGTGAACTAGAATAAAGATTAAGGGAGAATAAGCTAAACTCTAAGAAATCGCATCTCATACACACTCTCACACATCACTACCATTGTCATCACTATCTAATCAGCCCCATATAACCCCATCACCACCCAGAGTAGGATTGGTCTTAGCAAATCCTACTCATGAGGATTTAGATATGATGCTTAAAGCATATCAGACCAGAATCCAAGAAGAGCCAAACGTGTTAGAACATGACAAGTGTTACCCTAGAGTTGACCAAATAGAGATTGAAAGGACTAAGCTATGTGTCAAAATGGTAGAATTTGCTCAAACCATGTTTGAGGCCAGCTCCATTTTCAATTGCACTAACTTTGCCAAAGCACAATTGCATTTTGATGGATTTCTAGAGATACTAGAGAAAATAAATAGCCAAATTAGGAAAGCCAACAACATCTCAGGTGAGTAATGCCAGAAGTGAAGGGATAGGCCTTCCCCCCAAGGTAATTCATGCTCCTAATTCTACTATTTTTGGAATCTCTTCTTTGGTGCATACACATAAGAATTCCTATGAGAGATTCAAGAGGAAAAATGGGCCAAGAAGAGTGAAAATCCTCCCCCCATTGAGTTAGTAGATGATCTTCATGATTAATTTTTGCAAGACATTCCTTCTATATACGGAGAACAAGAGGATACCCAATCTAGTGAACAGTTAGACTTCGAGTCTAATTCCTTGTAGGAATCACCTCATTTCACAAGCCCATGGGAGTCTGAGTCTATCCATATGGGAGTAAGAAAGAGAACCTCATTCATACCTAGAAACATGGAGGTAGTGAAGAACACCAAATTCAAACCAGAAATGTGGACACACATAGCCAATCAAGTGTCAGAAGTAGCTAAAAAATACCTATCTCCCTATCACTTATTGGGGCTACACAATGAAAGATATTTTGGACTCAGGTGTGGGTGTTGCTATTGCTACCACCTTCTTATGGAAGCATTGGGGCAAGCTAGCACTCATACCGAAAAGAATGAAGTTGCAAATGGAAGATGGCCACATCGAGAAACCTCTAGGATTGTTTGAAGGAATAACTCTTACTGCTTGTGGTTTCGAGACCGAGCATACTTTCACCATATGTGAATTTGGCAAGAACCACGCATATGAGATGATCTTAGGTAGACTGTTCATGAGACAATTACAAATAGTGCAAGATTTAGGAACTAATTCTCTATACTTGCAACATTTAGGAGTCACCACTAAAGTCAATCTCAAGGACTACTCACATAGAGACATGCCCCCTAAAAAATGGAACCCCATTCATAGAGCAACAGATGACACAGAACCACTGCACTCCATAGGATCAGGATCCTCTTGGATGCATGAAGACACTCACTTATGGATGTGAAAAGTTGTAGTTGAAGAAGAGAAAAGATTATCTACACGAGAAGTAGGTACAGAGAAGCACCCTAGATTAGTTCAAGATGCAACCTATGCACCCATAGTGTTCCCAGATGAAGAATTTGAACTTCATGATTGGTTAGAAATTCTCTATATCAAGTATAACTTATAAACTTATTCAATTTTGGAAAACTTCTGTCAATTTAATGAGTTATGACCATTACTATGAACTATGACCATACTAAAAAAGTCTACTTCACAAAATGCATTCATTGACTTATTAAATGATTAAATTTTCTTAAGAAACTTTGACACAATACTCTCCTAATATTTTTGTAGCGATTCCAAGTGAAAATTCTTCAAAAGAATTTACAAAACTTCAGATTTACTTCAATAAGTAAACCTATGTCTGAAACATGCTTCTTTGCAAGCGACTTTTACATATGTAACTTTAAATGCATGATTCTCACAAACTAGACCCTGTTTGATGAAATGGTTTTAGACATATGTTTCTTACCTTCCAAATTTAATGCTTACTTGTGCAAAAATTTACAATGTAGGATGAGATCTGATCAATTCTTTGACCATCGAGATCGCACGCCTGTTTCAGGAGTCACTCATCATTTGTTCACATATGAATGTTCCTACACAAAATTCTCTCAGCTTATTATACTTGAACTCTCAAAACTTGTCCACATATGCATTAACTATAGACTTAAACACACACAAAAGGATTTCTCAAATGATTGAGCACAAAAAGAGAGAGATGGAAAACATCGAGGTGCAAATCATCTTCTATTCTGAATAGAAATACATCTAATGGATAAGTGTCACTCAACTTGTGATCTAATCTTCTATATCTCATTTATCTATCATCTCTCATATATATCATGACTATATACAAGTGTATATATACATATGAGTGTAGATTCGTCATTATATCAAAGTATTTTTGAAGTATTTACAAAACTATTGCACATGTGTATGTGGAACATCTCTTCCTAAAATTCCACTTCACTTCATGCTTTAGACTTTGATCTTTACTTTAAGTCTTCATTCCTAACCTTCATGTAATAAAAAATTGTTGATTGTCTTGCTCCAACATTTTTTGCATCAAGGTATTTTAGTTAGTGGTCATGGCTGAAAGCAGTGATGTATTTTGTATGTTATGTTGAAAATCAAGTCTCAATCATGCAAAAAGGCTCAACCACGAGTTTTGCAAGTGGATCAATAAAAAAGGAGGACCCAAAGTCATGGAATAGAGTTAGAAGCTCCACCAAACTCAATCAAATTCAAATCTCATCAAATTAGCCACCAAAAAGTTCACCTAAACTGATTGGTGGGTGGTTAACTAGATTGTAGGAAAAGTAAAAGTCTATATAAGCATCATCCCACCTTTGTTTCTTGAGCTTTATGCATTCCACAAGTTTCCCACTTAGTTTAGTGAAGTCATAACTCCAGCAAGCAGCCCCCTTGCTTGCTTACCTCATTTTCTCATGACTTTGCTCCTCTCTATCTAGAGGTGTAGTTATGCTTTTCCAAATCTAATTGTACCAGATTGTAGAGCATTGTTTTCTCTCTCATTGTACTCATTTTCATTGATTTCAAGCTTCATTTTGCCTCTCATATTGTGTCGTGAATGTTGCCAAAGTTTCAAGTTATTTGGCTAAGTGAGTTGTGAGAAATTGCCAACTTTGTGAAGGTATATCTCTGCACATAGGCAGAGAGTGTTGCAAACATGTAGCCTGTTTTGCAAAGGTTGGTTCTCCCAGCTTGAATATCCATTTGGGATGATTTAAAGCTTGCGTGTAGCTCTTATAGTCTAGTACAAGTGTAAAAAAATGTCATTTTAAGTCTCTGTACTAGTGTAGAGAAAAGTTCAGAACAATGAGTATATATCACTACTTGTGGACCTAGTGGAAGGCAACCATCTTCCATTTTTCCATTGGGGTGTTAGAATCATCCCCCATTAGTGGTATTAGAGCCATTTTGGAGGCTTGGAGAAATCAGTGACATCATATTGAAGAATTGAAGGGATCAAGACAACTCGTGAAAGCACAAGGAGGACTCATCATAGCAAGAAGACATCGAAAGGGGGCTACATCAATCGAGATCTCAACTAGTCGAAGGTTAGCAAGGGAGAAGCTATCAAAAGGTAATATCCAAACATTCTAAAACATACAAATACTTGAGCAGAAGCTAGAGGAGCATCTTAGAGCTCAGTATGCCTGAGTATAATGCACAAATAGAGAAGTTAGAGAAAGGCAATTATCAACCATGGAAATTTAGAGTTAGCAACTACCTTATGGGCAAAGGATTGTGGGGATTAGTGAGCAGCACGAAGCTAATGCCTCATGTACATGATCCACCACTTCACGGGCAGGTCAGGGCACTTAATGAATGGATAGAAAGGGATAGGAGAGTCATATTCATTCTATCCCAACACATAAGCAATAGCATGATAAGGCATATACAAGACTTGGACACATCGAAGAAGGTTTGGGAGACCTTGGAGAGATTGTACTCTTCATCAACCAATGCAAGGAAGATTCAGCTCAAGAATGAGCTGAATAATCTTAGGAAATCACCAAGTACTAACATAAATGAGTACATATTGAAGGTTAAGGAGCTTGTAGATGATTTAGGTTCAATTGGGAGCCTAATCGAAGACATTGATCTTGTTGCGCACACTCTCAATGGCTTGAGAGAGAATGAGAGGTGGAAAGCATTCACCACATCAGTTTATGTGAGGGATTCCCTACCAGAATTTGATCAATTAGTCACACAGATGGTGACTGAGGAGATGAACCAAGGAGGTTCACAATCAAAGGGCAGCCAAGCCCAAGTTTTCTATGCAGGTAGAGGCAAAGGAAAAAGAGGTGGATAAAACTCCCAAGGCAGAGGGAGAGGAAGGTCAAGCTCAAGCTCAAGCAACCAAGAAGGCTCCAACCAAAGCTATGGATCAAGAGGAAAAGGAAGGAGTAGAGGAAAAGGAGGAAGATCACATGGAAGAGAAGCATCCAATGGAGAATGCTACATTGTGGAAAACCGGGCCATTATGCAAGAGATTGTTGGTCCAAAGGAGGAGACAATCAAGGATACAAAAGGAACCAAGGTAATTATGCTAGTACTTCAACAAATTCAGAAAATGAGAACTTGCTTATGATGTATGGTTCAAGTGAAAGAGTCAATTGAGATTTTACATGGTACATTGATAGTGGTTGTAGCAACCATATGAGTTGCAATAAAGATGTTTTCTTTAATTTACATTCACCCATCACTCAAGGACATGTAGAGACAAGGTATGACACTGAGCACAAGATTACACATGTGGGAGGTGTTGCATTGAATGGATCTCAAAGCTCGAAGGTGTTGAAGGATGTGTTGCATGTGCCAACCATCACAAAGAACTTGGTTTCAGTAGGTCAAATGGTTGAAAGAGGTTATGAGGTGAGGTTCAATGAGCAAGGATGTTTTGTTGAAGACCCCATGTAGGACTACAAGCTCATAGCAAAAGAAAAGAAGCAAGGAAGACTCCACCATGGAGGTAAAGCCATCAACCCCTCACACTGTCTACTTGTCAATTGGAAATAAATAGATTGCAAAAATCGACTTATGGCATAAAAGAATTGGGCACATAAACTTACAAAGGATGAAGGAAATGCAAAGGAAGGGTTTGGTGAGTGGTTTACCTGATCTTACATCTCAGAATATGCAACATTTGTGCCATGCTTGTCAACTAGGAAAACAAAGCAGATTGCCATTCAAGAAGGGAGCACATGTGAGCAATGAAGTGTTGAATCTCATACACACAGATGTATGGGGAACTACAAGGGAGCCATCCATTGGAGGTAATAGATATTTTGTCACATTTATGGATGATCATTCAAGGTTTGTTTGGATATATTGCATGAAGTCAAAGTCAAAGGTGTTTTACCACTTCAAGAGGTTCAAAAACCTAGTGAAGAAGAACCTAACTTTTTTGAAGAAGAAAATAAGCATAGGGAATGGATTGAAGCCATGGAGGAGGAAGTCAAAGCACTTGAAGAAAATTATACTTGGTCATTGGTGCCAAGAACAAAGGACATGAAACTCATTGGCAACAATTGGGTGTACAAAGTAAAGAGGCATGTAGATGGGAGCATCTCTAGGTATAAAGCAAGGCTGGTTGCCAAAGGTTTTGCTCAAATCTATGGCATAGAGTTTGAGGAAACATTCAGTCCAGTAGCAAAGATGTCCACCATCAAAAGTTTGATTGCAATTTCAGCCTCAAAAGGTTGGAAGATGTACGAGTTGGATGTGAAGAATGCTTTCCTAAATGGAGTGCTTGAAGAGGTAGTCTTCATGAACCAGCCCCAAGGCTTTGAAGATGAGAGGTTTCCACATCATGTGTGCAGGCTAAATAAGGCTCTTTATGGACTCAAGCAAGCCCCAAGAGCTTGGAACCAAAGACTTGTGGACTACTTGGTAAAATGTGGATACAATCAGAGTCATGCAGACCCATCACTCTTTGTGAAGAAGGAAGGTAGCAAAATTGTTTTCATTTGTATATATGTTGATGATTTGATCATCACAGGGGATGATGAAGCCAACATCAAGGACATAAAGAGGAAGCTTGGATGCGAGTTTAAAATCTCAGATTTAGGGATTTTAAGGTACTTCCTTGGGATTGAAGTACTATATACAGAGGAAGGTATATACTTGATGCAAAGGAAATACATTCTTGATCTTTTGAAGAAGTTTGGCTTGTGTGATTGCAAGCCCATTTCAAATCCATTAGAAATGTTAAACTAAGTGCTGATGAAGGTGAAGAAGTGAAGGATGTGACCATGTATAGGTCAATAATTGGTTCTCTCTTGTATGCTACTATGACAAGACCTGATATTGCACATGTAGTTGGAGTGTTATCTCAATTTTTGTAAGCACCAAGAGTACCTCATCTTGTTGCAGCCAAAAGGGTACTTAGGTACCTAAAAGGATCAGTGAATGAAGGTCTATATTATCCATTTGATGATGGATTAAATGTACAAGCTTATTGTGATGCAGATTGGGCAGGTTCCAAAGATGACAGGAGGAGCACTAGTGGATATGTTATCATGCTAGGGAAGAAGACCATCTCATGGATGTCAAAGAAACAACCAACCGTGGCTCTTTCATCGATCGAATCTGAGTATAGAGGATTAGCACAAGTCTCATGTGAGCTTATGTGGCTCAAGAAGTTGTTTGTTGATCTTGATTTGCAGGTTAAGCAAGTACCTATTTTTTGTGACAACATAAGTAGCATATGTTGAGTATATAGAAGTGCATTACCACTTTATTCGAGAGAAGATCATGTCAAAGGATGTCAAGGTGGAGCATGTAAATACAAAGGACCAATATGCAAATATGTTTACCAAAACATTGGATGGAGTAAAGCTACAACACTTCAAGGCATGCATTGGAATGAAGGACCTAGGCATTGAGACTTGAGGGGGAGTGTTGAAAATCAAATTTCAATCATGCAAAAAGGCTCAACCATGAGTTTTGCAAGTGGAACAATAGAAAGGAGGACCCAAAGTCATGGAATAAAGTTAGAAGCTCCACCAAACTTAATCAAATTCAAATCTCATCAAATCAGCCACCAAAAAGTGCACCTAAATTGATTGGTGGGTGGTTGGCTAGATTGTAGGAAAAGTAAAAGTCTATATAAGCATCATCCCACCTTTGTTTCTTGAGTTGTATGCATTCGACAAGTTTCCCACTTATTTTAGTGAAGTCATAAACTCCACCAAGCAGCCCCCTTGCTTGCTTACCTCATTTTCTCATGATTTTTCTCCTCTCTATCTAGAGGTGTTGTTAGGCTTTTCCAAATCGATTGTATCAAATTATAGAGAATCGTTTGCTCTCTCATTATACTCATTTTCATTGATTTCAAGATTCATTTGGTCTCTCATATTGTGCCCTGAACTTTGCCAACGTTTCAAGTTATTTGGCTGAGTGAGATGTGAGAAATCGCCAACTTTGTGAAGGTATATCTCTGCACATAGGCAGAGAGTGTTGCAAAGAGGTAGCCTGTCTTGTAGAGAGTGGTTCTCCCAGCTGGAATATCCATTTGGGATGATTTAAAGCTTCTTGGGTAGCTCCTATAGTGTACTACAAGTCTAAAAAATTTCATTTTAAGTCTCTATACTGGTGCAGAGAAAATTTTAGAACAGTGAGCATATATCACTACTTGTGGACCTAGTGGAGAGCAGCCATCTGCCATTTTTGCATTGGAGTGTTAGAATCATCCCCCATCATGTTAGATGTTGAGGAAAAGTTGGATGGTACCAATTACCCACTATGGGCTTATATGATGGGTCATGTATTGGTTGCAAAAGGACTATGGAATATTGTGCAAGGTTTTGGATAATGTCCTATTACATCTAGGAACACTATTAATGAAGGTGATGTAGATGGCAATGAAGATGGTCATATTCTTCAAGTTTCTATTCATAATGTGGTTTTTGCTGCATCTACTATAGAGCAACTTTGTTGGTATGGCATAGATGCTCAGGCACATGCATTGACAGCCTTGGCTATCAAACATGCCATTATTTCTCACATTCACTCTTTTGGAATAGCAAAGGATACTAGGGATACACTTACCACTTTATACCAAGCAAGGAATGAGGCTCGTGTTGATTACCTCCATTGGAGAATGAGCACATGAATGAAGGAGATTCTATGGACAATTTTTTGACAAAGATCAGAGATTTGAAGGAGTAGTTGATTTCTGTTGATGAAATCTTGCCCGTCAGTTTACTTGTGCAGACAGTTTTGAATGGTCTTCCAGATTCATATTAGAGTTTTGCTTCTAATCTTTGATTGACGATGAAAGAAAATCCAAATTCCTTAACATTTGAGGATTTAGTCTCTGTTCTATTGCAAGTAGATCAGTGTAGGTAGAACAAGTCCATTATGCATGTTGCAGATCATGCTTTCCTAGCTAGTTAGAAGGGCAAAGGTATATGGAGCTCATCTACTAGTGAGCAAAAATCTACTAATTTTTCACAATCAAAGAAAGGTTAAAGAGATGAGAAGAAAAGAGAAAAGAAGAAATTGCTTTGCAAATACTAAAAAGGAAATAATCATGTCAACTGTCACATGCACCAATAGCCCCTCTTATCATGTTATGGGAGTTGGTAAGATCATTCTGACTACTGTTGATGGTAGTTCTTTTACATTGTCGAATGCTTTATTTGTGCCAAGGATCAAGAAAAATGTGTTATCAAATTTAGTACTAGCCAAGATCGGCTTGGTTGTGAAATTTGTTGATGATAGATTTATATTTCTTGATCTATCAAATGGTGATGTCATTATTGCTTTTGGCATTTTATGTCATGGGATTTATAAGCTCATAGATTATGAAAAATCTGTGAATGATTCAACATGTGCAGTACATGGTTCTTAGGCTATGTTAGACACAAAGCTTTGTCGTGCATGCTTTGGTCATCTAAATTTTGCTAGTTTGCTACACATATAGAAATACGAAATGGTGTCCTCTCTGCCCAAACTTGAGGCACCTGGTAAACATGTTTGTCAAGGCTATATTTTGGGAAAAATGCAACATCCCTCATTCCTAAAAGATGGTTCAGTTCGAGCTATTGAAAAATTGCAGCCTGTTCATAGTGATGTCTATGGTCCTATGCAGACACCTTCTTTTGGGAACTATCTTTACTTTGTGACTTTCATTGATGATTTTTCCAAGGATGCATGGGTATATCCATTGAAAGAAAAGTCCAAAGTGTTTATGTGCTCCAAATAGTTTCTAGTTTTGGCTAAAAATTTGTCATCCTGTAAAGTGGGAACCCTCCATTCTAATGGAGGGGGGAATCTATGTGTTCTACTTTTGATGCATTTCTAGATGAAAGTGGGATAAAAAATCAGTGTACAATGCCATATACACCTCAATAGAATGTAGTTACAGAAAGGAAGAACATGTCACTCATAAAGATGACAAGGTGTATGTTCAAGAGTCAAGCTTTACCACAAAGTTTCTGGCTTGAGGCTGTTATGTGTGCAACATATGTACTTAATAGGTGTCCCACTAAATCATTGTAGTCTATCACTCCATATGAGGCTTGACATGGTCGCACGCCATCTGTTGCTCACCTACGTGCCTTTGGTTGTCTGGCATATGCATTAGTGCCTGAACAACAATGCAGGAAATTGGATGATAAAGCACTGAAATGTATTTTTGTTGGGTACAGTTCTGAAAGCAAAGGCTATCCTCTGTATCATCCATAGAGTAAACACATTTTGGTTAGATGTGATGTTGTTTTGTGGAGTCTAATGGTAGTCCAAATGAGGCCATTTCTCAGCCTTCATAGGGTTCATGTGATGTTGTAGATCATTCCATTTCTGATGCAGATTTACATGATGTACTTGTTGATGAGAGAGCTGATATTAAGGAGGAAAAAACTATGCCAAAATGGATGGTTCTCCCATAGTGCTTCTTTTGGATCAGATTGCTATGCTATGGCTGCCTCTAGTCTCTTGATGAGAATGAGCTTGTTATGTTTGATGAAGCACAAAATTCTAAGAATTGGATGGCTTCAATGCAATCAAAATACGATGCTATTATGAAAAATGGAATCTGATGTTTATGTGAATTGCCTCCTACCAAGAAGGCCATTGGCACTAAGTGGGTATAGAAGCTGAAGTGTAAACCTGATGGAATAGTTGATAGGTATAAGGCTAGGCTTGCTGCAAACGTTTATGCTGAGGAAAGAGGCATTGATTTTGATGAGACCTTTGCTCCTACATGCTGAATGAATATTGTTCGTAGAATCTGTGCGCTTATAGCTCATGATGGTTGGAACGTACATCAGTTGGACATTAAAACTGCATTTCTGAATGGTGACTTGCGTCAAGAAGTGTATGTTTTTCAACCCCATGGTTTTGTGCAAAAAGGGCATGAAAACAAAGCGTGCATGTTGAAAAGGAAATTATATGGTTTGAAGCAAGCACCACATGCTTGGTATGAAAAGATAGATGCCTACTTGATTGCACATGGTTTTGAGAATAGTCCTACTGAGAGCACCTTATATATTAAGCTTGCAAATGATGTGCTTCTGAAGTTGTCTATGTTGATGACATGCTGCTCAATTGTTCTCATGAGAAGCATATTGCTGATTTTAAGGCTGATTTTCATGCCTCATTTGAGATGTTAAGTTTGGGGCATTTGCATCATTATTTTGGCATTCAATTTATGCAAGTTGATGGCAAAGTAACTTTATGTCAAACAAAATATATTGACACATTATTGTGGCATTTTGGCCTTGAAGACTGCAAACCTATCGCCAATCCTATGGAAATAGGTTTACGAGTGAGACTTGATTATGGTGGAGATGCATTTGATGTTGTTCTCTATCAGCAAGTTTTTGGATGCTTAATTTACTTATGCATTACTTGGCTAGATATTTAGGTTTTTGTCTCACAAATGAGTAGGTTTATGCATTGCCCAAGCGTGAAGCATTGGCAGGTGGTTAAGCACATCTTTTTTTACTTGAATGGTACTCGGTTACTTGGATTGTTTTATCCCAAGGGGGGATCACTAGCACCAGATTTACATGCTTTTTTTTACTCTGACTAGGGTGGTTGCTATGACACTCATGTGTCCACTAGTGGTTTTCACTTCATGCTTGGTAGCTCATGCATATCTTGGTTGAGCAAGATGCAACCTACTATGGCCACTTCTAGTTGTGAGGCTGAGTATAGGGTAGCTTTCATAGTGGCTGTTGAGTGTGTGTGTCTTAGACACCTTATGGCTAATTTGGGTGTTGGTCAATCTTTTTCCACCATCATCTTCGCTAACAGTCAGAGCCCACCGACAATTGCAAGGAACCCTATGTTCCATGCTCACACTAAGAACATTGAGGTGCACTATCATTATGTTAGGGAGAGGTTCTCTGTTGGAGAGATCAATTTGGCATATGTGCCCACACAGAAGAACATTGTAGACTTTTCACAAAGGCTCTACCTAGGGAGAAGTTTGAAGATATTCATAAAGCTTTGGGATTACTTCCTTTTGTGGATTGATTCCACATAGCTTGGCACTTACTTATACATAAGTCTAGCTCCTCATTCATCGCATCATTCCTAGGGGAGATTTGTTGATATATTTAGGTAGTAATGTGTGTGAATAGACTAGGACTACAAGGGCACTTTTTTTCCTCATTAGGAGTTTTTTTCCCTTGACTCGTATATATGCCTATAACCCTACTGGGTAACTTATCTTTGTACATTTATTGGTAATACATTCAGTATTGTGTGTTGTGCTCCAAGATTCTTCTTCTTCCTTGTGTTGTTCACATGCTTCATAGACCTCAAACTCCAATACAGACCCTCTTTGAAGTCCCTAAGAACTTCAAGAAATATGAAATAGACGATTGAAAGTTCATGATCAAGATGCCTAATAGGGAAGCACTCATATGAGTAGCATACAATAACAAAGAGTGAACTAGGAAAATTGTTACAAGAACAATGTACATCCATAGGACACAATTTGACTGAAGAAGAAGAGAAAACATTGATAACACTGTTAAGAAAGTATAGAGACATGTGTGCATGGAGCTACAAAGACTTGAAGGGAGTCGACCTAGATATTTGTTCACACAAAATACCCATGTCCTTGGATTCCAAGACAACGAAGCAAAAACCATGTACATATAATGAAAATATGCGAAAAAGATCAAAGAAGAGATAGCTCGCGTGATAGAAGCTAGCTTTATCTATGAAATTGAGCATATAGAATGGATATCCCCCATTGTAGTAGTGCCCAAAAAGAATGGAAAACTACGAGTGTGCATTAACTTGAAGAAGGTTGATGTAGCTACTATGAGAGATAGCTATCCACTTCCTATCATAGAACACCATTCGAATGTGTAGTAGGCAAGGAACTCTACACCTTCCTTGATGGATTTTTAGGCTATAATCAAGTAGCTATTGCCCTGAAAGACAACGTAAGATGGGTTTTTCCATAGAGTGGGGAATATTTTCATTTTGTGTGATGCCTTTTGGACTTAACAATGCTTCTACTACATTTCAAAGGTTACTATACCACGTGTTCAAATAGTTGTCAAAAGAATCTAGAGGTCTATAATGATGATTTATGTGCTCATTCCAACATTAGGCAAACACACATCCTAGAGCTAAAATTAATCTTTGACAAATGTGAGAATATCAGGCCTGCTTGAACCCAGAAAGGCATGTTTCCATTGTCAAGCAAGGAAAGATTCTAAGACACATAGTGTCAAAGAATGGAATCTCAACGGACAAGGATAGAGTTAAAGTTGTTGTCGAGTTACCCAAACCAAAGAATGTCAAGAAAGTACAAGCTTTCATGGGGCATTATGGTTATTATCAATGATTTATCCATGTGTATGCAATCATTGCAAAGCCTCTATACAACCTTTCAATTAATGTTGAGTGGATGAATGAGTGCAAAAAATCTTTCAATGAGCTCAAACGATGATTGTGTTCAACACCAATCTTGACTGCACCTCGCTGGAGTAAGCCTTTCCATGTACATGTAGATGCATCCAATTATGCTATTGGGTGTGTGCTAGCACAACCCACGGGTTAATGTAGCATTGATCTTCCAATAGCTTACACAAGTAGGTAGCTGAATGCAGCTCAATGAAATTACAACAATACTAGTTGAGAAGGATTAGGCATAGTGTATGTGGTAAAAAATTTTAGACATTATTTGCTTGCAAATAAGTTTAAAATTTTTATAGACCATCAAACATTAATATTTTTGGTAAATAAATCTTGCAATATTAGCAGATTAGTAAGATGGTTCCTCTTACTAATGGAAAATGACTTTGAAGTTGTGGTTAGGAAAGGCAAAACCCACCTGAGACCAAATCATCTTTCTAGAATAACCTCAAGAGAGTCCTTGCAAGGAGTGTTAGATGAACTTCTTGATGCTTACTTATTAAATCTAGAAATAGTGCCTAAGTGGGCCAAAATTATCATGCCTATGGATGTGCAAGGAATGCCCGATATGTAGTGTGAGATTGTCAGTGGAACATGCCACTCCATATGAAGTATCACTAGTACAAGATTGGAGCGAAACTTTGGTGAACTTTTTGAGGATTAAAACATTCCCTCAAGAGATGAAATTGACAAGAAGAAAGAGCTTAGAGCAGAAAGCACTCGAGTACGCACTTATTGGAGATAACTTATAGAGTCTGGGAAGAAACGAATACCTAAGATTGTGTGTCCATGAGAATGAATATAATAAAATTTTAGAAACTTCCCACCAAGGTGTGGTAGGAGATCATTTTGGACCAGACAGCATGATCAAAGCTATACTATTTGCAAGTCTTTGGCGGCCAACCCTCCATATGGATGCACATACCTATGTGAGGAGGTGCAACATTTGTTAGCAAACTTAGTATCCGATACATAAAGAGGAGACACCATTGAGTGGAAGTGTCCAATTAGCCACTCTAGAAGGTGATATAATACCCAATTTCATCAATGAATGCACAATGAAATTATATCAAGAAACCCTCACGGAGGAAATGCTAAATTGAATCAACAAATCCAAGAAACGCAAAGAAGAAGAAAACCAGATTAGAGAAGAGGCATAGATAGAACCCATATGACATATGAAGTTAAGACAACAGGGTAGAGATCAACCTAAGCAAGACACTTATGATGCACTAAGATACAACATGTCCATGTGCCAAACAATGAGTGGAACCCATAACAAAATCATAGATATATGTCCTTTTGTGACCTTAGAAATAAGACAAGGAAAGAAGGCAAGGATTGTAAAAGCCTTGATTGACTCAGATGCAACAACTAGTGCAGTTAGATTTTCCTACTATCAAGACTTGCAATTGAAAATCCATCCTATTGAAACATATCTCATAGGATTGGAAGGTGTGGAAACCCCTTGCATGGGCAAGGTGGAGCTTCCCATCTTCATTCAAGAGTTCCAGATGAGAGTCAAAGAGCTAGTGTGTCAAGATGAGGACTTCATGGAACCTCTCATTTTGGGTCAAGATTGGATATATGACCATTCAGTCAACTTAAATCTAAGAATTGGACTTCTTCAAGTTTGGGTGAACCAGCAATGAATCACAATTGAACTAGCAAGTTATACACTCAATGAACTAGGAATGGCACCCAACTCCTGGTCCTTCCAAGAGCACACATGAAGATAACAATGTTATTCTTGTCCAAAGTTCTATAGTGCAGAATGAGGCAACTTGTGAAGGGGTAACAAAAGTCAACATGGAACTCTCCTCATTTCCAAAGATGATTGAGGCACAACAAGTAAGGAAGCCTAAGAAGGAAATGAAGTAGACCACCAAATTTTATGATCAAAAACCAATTTGAAAAAAAATTGACAGCTAGAGTGAAGTAGATCTAGATATGCAAGAGTGAGACATCCCTTGTTCTTGTAAGAGGGCCCCAAAGACTCACTAAACTACCAACACAACCAAAAACTACAACAAAGGATCATCCCAAAAGTTAGCCATGGCGGACTATTTCCATTTGGATACCAAAGTGGTTAAGGAAGGCTGACCCCTATGCACCATAAATTTTGGTGCCTAAGACCTACTTATGCACTCAATTATCTACACATGAGCCCATAGGCCTAAATTGATAATCACTAGCACTCACTTCACACACTTCACAATGGGCATTTGTTATCATCATGTCAACACATCAAATCACACCTAGGACTACTTGGAAATGGGTACCTAAAAAGCCCCAAATCTCGATAGAATTATCTTGGACACCTTTAAAGGTCACCAATGTTAAGAATTGTAACCTTATAAGGGCCATTTGGCAAGTCAAACCTTGTACTAAACCACCTAACCCAACCATGTCAAAATTCCCTTACAAAGGATAGATGCATTTTGAGTACATTGCACATCCAGAGTATGCATCTAGGGAAGTGTTGAAATTCTAGCATCACAACTCATATTTGTCAAAACAAGGAGCATCTCACAAGATATTTCACACAGAAGCATTGAGCAGATCCAATGGTGCTTTGTTAGCATGAGATTAACAACAAACTACACATAGAATTAAGATGAAAGCATCGTTAATGACACACACAAGCTTAAGTACATGTATAATCACGTCATTAATGAACAAGCTAATGTGTCACAAGCATGATGCAAGAAAAGAGCAAGCACACAAGCACATCATGAAGACAACAAGAGCTCTCCAAGCATTCCACAAACTAGCATGGTCTCATTATCTGCAAGAATGCTCTCCCTAATTGAGAGGTAGTGACATCTTTATATACAAAATGGGCAAAATCCATGCTATGTGGGATTTTTCAACTAAAAGGAGAATGAATCTCATTTATTCCCTAGTGTGGCACTCACACACCTACGAAAGAGTGCCTATTAAACAAATAGAAAAGTAGAAAAAAGGTACAAATGGTGATGAATATGAGTAGGATCCAAAAAGTATATTCTTGTGTCCTCAACACTCCCCCCTCCTTGACTTTGTCATCCTAGACAAAGCCTTTGCAAGTGTGGGGCTTTTTGTGGAAGAGCATGTAGAAGTTCCTTTGAGTGCATGATCTTATGTCATTGGAGTATGTCACTTTTTTGCTCTTCTTCATCTTGCTTGTTGCGTGTTTTTTTGGAGTCCACCACTAGTGTTGTTCTAGACAAAGGCAAGTACCATGTCAAGAAGATCCACCTCTTGAATTGTCAATCCGTGGAAGAGGTAGGATGATATGAAGATCTTGAATGAGTGATGTGCGCGAAATGAAGGTGAGAAGCACACTAGTGCATGCATACATACATACACACACATGAAAGAGACAATAGGGGTGACAATGGAAGGAGAAATATTATCTTGCATTACTCAATCTCTCTTACAAGTTTTCTCTTAACACTTGCTAGCTAACCCCAAAAATGAGCTCTCTAGCTGTTTTTATAGTTTTCTCACTAGCTTTGGTCTTGTTCGGACCCAGTCTCTGGCCTAGTTAAAAAATAGGTTCTAGGGTTTGTTTCATCATTCCAATGGAGTCTAAAAATTATGGAAATCGGTATTCAAGTTCTACTTAGGCTCTTCAAGCCTGAGGATTCCTCGCCTTGTAAAAATTGTATATTTCTATGTTACAAGGATTAGTGATTAGAATCAATGTTAGTGTTTTAATCAAAGGTTGATAATTATAATTGAATTAATCTTGAAAAATTATTGAAATGTCCCCTTTGAGCTCCATTTATCACTTCTTACATGCTTCCTCTGCATGGATGCTTGTGACCGTTGCTACTACCAACATGGTATCATTATAGGAGGTGGATAAGTCCTAAGGAATGGGAGGAGGGTTGGGTTGAGATGTATTGATGATGACGGACAAATCATCAACACTGACAAGAGATTCTCTGTAGTCCAAACTAATGGAGAAAGATTCGAACACTCCAATGCAACAATGGAAGATGGTTGCCCTCCACTAGGCCCACAAATAGTGATCCCACAAATAGTGATTCCAAAAATAGTGATATATGCTCACTATTATCTAATTTTATTTGTATTTGTGCAAAGAATTAGATTCAAACTCTTTACACTTACAGTAGACTCTAAGTGTTGTCGAACAAGATTTGAATTGAGCCAAATGTATGTTCCATCTATGAGAATTGTCGACGGTAAGGCATGGTATCTTTTTGCAACACTCTTTGCCTATGTGAAAAGATATAACTTCACAAACTTGGAACTTTCTCACAAATCACTTAGTTAAAAAACTTTCTTTGGGTCACCATATGAGAGACAAAATGAATCTTGAAATTAAAAGTGAGTACAAATAGTGCTCTACAATCTAGTACAAACAGAATTGTTAAACCCTAACTACACCTCTAGATAGAGAGGATCAAAATCATGAGAAAATGAGATAAGCAAGAAAGGGGGTTGCTTGTTGGAGTTTAGGACTTCACTAAATTAAGTGGGAAAATTAGAAATTACACAAATCAAGAAAAAAAAATGCTGCTTATATAGAACTTTTAATTTTCCTACAATCTATCAACTTCCATGAATTTGAGTCCTTATTTTTTATTGATCCACTTGAGAAACTCGTGGAGAAGCCCTTTTGTATGATTGAGACTTTATTTTCAACACTCCCCCTCAAGTCTCAATGCTTAGATCAGTCATTGCAATGCATGCTTTGAAGTGTTCTAGCTTTAATCCATCCAAAGATTTAGTAAACATATATGCATATTGGTCCTGTGTATTCACATGCTCCATTTTTAAATCCGTTGATATTATCTTCTTTCTAATAAACTGGTAATGAACTTCAATATGCTTGGACCTTGCATGGAACATTCAGATTTTGAGCTAAGCATATGCTACTTATGTTGTCACTAAAGATATGTACTTTTTTAACTTACAAATCAAGATCAAAAAGTAACTTCTTGAGCTGCATAAGCTCACATGAGACTTGTGCTAAGCCTCTATACCTAGCAATGGTCGAGGAGAGTGTTTCACCACTTGATTACTTGACCATTTGTCCCATTGTAGCAATAATGAACTGATTGATGTTTCTAAGGAAACATGAGGCTTCACGAAATTGCCAATTGAAGGATGAGCTAACCTCATTGTTGCCTAAAGACTAATACAAGAAACCACAAAACAAACATTCATACAAGAATTAAGACAAAATTGACATGCGATCATCACATATGAATGAAATATGAAGCTAGAAAAACCATGACTTTATAAGTTGTAATGGTTGAAAACTTTAAATGTTGATAACTCCATGAACATAGCATCAAATTGAGTGGTTAAAGGACCTAATCCATGCAGTTTTTATCTAAAATCTAAATACAACATCAAATATTACTTATCTTGGATAAAAAACAATGATGTGGTCTTTTTGAAGCATTTGACTTTCTTCAATTCAAGGAATGTTCCTCAAATAGACTCAGAAACTTATTAGTGATCTCATATATGAGTCTAAAGTCAATCCACACATGAATCATCAACCGCAAAATACACAAAAATGTTGGTGCCATTAGCAAACCTAAGTGCTTGGCTAATCATTCAAGACTACACATCATTTTATCTCTTCACAAGAAGGAACTTTATGTGAACCTATGTTAGTCATTTTTGGCATAGTTACTTTAGATAAATATAAAAGCAAGGAGAATAAGGAATCTCGTGAAGTTAGGGAGATGAATCGATGACTCATGTGGTAGGAAGAACCAATTCAAATCCTCCCTAAAGTTTAGGAACACTTTTAGGTGAGGGAAAAATCAAATTCAAACTTGGAATATGTGTATAAATACACATATTTTTAGTCATGGGATGAATGAGCCATTTTGAGAGGCATCAAGCTACTTCATTGAGCTCATATCTTTTATGAGTAGTCAACTACACTTCCCTTGTACCATATGTTCATTAGCATAAACATTGTGACACATTACTTCAAGTTCATCCATATCTACTGTTCTCTGCAACACCTTCATCATTTCAGTGTTTTTGTGGAATTCATTTCTCTACGTATACTCAATCATTTGCTATACTTTAGCTTGTGTGAGTTAGATAAAGTTTCTAATACTTTCATATCAATTTTCATCACATTTTTTTTAGAGGATCTTGAGATCTGAATCATAAAAGGTGACTATGTCTGCACACCTTCTAGATCTTGAAATGTCAGGATGACCCCCTTGACTTGTTAGAATCATTTCAAAGTGTATGGTGTCACAAATTGATGAAATAACTTGATTTAGTTAGCTAAAATTTTCAATTAGATGTGTGAAAAAGCTCTTTGGTCAATTCATACCAAGTTGTGAGCTCTGGGCAAATTACTGAGCACTTCTATTCCCAAAATAGAAGGTTTCTTCACATTTCTAGTACATGCAAGTTATCCGTTTTGATGCAAACTTTTGGAAATGATGCTCCAAGACATGTAGTAGTTACAAATGCATTATTGAGAAGCTAAAGGAGTCTATTAATCATCCCTAGTGTTAAATTGGTAGGTGTAGAGCAGGTTTTGTGCAACACCAACTCATCTCTGGAACCTACCTATCCATCTCCTCACAGTGGTATCAGAGCAATAAAAAATCGATATGATCGAGGTAACTACTCAGCTTGGTCAATTAGAATGGAATCTTATCTTCAAGGGAGAAACCTCTATGGTTATATATGCCAATCCTCAAAAGCAAAGGACAACCAACTCAAGAAGAACAAGAGAGGTTAACCACATGGTGCTCAAAAGATGCTCTAGCAAGGTCATATATTCTTAACTCAATCTCTGATTTTTTACTTCCACACATCAGGAATTGCAAGTCTTCACAAGAGACATGAAATTCTCTTGAAGCATTCTTCTCATCAAGTATGAAGGCAAGAAAAAATCAACTATGGGTGGAGTTCACCACACTCAAGTAGATGCCCAAGCAAAGTGTGACTGATTTTTTCATGAAAATGAAGAACCTAGTAGATCAAATTGGAAGCATTGGAGAGATCATTTATGAGGAACGGATAGTGAGGCAAGTGATCAATGGAATAAAGGCAGATGACAAATGGAAAGCTTTCACCATAGCCATGGACCTCTACATGGACATGCAAGTTCTTGATTTCAACACCCTCATGGGACAATTGTTCACACATGAGGCAAAGCTTATGAAGAATGTAGATAACTCAAAAGGTAATCAATCCTCTACCCCATATACAGATAAAAACATGAATAAAAATAGAAAAGGCAAAGGTTAAAAGTTTGATGATGAAGGTATTACCTCTCAAGAAAACTTTTCAAGAAGAGGTAGAGGCTCAAGAGGAAGAAGAAAAGGAGGAAGACAAGGTAGGAGGAGAACACAAAGCTCCTCTCCATGTGCCATATTTGGTTTAACTAGTCACATTACTCAGAACTATTTCAAGAATCCTAGAAATCAAAGAGGAAGAGGTTACAATAGAGGAGGCTATGGAAGCTCAAGAGGTAGATTCAAAAACAACAATGGTTACATCAACAAATCATACAACAACAATAATTATCAAGGAGGATACAAAGGAAGGAGATACTACACAAATTATTCAGATGATCAAAGTCTAGAGGATTCATTACTTCTGATGAAAATGACCATGAAGTGAGGTAAAGCAGATGAACATGTATTCTATATAGACTCAAGTTGCTCAAATCATGTAGTAGGGAATGTAGCTCTACTCTCAGACTTGGAGGATCCAAGGAATAGACATGAAGTCCAAACAAGACATGACACAAGGAATCCAATGGAGAAGATATGAAATGTGAAGACTTCAGATGGTAACATGAACCTATTGAGCAAGGTATTGTATGTGCCAACTATCACCAAAAATCTCATCAATGTAGGTTAGATTTTTGAGAAAGCATTGCAAGTTAGATTCATAAAGAATGGAGCATTTGTAGAGGGTCCACATCAGGGATTCAAGAGGATAGCAAGAGGAGAAAAGTTAGGTAGACTATTTACATTTGAGCTCCAAGATACTAGGAGCATTGCATTATTCAATTATGGTAGTCAAACCTTATCATAATTGGAAATTTGGCACAAGAGGTTAGCTCATATAGGTGAAAGGGCCCTGAAGCAAATTAGTAGGGATCAGAGTGTGCTTGGTCTACAAAATATCTCTAAACAAAACATGATTTACAAATGTAATGCTTGTCAATTTGGCAAGTCTCACAAGCTCCTGTAGTGTACCACTAACACTTCTATGTTTTCTCCATTGATCTGTGTGGGCACGCTTTACCCATGTCTCTTGTGTTGGAACATCAAGTTTACACTATGCTTGAGGTGGATTTGATCTACATCAAAGGCTATCGCATCAAAAGAATATCCGTTGGAGAGTTTTTTTTTCTTATGCTCATTTATTGTATTTTTTTGAGAGATTTTTTATGGTTCATTTACCGTTGTAAAAGCCTTGAGCTTTACACATGTAAAGGTAGAAATATAGAGCCAAAATCCCACGAATTTGTGGTGGTTGAAGTTGCATTCAATCAAGCAATCAGATCACCAAAAAGTAGATCAAACTAGATCTTCACTTTTCCTAGATTGTAGGAAAGTGAATTGATTCCCTCCAACAACCATTCCCACCTTCATTTGAATTCAAATTTCACTTGTAGAAGTCGTGGAACACTCCTAGAGTCTATATAAAGACTTGAAATCACTTTCACATTACATGGAAGCAATATACATACACTTGTTACCATCATTGTCTTGCTCTTTCAATTCTCTGCATCATCTTCTTCGCCAACAGTAATCTTGTAGAGGCTGTTGCTCTCTCCCCAAAGCTCCAAATTGAGTGCAAGATAACTCATTGGAAAGCTATTAGTGTCTAGTTTATGCCTATAAATTTTCATAGCATTTAGTTCAGTAGATTGGGGGAAATCTAGGTGTTTCTATCTCAGGGTCAATCTCTACGTATTCCTGAAAAATAGGAAGTACCACCGGTGAATGTCGCATTCATTCCTATAGCATATTTTGCTTATTCTTTATACTTTTGTGCATTCTATATACTCAACCCTATGTATATCACTTCCATAAAAGGATTTTTTCTAATTGTAATCACGCTGGTATCTATGGGCATTTGAAGTTCATTGTCTCTTCCATAGATAGTAAGTTTTTTGAGCTAGTCGACCCGCAAACCTATCTGTTTTGTATCGACTCATTCTCCTCGATGCTCCAAATTACATAGTGTGTTTCTTTGCACTTAGTGTGTTTCTTTGCACTTATTAAATTCTTATAAGGTCTATTTGAGTCTCCATAAGCTCAAGGGCTGTTCTTGTGCCGGTTGGCTTGACCAAAGTTCGTCGCTTTGAAACGCACTTTTCTAACTTCGACAAGCTTCTCCAAGTTCTTTCAGTGGTATCAGAGCTAGATCAAGATGGGTGATGGCTTTCCCTCAATGATCGAGAAGCTTGATCGACACAACTACACGGCTTGGCAAATCAGAATGGAGGCCTATTTGCAAGGTAGAAATCTTTATGGAATTGTAGCAGGTGATGAAGCTATGCCTATTCCAAGATCCAAAGGAGGACCTACACAAGAGGAGACAGATAAGCTCACAGTTTGGTATGCAAGGGATGCTCAAGCAAGGTCGTGCTATCTCTGACTTTCTATTGCCACATATTAGAGGATGCAAGACATCTCAAGAGACTTGGGATGCCCTCGAGACTTTCTTTTCTGCTAGTACCAAAGCAAGAAAGGATCATCTTTGGAACGAGTTCAACCAAATGAAGAAGACGCCTAAACAAACCATCACAGAGTTTGTTACCAAGGTCAAGGAGGTTGCGGATCAGTTAGCATCCATTGGAGAGCTGATTGAAGAAGAGGTCATCATGAGGCAAATTCTCAATGGCATTCGAAGTGATAAGCAATGACAATCCTTCACGATGGCTTATGATCTCATCATGGATGTGCAGACTCCAGACTTCAACATCTTTCTTGGACAACTCTTCAATCAAGAAGCCAACAATAGCATAAAGGAAGGTAACTCTTATCATGGTAATTCAACTAGTGCTCTATATGCAGATAAGAAAGATAAGAAGCAGAAAGGCAAGAAGAAGGAAGAAGATGAAGAAGAGACTTCCCAAGCCAACTTTGCAAGCAAGAGCAAGTGGAAAGGGAAGAAGAAAGGACTAAAGAAAGACAAAGCCAAAGGTCAGAATGTTCAACCTTGTGCCATATGTGATAAGACCAACCACACCACTCAGAATTGCTGGTTCAATGGGAAGACCCAGAAAGGAAGTGGAAGAGGTGGATATGGTAGCAATAGAGGCAGAGGTGGACACAACTTCAACAATAACAATAGAGGCTATAATAGAAGGGACTACAACAATTATTCAAAAGATCAAGCACACGAAGACTCGTTGCTTCTTATGAATCTAAGCCATAAAGAAGGTAAAGAAGATGACCATTTGTTCTACATAGATTCAGGATGTTCGAATCATGTTGCAGGCAACATTGCTCTTCTATCTGATTTGGAAAGTACAAAGCATAGACATGAAGTGCAAACAGGGGATGACACAAAGCACAATGTGGAGAAGATTGGTAATGTCAAAGCTTCCAATGGCAGGACAAACATTCCGAGTAAGGTTCTCTATGTACCCACTATCACTAAAAACCTAATAAGTGTAGGCCAAATAGTTGAAAAAGGCTTGCAAGTTAGGTTCACCCAACATGGAGCTTTTGTGGAAGATCCATGTCAAGGCTTCAAGAAGATAGCCAGAGGTGAGAAGCGTGGTAGGCTCCTTACTTTTGAAGTAGGAGAAACCAGGAACATAGCTCTGTTCAACTTTGGGTCTCAAACCCTAAGTGAGCTTGAAGTGTGGCATAAGAGACTTGCTCATGTGAATGAAAGAACCTTGAAGGATATATGCAGGGATCAAAGTGTTCTAGGACTGCCGAACATATCAAAGCAACACATGATCAACAGGTGTGATGCATGTCAGATTGGGAAGGCACAAAGACAACCATTCAACCACAAAGGCTACATCCACAACAACTTATTGGACTTAGTACATACAGATGTATGGGGACCAAGTCAAGAACCTTCATTGGCAGGATCAAGGTATTATGTCTCATTTATTGACGACCATAGTAGATGGACTATTCTATACTTTATCAAGAGTAAGAATGAAGTGTTTGATTGCTTCAAGAAGTATCTTGACATGTGGAGAATCATACAGGTAGATCACTAAAGAAGCTCAGATCTGATGGAAGGGGAGAATACTTCTCCAAAGATTTTGATGAGTTCTTGCAGGAAAAAGGTATCAAAAGGGAAGTGACTACTAGGTACTCTCCTCAACTAAATGGAATTGCAGAGAGGAGAAACAAGACATTGGTTGGATCAGCCCGAACAATGCTTGAAGAGAAGAAGTTGCCACATTATCTATGGGCAGAAGCTATTTCAACTGTTGTGTACCTTGTCAATAGACTACCATCCAAATCACTTCAAGGTATGACTCCTTATGAAGCATGGCATGGAAGAAAACCTAGTCTTGGACATTGCAAGGTTTTTGGTTGTTTAGCTTATGTTCATGTTCCATCACAAATAAGAGGTAAGCTAGATGAAAGGGCAACAAAGGCAGTGTTTATTGGATATGATTCAACTCAGATGGGTTACAGATTCTTCAATCCTTCAACCAAGCAATTCACTACAAGCAGAGATGTTGTGTTTGAACAACACAAGTCTTGGTATGTTGAAGACAAACAAAAGGTAACACTACCATATGATCTTGATTCTGACTCTCATCAATTAGGAAGCAAGCATGATACACAGGTCCAAGATCCAATAAGTGATACAGACGATGACCAAGATGAAAGGGAAAAGGATTACAAGCTATGGAAGTCAAGAGGCAAAGCAAAGATGCAAGAGGTTGGAGAATGCTCCAAACAAGCACCTAGAAGATCAGCAAGAGAGAAGAAACAACCAGAAAGGTATGGATATGATTCCACATTTGTTATGAAGCATTCAATATACTTGGCAAAAGACTCTATTTCAGAGGAACCCTCAACCTATGAAGAAGCAAAAGGAAACCCTAATTGGGAAAAGGCCATGAATGAAGAGATAGATGCATTGAAGGAGATGGACACTTGGGATGTGGTTCCAATGCCACCAAATCAAAAGGTAATTGGTTGCAGATGGGTATATAAAGTTAAAAGAAATTCAGATGGATCAGTTTGCAGGTACAAGGCAAGATTAGTTGCCAAAGGATGCTCACAAACTCATGGTATAGACTATGAGGAAACATTCTCACCAGTTGCAAAGATGACTACAATCAGAACATTGATAAGTGTAGCTGCTGCAAGGAATTGGAGACTCCTCCAACTTGATGTGAAAAATGCATTCTTAAATGGTTGGATAAGTGAAGAGGTATACATGTCACAACCACCAGGTTTTGAAAACCCTAATCATCCATCTTATGTTTGCAGACTTAAGAAAGCATTGTATGGATTGAAACAAGATCCTAGAGCTTGCAATTACAGGTTGGTTACATATCTTCAAGATCAAGGGTTCAAAGCTAGCAGCTCAGATCCTTCTCTATTCATCAAAAGGGATCACAATGAGGTTATCTATCTATGTGTATATGTAGATGATATTATTCTGATAGGTGATGATCTAAATGGCATTCAAAGGATCAAGAGACACATGCAAGAGGAGTTCAAAATCAGTGACCTAGGTGAGCTCACATATTTCCTAGGTATGCAGGTGATATATACAGATGAAGGAATGTATTTGACTCAAAGAAGATACATTCAGGATATTCTTCTCAAGTTCAAAATGGAGAACACTAAACTTGTAGGCACACCTGATGAATCATAAACTTAGTGTTTATGAAGGTGAGAAAATTGAAGACATTAAAGAGTATCAAAGCTTGGTAGGTAGCTTGATATATGCTACTCATACAAGGGTAGATATCTCATATAGTGTGGGAGTGCTTAGTCAGTTCATGCACTCACCGAGAAGACCACACATGGATGCGGCTAAGAGAGTACTTAAGTATCTCAAAGGTACAATAAAAAAAGGTATATTCTATCCTTACTCTTCAGATTTGGATATCAAAATCTACTCAGATGCAGATTGGGCAGGAGCTAAGGATGATAGAAAAAGTACATCTGGTTACTTAGCATTAGCAGGTTCGAAGCTAGTGTCATGGAGTTCCAAGAAGCAACCAACAGTTGCTTTATCCTCAACTGAAGCAGAGTATAGAGGCTTGACCATAACAACTCAAGAGGCAATATGGTTAAAAGCATTGTATACAGATTTGGGACTTGTGAGTTCCAAACCTCACATATTTGGAGATAATGTAAGTTCCATGCATCTAGCGGCAAATACTATTTTCCATGTGAGAACCAAACACATAGAAGTCCATTACCACTTCATCAAGGACAAGCTCATGGCAAAGGAGATTGACATTTCTTTTGTTCCAACTGAAAAGCAAGTAGCAGATATAATGACGAAGGCACTTGATGGAATAAAGCTTTGTAGATTCAAAGCTATGGCAGGTATTCAACCTATCAGAGAATGAAGAATCAAGCATACTTTAGCTTGAGGGGGAGTTGTTGGAACACCAAGCTTACACTATGCTTGAGGTGGATTATGGATGCGGCTAAGAGAGTACTTAAGTATCTCAAAGGTACAATCAAAAAAGGTATATTCTATCCTTACTCTTCAGATTTGGATATCAAAATCTACTCAGATGCAGATTGGGCAGGAGCTAAGGATGATAGAAAAAGTACATCTGGTTACTTAGCATTAGCAGGTTCGAAGCTAGTGTCATGGAGTTCCAAGAAGCAACCAACAATTGCTTTATCCTCAACTGAAGCAGAGTATAGAGGCTTGACCATAGCAACTCAAGAGGCAATATGGTTAAAAGCATTGTATACAGATTTGGGACTTGTGAGTTCCAAATGTGTACTCGAGCCAAGACGACTCAAGGACTTGTGCCAAAGAGACTATACCTCAATTGCCACACAAGTGCATATAGTGGGTACTTGAACACACATTTAAATGTCAATCCTAAGGAGCGACTTACCAAGTGTATGAAGACGTGTGCACACGTGATGGAAAATGAAGTGGTTGAGCTAGCATGCATGAGAAAAGACTACTACCTCTCACACTCACTGAAATACTAAAAGTATTTGCCGCAAGCCTCTTATAGCAGTTTTGGTATTTTGAAGTTTTCTCCCAGCCCAGAACTCCAAACATAGACAATAGGGTACTCGTTTTGAAGCTCTCGACGAGACGAATCCAACGGTGGTGGTTTCACTCAATTCTGACCACTCTGCTTCAAGTTATGGCAGAAACAGTGAATGACGAGAATCACAAATACCCGCGCCACAGCTTCTCTTAGCTTACGCACACACTACAGCAGCTCAAAACCAAGGGGAAGGGGTAGACAACAGTCCTACACATGCATTTCAAGCATAACACACACATACAAGAGCGAAATGAAGATCAAAATCAGCAAGAAAGAGGCAAACTCGAAAATTCTGAAGAGCTCCTTCTTCACAATGGCAAGACTTTTTACAAAGAGTCACAAAGTGACTTATATACATGAGCCCTAAGTTTGGTCCTTTCACACAAGTGACCGGCACTTTATTCACTAACAGACTAATTTCCTACTATTGTACATGGGTAATCTCTACTTTTCTGTGGGGATGCATCTAGAGGACTCCTCTAGTGCATTTACAAGGGAAAATATATTACAAGAGTGGTTATGATACAAAATATGATGTCCAAATCGGAAAAATTTTAGGGCCCGTCTTTTTCTCTGCTTCGTACTTTCTTTAGCTCTGCAACACTCTCCCCCTCTTCGTCTCTGTCGTCCCTTGACAGGCTTTGCTTCTTGTCACCAGTTTGTTGTCTGTACGCATCCAGTGGCCAGTACTGCCTGATTCTTGATCTTGCATTACGTTTTAAAGGCGCTTTATGTCATCCGTTTACTTCTTTTCTCCGCACGCTTCCCTTGGTCAGTGTTGTCTGTAGTTAAACAGACATGCAGATTTGATGGCCTTCTTGATTCAAGCTCTACTACTCGAGAGCCTGTTGCACTTGTCTTGCCTGTTGACTTGGGTTGCCACGCACGCCACCAGTGACTAGGAATGTGTTATTCTTAGTCACCCTCTTAAACTTTTCAGCCTCTACCCCTTTCTAACTTTTGGTCCTCTGATTTGTCCTGGTTGCACACATCGGACCCTGTTGTATTGCTTTGAGGCTGTTTACTTCTTTCCACCGTGCATGACCTGGATGCTTTCTCTTTTCGCCTGATGCGTGCCCCTGCGGGGCTCTGTGCAGAGATGGGTAATGCACCCCTGCGGGGCTTCCTGCAGAGATGTATCTTTAGATCTTGCTTTTTAGTGAAGCTGCTTCTTTCGTTGTCTTCTTCTTTTCTTCTTCTTACTTGATTCTCCCTCAACACTGCCCCCCTCCTGGACTCTGTCGTCCCCGACAGGCTTTGATAAGCGACGGGCATATGTTTGATATACTCTTTGCTCTGTATCATTCAGCTGATTTGCTTCACGTATCATGAGTTGTTTCCATTGTTCTGCCTTCACACCGTCATTGGGTGGCTGTCTGTGATCTGTGAAGAAGTTGAGTTCATATGCCACTAATCTGGCATTTAGATTAGATGACATCTTCAAAAAGATTTCGAAATCTATTTCAAAAAATCCTATAAAGAAAGCTTCTTCGAAAGTCTGCATATATACACTTGGCAAGAACATAATTCTAGAATAATATGCCATTATTGTTGGGCGGCTAGGCATAACTGAGAGATAAAAAATGAGGATCTCCGTGCCCTGATTAATACCGATGAAGTTCAAAAAGGTGTAAGCCGCGTGCTTGAATACTTTCAAAACTGTGAGGATCATGCTAAGTATTTTGTTTGTCATTTTTACAGCTAAATCAGGTACTGTCGCGTAATTCTGTAGCCAAAATTCTATGGTTTTGACCATATAATCCTCCGTTGGCAAATAATTATGTGGCGGGCTCAGAAGCATAGGATAATTGAGCCACTGCTTATTGATAGTGCCGCTTCTTTGCAAATCCAAAAATTCCCTGGTATCCCTTCTGCGTGGTAATGGACAAAATGAAGGGTTTACCTGGAATGCATATGGCGCTGCTTGCCAATGCACTCGTAGTGTGGGATGTTTCTCCAAAAACTTTCGTCGCCACACTGGTTGCGCAGCTTCAAACTCTGCTTGTGTGTATTTGAATGTGTCATGTTTGAAGTTAAGCTGCTCATCTGGACTCTTGTGTGTAATCTTCATTATATAACGTCTTGTCTTTTCTTTCAAGAGTCCATATGGAATATTGAAGGGCCTCATGATTTTGTCCAGGTCTTTACCTTTGATCTTGGCCTCTTTCATGACTTTTACTACTTCATTTTCAAAATTTTCTGTTAGTCGGGACACCACTAGTGCCCGTTCCTTCTGACTTATTTCTGCAGTATGTGGCATAGGATGATCATCATGTATATCCGCCACCTGCTCACGTATTGGAGAATTATAGATCGGGTGAGATAGAGGACTTACCTCTACCTCGTCAGTAGGATTTTCCTTTTCTGGCACTATTGGTGTCCCGATCGGTGCTTTCTCTTTCATCTGAGTCTTCAATCGTGCTATGCATTCATCTTTTTCTTTTACCTCTTGCATGGCTTCTTTGAGGATTTCTTTAGTGGCCAGCAATTCTTTACCTATGTCAGCTACATGATCCATGTTTTCGCTGTAGCTTTGCACGAGTTTTCCTTGTGCTATATTTAACTGCCTTTTTAGTTCACATATTTCCTGAGTGTACTTCCGTTCCGATTCTTCTCGTACTTCTTTCTCTTGTCGCAGCAAATCTGCATATTGTGCTATCTGCTCTCTTAATTCTTTTTCTTTGGTGTCTGAGGATTCCTGTTGCTCGATCCGTTGATCATATAATAATGACTTCATTAGTTCCTTATTCCTGCCTCGTAATGTGTCATTCTCTTCCATGTATAATTTGAGCTGTGTCTGTAGCAAAGTACTCCTAGCTCTCATTCTCTCTTTGTCGGCCTCACTTGCATCATGTAATTTTTGTAAATTCACAAGCTGTGCCTTGAGTTGGTGGTGTTGAGTCACTAAGGATTCATATTGTGTTTTTGTTTCGAGCAACTCATTGCTTTTGATCGTGAGCGCCTTTTGTGCTTCGATGAGTTGTGAGGACAGCTGTTCGCTCATGAGCTGGAATTGACTTTTTTCTCTCATGGCCTTATCATAATCTGCGTCTATGTCCATCATCTGCTGTTGAGTGTCCATGGCTGTTTGAATCATCTGCTTGACTACCGGTTTTAGTTGAGTAACATCCACATTAAGCCATGTTTTTGGTATACTCGGTTCTTCTCCGGTATTGACATCTTTGCCCTGAGCCACATGTAATGTAATGTCATGGGGCTGCCTAATCTGAAGTTGGATCCTTGGCTCAGCCTCCATGTTTGCCTGCTTTTCTTGAGGTGTGTCATCCGGCACCTCGATCACAATTTGTTCTTGGGTTTGTCGCCCCTCCGTTTCCTTGCTCACTGGAGTTTGTTCTTCCTCTTTAATAGGTGGTTTTACATGTGCAACACTGGTTGTATCTTCTTTGATACTTATCTTTGTAGTGTCATTCAGTTGAATGACATGCTCCTGTTCCACGGGATCTTCTGCATTTTGTTCCTTTTCTTTATGGCTTTTTGGCGTCACTTCTACTTGATCAATCTTGTTCCATTCATCATCTTGTGTTTCGGTCTGTATGTCAGTATCCAAGGTATCTTTGTCAGGGCTGGAGTCCGTATTTGTACTAGAGTCCTCGATCCCTAGTTCCTTGTATCTTCCCGCTTGTTTTGGTGTCTTCTCTGGACTTCGTTTTTGTTTCTCTTGACTAGTTTGTCTATAATGATGACCCTGAATATTTAAGTTCACCTGCCCTTGCATGTACTGATGTGTCTCTTCGAGTGCAACGGACAGATCTCGCTTTGTAATCGGCATTTGAGCCGTCGTGATCTTCGGTAAGAGATGAGTTCTCTTTGATTGTGGTGTAGCTTGGGCTTCCTCTTCCCGTAATCGCTTCGTACCCCTCATGGGCTTTTGTATGCTGGTTCCAGCTTCTTCAACCATAACTACCGATTTCTTCTTCTTAGGGACCGTAGCTGATTTTGCGTATCTTGCTAGCCCTTCCGAGGTTGGCATCTCTCTCAAACAGTTCTTCATTTCTAAAGCTTCATAAATCAGTAATGTAAGAGCTGAACTGCCATTCAAAAACTTCTTTTGCCCCCATTTCTTCTGAGCTTTGAATAACCTTTCTTGGACATAGCTTGTTAAGTTCACTTTGTTCCCAATTTGCCTCATGGCATGCGATAATAATTGTACAATTATCTTCTGTGGAGCTGTGTATCTGTGCATGCTTGGGAAACAAAAGTGCTGATGTACCAATCGTACAACGTCTTCTATGTCAAGTCTGTTTATTTCCAAGAATGATCTCTTCTTGGGGTCATGGCATTCTTCTTTGACACTTGTGATTCCTGTTTGATTCCATCCAAAAGCTTTATTGATCAACTCATGGGTGAATTGGATTGTCTTCCAAGCTCCAACTTTATCCAAAACGCGTGCTTCTGGAATTGATATTTTGGTTGCGGCAGGTTGCATAGTATTCATTACCTGTGCACATCTCTGAAAGTCTGGCACATAGATTGGTAACTTGAGGAATGCCTCTATGCCTGCTTGTGTCCATACTTCTTCAATATGAGGTAGCCCTTGTATGATCGTTTTGAAATCTTGTGACATGATTGGAAAGTAGTGATCTGTATCCATTATCTTGATAGTTGCCATGAAAATGAGTTCTGCCACGGGTTGATCATCCCGGAACCAGTGACCTCTTGCTTTTGTTACTGATTCTAATGGAAGAAGTTGCACCTCTTCTTGTTGCGTAGATTCGGAATCAGTAGATGCCATCTGCACTCAATATAGAGTATGAATTAGTATCCATATGTTCTCATAAATCCTCCTCTATATGTTGGTTACAAGCTCGATATTGCTCCGAGTGAATGGTGTCGTCGCTTTCCCGTGTGTGTGAGAAAGGTAATACCTGGATTTTCCTCATTTCTATGTATTTTTATATTTTCATCTGAAAAGGAAAACAGAAAAGTTAGTTTATAGCCGAAGCGGTTATAAAAATTTTTTTTTTTGGAATATTTTTCTTAATATATGTACAAGTGCTCTCCTATTTCCTCGTGAGGAAAATGTGCTTGACTATCCTGAAATAGAAGAAGGATGTGCCGAATGCTTGGCCTTGTAATGTGGCCCTATCATGCATACTTGGGGTCTCGAACGCTTCATATGTGTGCAATTGGAATTAGTTGGCGTATGCATGCCGTTCGTTTTGTCTTTCGGCTTCCAAATCTGCTTCATTGTGCTGGGCCTTGTTGTATGTTGCCCACTTCCACTGAAAGTGGCTCTTTTCTCCGTGTCGAAGGTCTGCTTGATCTGATTTGTGAACCTTGGAAAGGGTCGGGTTGCCATTACAGACTCCTTCTTTCTCCAGTAACCTTTTCTTTGTGGCTGTTTTGTCTGCGGACCATATTGGTTCTTCTTGTTCTGAGGATCATTGTTTAGGTTTGGTTTCTTTGTAGTGCATGACTTAGGAATCCAGATTTGCAAACGATCCTGCTGAGCGGCTACTACTTTCTTTGGGATCCATATTGTAGCAATTCGTCGATGACTTCTTTGTTCCAACTGAGTTGGTTTCTCCTTTGATTGTTTGTTCTGATGTTGGTTGTGCTTCTGTCGTCAAAGATACTCCTCCACTTGGTCTTTCTTTATCCATGCTTGGTTAGAATATGGAATAGGGTATATTTTAATGGGTACAGATTTTGAATTACTCAGAGGACTAGTATCCCTTATGCACGGTGTTTCGGTGAGGTTGGTTTCAGTTTGACTGGCACTCTCAAGACTTGCTAGACTAGAACATGGTGTGCAAGCAGAATTCAATGTGTTCGCACATATAGTACTCGATGAAGGTGTTTCTATAGTGCTAGTGATTGTACATTCAGGACTTTGTTCATTAGAATGAGCTGTTTGCTCCATGCTCACAGATTTGAGTGGTCGTTCATCTAGCAGACTGAATACTTCACGATGTCCTATCCTGGCTGAGATGTATCCTAACGCCAATTGAATGGTCACCTCGTATTCGTAAATCCAGTCTTGACCTAACACTACCTCTTCAAGTAAATCTTGATCATGACACACTAATAGCCTTTGTTCCATAGTGTTATTGCCAAGATGTAAAGGTAAAGAGGCATTGAGTAATTGTTCCTCCTATTCCTATCAACTGGGCCATCGATGGGCGGACTGTCTCCTTGAGTTTTCGGGTCAAAGAAAGCTTGATGAAGCTTACAGCTGCTCCTGTATCAATGAGAGCATCCACCAAGTGGTACTCCGTTTTTCCTGCTCCCAAATTTAGATATGGTTGTGTTCTTTGCGATCCTAGGTTTTGAGTGGCTCTAAAATTAGCCATCGGGATGAGTTCTTCTCCTAGACGATATCTTTCATCTCGCTCTCTCATCCACTCTTTTCGTTTCTTTATTCTTTCCAATGCTTCCTGTCTCGCTTCCTCTCGTATTCTTTCCTCTTCTATACGTCTATTCTTGCCTTGGATTAATCGAGACATAGTTTCTTCGGTTAATGGTTCTAGATATTTTTTCACTCTACACCCACTGATGTAGTTTGGTAACACATCTCCATCTAAGGTTGCTAAGCTAATGGCTCCACTTGTAGATATACGATTAATAATTAATGGACCATATCCTCTCTTCTGCAACTTCTTAGCGTGCTGTTTCAAGGTGTATACCAGAACTAAATCTCCTTCCTTCAAATTTTTGTCCTTAATATGCGCATCAAAATAGGCTTTCTGTCGTCTTTTAGCAGCATATATGCCTGCTACTGCTTGTAACCTAGTTTCATGAAGTTTCTCTATTTGTTCCAATTGAGCTGATAGTTCATGTCCTGTCCACTCGTAAGTAGTTGCTACTCTCAGAGTGGGAATCAAGAAATCAATTGGCAAAATAGCATTTTGTCCATACACTAAGTTAATAGGAGTAGTGCCTATGGCGGTTTTATAGGCTACTCGAAATGCCCATAAAGCATGATGTAACTGCTTATCCCAATCTGATCTACCATTGTTGACGATTTTGGTGAGAACAGTACACAAGATTTTATTTGAACTTTCTGCTTGTCCATTTGCTTGTGGGTGATACGGGGCTGATTTCTTATGAATTACTAAGAATTCATTCAATAAGGCTTCTATCACTTCATTAACAAAGTGCGTACCTCTATCGCTCACAATTTCTATAGGTAGTCCAAATCTAGTGAAAACGTTCTCGAAGAGAAACTTGGCTGTGGTTCTTGCGTCATTTTTCTTTGTTGCTTTTGCTTCAACCCATTTGTTCAGGTAATCTGTGGCTACAATTATGTATTCAGCATGGGATCCTTTTGCTGGTGGGCTAATAGGTCCTATGAAGTCTATGCCCCATTTTGTGAAAGCTCTAGCACTCATCATGGGTCTAAGCGGCATCTCATCTCTCCTAATAGGATATTTCGTTCGTTGACAAGTATCACACCGCTGCACATATGTTACGGCATCTTGGTGTAGAGTTGGCCACCACATTCCAGCAAAGAGGATCATTTTTGTTGTTTTGTCTCCAGAGAAGTGTCCTCCTGCAGCTCCTGTATGAGCCATCTCTAAAACAGAAAGATATTCGTTTTCGTGAATGCACATTCTTGATTGGTTATCTTTCCCTCATTTAAAGAGTTGTTTTCCTATGATGGCATAATCCTTACTCTGTTCTTCAAGAGCACGCTTCCTTGCTGAAGTAGCTCCGTCTGGGTATTCTTGATTTTTTAAGAACTTTACTAGAGGCATGCTCCATCTTGGTGCTATTGTAGAATAGCATAAGGTAGAGTTCTCATCTGGGTTTTGTTCTTGACAGGTTTGACAGGTCGACACATAGTTATGTGCATCTCTTTGCATGGTTGGCCAATATATGCCAAATCTCTTGAGAGTTTGCCACGTTCTATTTGCGTTCAAATGAGTTTTCCATTGGTTTATGTGTGCTTTCTGAAGCCACATTTCTTGTTCCTCTTCTTCCACGCATCTCATCAATAATCCACTTGCATCCTGGTGGTACAAACTTCCCGCAATGATGTGAAGGTTTTTAGTCCTCCAGAGGTCTTGCGTTTGGTTTGGTGTGATCCCATCTTTAGGTCCATGTGTAAGTATAGGGATCAATTTTTCTGCCCACTGAGGACATACTTCCATGTTAAAAAGGTAAGTATCTGGCAGATCATCTGGTACTCCTATGGGTGGTTCTCCATGGGTCATTCGAGATAAGTGGTCTGCTCTTATGTGGGTGTTTCCTTTCTTGACTATTACCTCAAAATCGAATTCCATTAGCAATAAAAACCATCGTACTAGTCGTCCTGTATTACAAGGCTTGTTGACTAGGTACAATAGGGCTTGGTGATCAATGAAGAATTTGAATTTGTTTGCCAGTAGGTAATGTCTGAACTTTTTGACTGCGTATACCATCCCTAGGCCTTCTCTCTCCGTGGTAGTATAATTGCGTTCCGCTTGATTTAACTGCCTACTAGCATAGGCTATAGGGTGGTCTAATTTTCTGGTGTCAGCAGGTTGAGCTAAGATGCAACCAATGGCAAACTTGGAAGCATCCACATGAATGTGAAACGATTTATTCCAGTTGGGGACTCGAAGGATCGGTGCTGAACTCAATCGGTTCTTTAACTCATTAAAAGCTTTTTCGCATTCTTCGGTCCATTTAAACAGAGTCAATAATGCATAAAGAGGTCTAGCAATTATGGAGTACATATGTATGAATCTTCGATAGTATCCACAATGTCCCATAAATGCTTGAACTTCTTTAGCAGTTTTCGGTCTTGGTAAATTTAGAATTACTTTAATTTTATCTTCATCCGTTGAAATCCCGTTCTTAGAGACAATATGTCCTAAGATTTTCCCTTGTCGAACCATGAAGACACATTTTTCAGGATTGAGGCATACTCGATATTGTCGACATTTAGCAAAAATCTTTTCTAGTTCAGGGATGTGCTCTGATCGTATAGCTGAATATGTACAAAGATCATCCACGTATACCTCCATACTTTTTCTCAGAAATTCCTTGAACACATGACACATCAATCTTTGGAAGGTAGCTGGGGCATTCGTTAAACCAAAAGGCATGACTCTAAAGGCGTATACCCCCCATTCAGTTGCGAATGCTGTCTTATGTTGGTCCTCAGGAGCAATGGCCACCTGATTATACCCTGAAAAGCCATCCAGAAAACTATAAACTTCCTTCCCTGCTACCCTTTCCAAGAGATGATCCGTAATTGGTAAGGGATAACTATCCCTTATGGTTGCAGCGTTCACTTTCTTCAAATTGATGCACACTCTTAACTTTCCATTCTTTTTTGGTACAACCACCAAGGGTGACACCCATTCCGTGTGCTCAATTTCATAGATGAATCCAACATCTAGTAACTTGTCTATTTCTTCCTTTATTTTGGCTGAATACACATCATTATAAGTGTATGGTCTTTGTTTAGAAGGTTTGGCTTCGGATGTCATGGGGATTCTGTGCGCACATATAGATGGATCTACTCCCTTCAAGTCCTTATAGGTCCAAGCAAAGACATCCCGATATTCCCTTATGAGGCGAATTAACTCCTGTTCTTCTTCTACTGAGACATCCTGTCCTATGAAGGTGCATCGTTCCTCTCCTCCTTCCATAGTTACAACTATTTTTTTTGTTTGCTCCTTATTATCATATGCTATTCCAGGCTGTGCTTCTCTTTTCGGCATTTGAATAGCGATTTTTCTCTCCTCCACTTCATATTTTTTAAAATGAGCTGGTACCTCAAACTGATCTCGGGGTTTATTTTCTTCATCTTCTGATTCCTTTTCAATTTCTAATTCCCCTTTCTGTGTAAGTTCCTGGTGTTTCTCATTGGCAGTGATATTTATGTTGGTGGTACTATTCCCTAGATCCATGGGTTCGGGTTCCATTTCAATGCTCTCGTAGTCCTCCTTCCAGTCTTTCTCGATCACTTCGCCTTCTTCAGCCTCCTGAAGGACTACCATATACAAGCTAACATCATAACCCTCCTCATCGATACATTCGTTCATGGTCACTACTTCTTCGTTTACACAGACATCGAGGGTCACTAAAATTTCCATCCAACCGTGAGGTTCAAATTCTTCATCCGGAAATACTTGTGGCATGTAGGCTGGATCTTGTACAGACCTCGCTATTCCGTGTTTCTGCTGCCATGCTTTTCTTCTCTCCTCTTCCTTCTTTGCAGCTTGACATATCCACAGATGAGTGTCCTCGTTCATCCAGGATTGATCACTAGAACCTGCACTATGAATCGATTGATCGTCTTCCTCTTTATGGATTTGATTCCATTGTAGAGGTGGAACATCTTGATAAGTGTACGTATGTAGGTTTATTCTAGTGGTGGTTCTTGAGTGTTGTAGGTAAACAACATCTTTTCCCCAGTCTTGTACAACCTTTAGCTGTCTCATGAAGGGCCTGCCCAAGATCATTTCATAATTGCTTGGCCTTTCAAAGTGACATATTGCTAAAGTGTGTTCGAATTCCACTCCACACGTAGTGAAGATTACTCGTTCCAACAATCCTAAGGGTCTTTCCGTATGTCCATCTGCCATTTGTATTTTCATGCGTGTTGGTCTTAATGCTGGTTTTCCCCATTTCTCCCAAATTTCTTTGGTAGCAATACCAACACCAGCTCCTGAATCTAGTATGGCTTTGGTAGTGTAACCCCTATAAGTAATTGGAAGGCAGGTATTTCCTTCATCTCCCTCACTAAAGTCTCCTACCTTATCCACTGGAATTCTCACTGTGTTTACTTCGTCAGCTATCTCTTTCTTTTCCTCCTTGACTTCCCATTGATTGATTAATTTCTCTTTTAAATGTGGTTTTACCTTTAACAATTCTTCGAATGTTAGGGTACAAGGGATTTTTACCTCTCTAAGGCGTTGTATGATCTCGGATGTTTGGACTGATGGGTTCGTTTCTCGTTTCCTCATTGAGGGAATGCGATACAATTCTGAATTGTGCTCGTACTCCCCGGTGTAGTTGGGCAATTCCTTTACATCTTCCTCTCCTTTGTCACTTGCATCCATTGGAAAAATTTCTTCTGAATTCAGTTCAGGTATTGAACCCTCCATTTCATTTTCTGCTTCTAATTCTTCGAAGGGTGGTTCCCTTCCTTCCACCTTCTTCCATTTGTCCTCTTGAATTCGTGCCCATAGATCCTTAGTCCATTCTTCTTCTACTTCGGGGACTATGGATTCTTCCTTCCTCTCAACACCACGTTCGTCATTCTGTGGTCTATTTACTTCAGGATTTTCACGAGTGTTCACACACTCTTGGAATTCTCCTTCAGAAATTCGGGTATTGGGTAAAGGCGATGCAGGTTTTTCTAAGGTTTGCTGTGCAACTTCTATCAATTTCTTGCAGATTTCTAGTCTTTCTTTTTCTAAGTCGCCTCTTGGATATTCTCTCTCGTGTTGTTCTATGGTAGGTCCTGCTCTTATTCTTGCCTTATATGCCTGAATCCACATGGCTAACTCCTCAGGCATTGGGTCTGCTAAAACTGATCCTACCTCCTCTTTCTTACACTTCTCATTTTTGTTTCCTTCTTCCTTCTTCGGTTCTTCTTTTGGTTTTTGTTCGTTCCTTTCATTTTCCTTTTTCTACCGTAATTTCTTTTCTTTTAGTCTCTCTCTTCGGTGCTTCCATCTCTGGGACCTTTTACTGGCAATACTTTTCTCTGGTTCTTCTGAGTCTTCAACTCTTTGAGGGATGGGTGTGTCCCTCTCCTTGTCACTTTGATTGTTCTCGTCCTTTTTATCAGGGGTCTCTCTGGCTTTGGCTCTCGTTATTGCTTTCAATGGTACTGTGTACTCTTTATCACTCCCTGATGATTCTATTACTTCTATTACGTTGATTTGTACATTGGATGTAACCTTGTTGGGATTCTTGGGGCAGTCTCTGAAAAGATGTTCCTTACCACAATCACTACAGTAGCCTTCCCAGACTCGTTGTGGTGGTGGTGGGTTTGGCAATGTGCATTCTCTTATATAATGGTCACCTCCACACCTGTAACATGGTCCTCTGGGTACAGGCGGCCTGTTCATGGGTCGGGGTGGTATGGTTGCTCTAGGAGCTGTGTACATTAATGACACATAATCTTGCTCATAACCGTATGAACTATCTGGTGCTTCCATGCCATAAGCATATGGTTCATACTGTTGTCCATATTCCGTCATTGAGCTTTCATAATTAGGGTATGTTCCTTGACTAGGGTCATAAAATGAGTCATATGGTTCATTACTAGTCAAAGGTGTGGCTGGCACTATAGCCCTCTCTAGGTTTTCTTCAGGTTGGGCAATCTTGACTGGGACAACGTTTTGAGGATGGGGCGGTTGTTATCCTAGTACTGGCTATGGTTGTGTGTATCCCTGATAAGCATATGGTCGCGGTGCTGGGGCCTGTGGCTGATAAGAGGGATACCTAAAAGCTTCACCTCCCTGATGATTCTGAGGGTATCCGTACGGTCTCATGTATTGCTGTGCCGGTCTCGCTTGCCTATTGTAGGGACAATTTTCCGTGCTGTGATTTGTGTATTTTTGTTCCACACTGCAATACTGTAGAGGTCCTGGGACAGTGGTTCTATTATAACCATAAGCTGGTGGTGGAACTACTCCCCTAGTACACAAGTGAGAAGGATGATCACCTCCGCAATGCATACACCTTCTAAGCATGGGTACTCTCATTGGGTTATTGGGGTAGTTCCTCTGTCCTTGAACGTTCAACTTTTTCGCTAACAAGTCGGCTATTTCCTCTACGTTGTTTTTAGGTATGGATGCATTACTGGTCGAATCTTCGCTTTTAGAGCTTCCTTGAGGTATTTTCAGATCCTCTGCAAGGTTATCTTCTAAATCTATGCATTCCTTCATGCATTCTTGCAAGGTCTGAACCCTTTTTACATACACCAACGATCTCAAGGATCCGTTCAATAGTCCTTCCAAGAATAATGACACCATTTTATTTTGTGTCGGTCTCTCTTCTACTGGGCATCTGTCTACGTATTGCTTGAATCTTCTGGCTGCCAATCTCACTGACTCGGTAGGGACTTGCTTGAAGCTATGGATTAATGATGAAGAATTGTTTTTAATTCTTGATTTAGTAAATTCCTCAATCATTTCTTGATATACTTGCCCCATGTTCTGAAAGGTATTAGGGTCCAATGGCTGAAACCATGCTAACGCTGTGTCTGACAAGGTAAGGCCAAAGGACTCATATTGAATCAAAAAGTCTTCTACCTGCTCGGCTCTGATTACTTGTTTAAATTCTGCTATATGGTTGTAAGGTTCACTCGAGCCATCATAGTGATTTCTCATACATTTGGCCACTTGGATTGGCCTTAGTCGTCTTCCTGCTTCGGGTTGTCTAGGCATCACTGGGAAGATAGGTCTTCCTATTGGTATGCCTGGTCCTCTTACTACCGGCGGTCTGACTGGAGCATGAACTCCATGTCTTGGGTCCATAGTTGGCTGGGGTCGGTAGTTAGGTTTATTTACAGGCATTGTGAACTGTACAGGAGGTCTGACAGGGATGTGAGTTGGTTGTGTCTGTTGTGTTTGTTGAGTTTGGCCCGACTGTTGATATGAATCATTATGTGACGTCCCAAGTGGGTTTCTTGAGGTAGTGGCTTGGTCTCTAGGTGGGAACACTGGGATGTTTTGATATTTCAACTCGGCTCTTTCCGCTTCTGTCATGGGCCAATATCTTCTCTGATTTTTATCCAGATAAGTGATAATGGTGGAAAAATCAGGATCCTGCAACTCATAAATGGTGACTGAATTAGGAGCAGCTTCCCAAATTGAGGAATGTGCTCTAAGCAGATGCTCCATCCCATTGATCAAATATACATCCATTAAGGTGTCATCTTGGGGGATTAGATCTCCTCTCCATATCCTTGCAACTGTAGATCTTCCTCTCGGTGTGGTTACCTGCTCTTCATTCCCTCCTCCATTTAAGTTTGAAGCATTATTTTCTTCACCAATTTCATTAATGTTCTCTGGGTGTTCTGTGATAACATATTGGATATCTCTTTTGTCCATGTAAAGTCCTCCTACGTACTTGACTGCTGGTCTAGGCACTATGTAAGCCTCTGAAGCTTTCTTTAACCTGCCACAGATCTGTTTAGACCATCCAGATAAATGGGGATCTCATTGTGGTTGGTGCTCACATACTCCAAGGAGGTTCTGTACTCTCCCTCAATGATTGACATCATGCCAATCATGGGTACTGTGTTCTGCATATCCTCTGAAGCCATGGGAATTTCTTCTTCTGACTCACTGGAGGTCTCGGAATAATGTGAACGGTTACTTGGCTCTGTTACACTACCTACGGAAGAGATTACACTTCTTCGGCTTCCTAGGGTTCTTCCGGATCTCAGGTTCATCCACTTCTAAACTCTGATCAGTCTATGCTACCCTCGGGCCTTTGGTACTCTTCTCTATAGGTCAAAAATTTCTAAAAGACTTGGGCTGGAAAGAAATGACTGAAGAAGAATTTTTTACAATTCACGATACTTGTTTCCAAAAATCCACGATACCCGATCTCTGGGTTCAGACGATACACGATCCCTGACAAATATCGCGATATCTGATAAACAATACCGATCGCTGAGTGAAACGATACCGATACCTGGAAGAAAACGATACAGGATATTTGGTCACAAGCGATACACGATATTCGAAGGAAACAATACTTGGAATAGACGATACTCGATATGTGAGAAGTATTGCGATCTTTGATCTAAGCGATCTCTGGGCCAAACGATACTTGGCTGGAAACGATATACGATACTTGATATCCACGATACACGATCTCTGAACTGAAACGATCGACGATACACGATATTTGGTAAGTATCGCGATCTCTGAGGAGCGATACACGATACTTGACCCAAACGATACGCGACCAACGATCGCCGATACTTGAATGAAACGATACGCGATCTTTGGCAAGTATCGCGATCTCTGAAAAACGATACACGATACTTCAGCCAAACGATACACGACCTCTCACGAACGATCGCTGGCAAAACGATACACGATACTTATCAGGTATCGCGATCTTTGACCAAACGATACTTCTCAAGTATCGCGATCGGCACGAAACGATACACAATCCACGATACTCAATAAACGATCGTTGGCAAACGATCTCTAACCAAGTATCGCGATCGGTATGAAACGATACACGATCGACGGGAAATATCGCGATACTCAACCACAGGAGGTCACGATACTTTCTAAGTATCGCGATACTCGACCGCGGGAGCAAAACGATACTTGACCCAAGACAACTTTTGAAAAATGTTTTTTGAGTTTTGATTTTGACCCCTTAATCTCCTACTCCTCTCTCTTCTCCTCACTCTCTGTATCAATCAAAACACACCTTTTTATCCCCTGTAGCTCTCAGACGATACCTGACGCAGATCGTTTCTTTCTGATATTGAATTATTTGAATGATCAGAAAGATCTAGCAACTAAGTGGCTCACCTTTGATGCTCTGTCTCACTCTTCTAGCACCCTTTCTTGCTTTAAGCTGCTCCACAAGCTCAAAAATGATACTCAACAGCTCGCGATACTCGACAGTCTCTCTCACGATACTTGCTCAGAAACACAAGTAACTTGCAAAATGAATTTTTTTTGGCTTTTATAGTTGGGATTTTTTTTTTACTGAAAATGAAAAAACAAGATAAAAGGTGAAAGCTCCTCTAATCTACTCCCTCACTCTTCCTACTCTTCTCCTACTACTCCTAAACCTAAACTTATCACACACACCTCGGGGATGTGAAGTAACAAGTGTTGAAGTGACTAACTACTTGCCAAAGGACAATTTCACCTCTACAAGTACGATTCGATCACACTCGGTCTATAACCATCACGAAGGCACCTTGGTTGAGTGTTCCCCGGCAACGGCGCCAAAAACGTGTGTACTCGAGCCAAGACGACTCAAGGACTTGTGCCAAAGAGACTATACCTCAATTGCCACACAAGTGCATATAGTGGGTACTTGAACACACATTTAAATGTCAATCCTAAGGAGCGACTTACCAAGTGTATGAAGACGTGTGCACACGTGATGGAAAATCAAGTGGCTTAGCTAGCATGCATGAGAAAAGACTACTACCTCTCACACTCACTGAAATACTAAAAGTATTTGCCGCAAGCCTCTTACAGCAGTTTTGGTATTTTGAGGTTTTCTCCCAGCCCAGAACTTCGAACATAGACAATAGGGTACTCGTTTCGAAGCTCTCGACGAGACAAATCCAACGGTGGTGGTTTCACTCAATTCTGACCACTCTGCTTCAAGTTATGGCAGAAACAATGAATGACGGGAATCACAAATACCCGCGCCACAGCTTCTCCTAACTTACGCATGCACTACAGCAGCTCAAAACCAAGGGGAAGGGGTAGACAACAGTCCTACACATGCATTTCAAGCATAACACACACATACAAGAGCGAAATGAAGATCAAAATCAGCAAGAAAGACGCAAACTCGAAAATTCTGAAGAGCTCCTTCTTCACAATGGCAAGACTTTTTACAAAGAGTCACAAAGTGACTTATATACATGAGCCCTAAGTTTGGTCCTTTCACACAAGTGACCGGCACTTTATTCACTAACAGACTAATTTCCTACTATTGTACATGGGTAATCTCTACTTTTCTGTGGGGATGCATCTAGAGGACTCCTCTAGTGCATTTACAAGGGAAAATATATTACAAGAGTGGTTATGATACAAAATATGATGTCCAAATCGGAAAAATTTTAGGGCCCGTCGTTTTCTCTGCTTCGTACTTTCTTTAGCTCTGCAACACTCTCCCCCTCTTCGTCTCTGTCGTCCCTTGACAGGCTTTGCTTCTTGTCACCAGTTTGTTGTCCGTACGCATCCAGTGGCTAGTACTGCCTGATTCTTGATCTTGCATTACGTTTTAAAGGCGCTTTATGTCATCCGTTTACTTCTTTTCTCCGCACGCTTCCCTTGGTCAGTGTTGTCTGTAGTTAAACAGACATGCAGATTTGATGGCCTTCTTGATTCAAGCTCTACTACTCGAGAGCCTGTTGCACTTGTCTTGCCTGTTGACTTGGGTTGCCATGCACGCCACCAGTGACTAGGAATGTGCTATTCTTAGTCACCCTCTTAAACTTTTCAGCCTCTACCCCTTTCTAACTTTTGGTCCTCTGATTTGTCCTGGTTGCACACATCGGACCCTGTTGTATTGCTTTGAGGCTGTTTACTTCTTTCCACCGTGCATGACCTGGATGCTTTCTCTTTTCGCCTGATGCGTGCCCCTGCGGGGCTCTGTGCAGAGATGGGTAATGCGCCCCTGCGGGGCTTCCTGCAGAGATGTATCCTCAGATCTTGCTTTTTAGTGAAGCTGCTTCTTTCATTGTCTTCTTCTTTTCTTCTTCTTACTTGATTCTCCCTCAACACCAAACCTCACATATTTGGAGATAATGTAAGTTCCGTGCATCTAACGGCAAATACTATTTTCCATGCGAGAACCAAACACATAGAAGTCCATTACCACTTCATCAAGGAGAAGCTCATGGCAAAGGAAATTGACATTTCTTTTGTTCCAACTGAAAAGCAAGTAGCAGATATAATGACGAAGGCACTTGATGGAATAAAGCTTTGTAGATTCAAAGCTATGGCAGGTATTCAACCTATCAGAGAATGAAGAATCAAGCATACTTTAGCTTGAGGGGGAGCTGTTGGAACACCAAGCTTACACTATGCTTGAGGTGGATTTGATCTACATTAAAGGCTATCGCGTCAAAAGAATATCCGTTGGAGAGTTTTTTTTTCTTATGCTCATTTATTGTATTTTTTTGAGAGATTTTTGATGGTTCAATTACGCTTGTAAAAGCCTTGAGCTTTACACATGTAAAGGTAGAAATATAGAGCCAAAATCCCATGAATTTGTGGTGGTTGAAGTTTCATTCAATCAAGCAATCAAATCACCTAAAAGTAGATCAAACTAGATCTTCACTTTTCCTAGATTGTAGGAAAGTGAATTGATTCCCTCCAACAACCATTCCCACCTTCATTTGAATTCAAATTCCACTTGTAGAAGTCGTGGAACACTTCTAGAGTCTATATAAAGACTTGAAATCACTTGTACATTACATGGAAGCAATGTACATACACTTGTTACCCTCATTGTCTTGCTTTTTCAATTCTTTGCATCATCTTCTTCGCCAATAGTACTCTTGCAGAGGCTGCTGCTCTCTCTCTAGAGCTCCAAATTGAGTGCAACATGACTCATTGGAAAGCTATTAGTGTCTAGTTTATGCCTAAAAATTTTCATAGCATTTGGTGCAGTATATTGGGGGAAATCTAGGTTTTTCTGTCTCGGGGTCAATCTCTAAGTATTCCTGAAAAATAGGAAGTACCACCGGTGAATGTCACATTCATTCCTATAGCATATTTTGCTTATTCCTTATACTTTTGTGAATTCTATATACTCAACCCTATGTCTATCACTCCCATAAAATGAGTTTTTCTAATTGTAATCACGCTGGTCGCTATGGGCATTTGAAGTTCATTGTCTCTTCCATAGATAGTAAGTTTTTTGAGCTAGTCGACCCGCGAACCTATCTGTTTTGTATCGACTCATTCTCCTTGATGCTCCAAAGTACATAGTGTGTTTCTTTGCACTTATTACATGCGTATAAGGTCTATTTGAGTCTCCATAAGCTCAAGGGCTGGTCTTGTGCCGGTTGGCTTGACCAAACTTCGTCGCTTCGAAACGCACTTTTCTACCTTCGACAAGCTTCTCCAAGTTCTTTCATGTTGTTGTTCCTCTTCTACACATCTCAAAAGTAGTCCACTGGAATCTTGATGGTATAAGCTTCCTGCCACAATGTGAAGATTTTGTGTCCTCCATAACTGTTGGTTTTTATCCCAATTGTCCTATGATTGGTCCATGCATGAGTATAGGTATTAATTTTTTAGCCCATTGTGGACAAAGTTCCTTTATGGACAAACTTCCTTTATGGACAAACTTCCAAGTTAAAAAGGTATGTGTTAGGTAGATCATCCAAAAGTCTTGTTGGTGGTTCTCGATGAGTCATTCGAGACAGATGATCGCCTCTGACATGCATGTTTCCTTTCTTGAATACTACTTCGAAATTAAATTCCATTAAGAGTAAAAAGAACTTGAATTTGTTTGCCAGTAAGTAGTGTCTGAATTTATTTATGGCATAGACCATACCTAATCCTTCACATTCAGTAGTGGTATAATTGCATTCGGCTTGATTAAGTTGCCTACTTGCATAGTCTATAAGATGATCGAGCTTTCCTTCATCCGCAGGTTGTGCTAAGATGCATCCAATGGAAAATTTGGAAGCATCCACATGTATATGGAACGGCTTGTTTCAATTTGGAACTTTTTAAATTGGAGTTGAACTCAGTCTGCTTTTCAATTTGTTAAAGGCTTTCTCGTAGTCTTTGATCCAATTGAATTGAGTCAGTAATCCATATAGAGGTCTTGCAATTATGGCATACATGTGGATAAATCTATGATAATATCCACAATGACCCATAAATGTATGCACTTCTTTTGCATTCTTTGGTCTAGGTAGTTCTAGAATTACCTTAATTTTGTCTTCATCAGTGGATATTCCAATTTTAGATACTATATGTCCTAAAATTTTCCTTTTTTGTACCATGAAGTCATGTTTTTCTAGATTCAGGTAGACTCTATATTGTCTGCACTTTTCAAAAATTTTCCTCAACTCAGGTATGTGATCCATTCTTTGGGAAGAATAGGTGCATAAATCATTCATGTATACTTCCATACTTTTCCTAAGGAATTCCTTAAAGATGTGACACATTAATCTCTAGAAAGTGGCTAGATCATTAGATAGGCCAAATGGCATAACTCTAAAAGCATATACACCCCATTATGTAATGAATGTTGTTTTGTGTTGATCCTCAAGAGCGATTGCTACTTGGTTGTAACTAGAGAATCCATCAAGGAAGCTATAGACTTCCTTACTTTCCACTCTCTCCAAGAGGTGATCTGTAATGTGTAATGGATAGCTATCACAAATAGTGGCTGCATTAACCTTTTTGAGATTAATGCAAACTCTTAATTTACTATTTTTCTTGGGTACCACTACTAAACATGACACCCATTCAATGTGTTTGATTTAATATATGAAGCCAGTGGCCAATAATTTATCTATCTCTTCCTTGATTTTGGCCGAGTATACGTCATTGTATGTGTATGGCCTTTATTTCGAAGGTTTAGCTTCAGGAGTCATGGGAATCCGATGCGAACAAATTGAGGGATCCACACCCTTTAAGTCCTTGTATGTCCAAGCTTATACGTCCCTATAATCTCGAATCAACTCTATTAATTCTCATTCCTCACTTTCTGACACATCCTTCCCAATGTAAGTGAATCTCTCCTCTTCCGCTTCTATAGTCACAATGATTTTATTGGTTTGCTCCTTGTTATCGTATGATATTCCTTGTGCTTCTCGGTTAGGCATCTGAATGGCAAACTTTCTTTCCTCTTCTTCATATCTCTTAAAATGTTCTAGCACTTCAAACTTTTCTTATGGTGTATTCTCTTCTTTGTTAGTTTCTTCTACTTCCAGGTTCTCTTGTTTTCCATTTTGATTGAGTGTCAAAGTAGTTGCTTTAATAATTTCTTTATCTTCTCCACCTATTTGTTTTCCTTCCTCTTGGGTCTCGATCTCCATTTCTATGCCTTCATAATCTTCCTTCCATTCCTTCTCTATCCATTCTCCTTCTTCAGCCTCTTGTAACACAACCATGTATAGACTTACATCATATCCATCCCCATCTACACATTCATTCATGGTTAGGACTTCCTCATTGACACACACGTCCAAGGTGGCGAATATTTCCATCCATCCATGGGCTTTGAAGTCTTAATCTAGGAATAATTGTGGCATATACATTGGGTCCTCTATTGTTCTAGAGATTCCACAACCTTTTTGCCATACTTTTCACCTTTCTTCCTCTCGCTTGGCTGCTTTACACATCCACAATTGAGTGTCTTCATACATCCACGATTGGTCTTCAAATCTTGCACTATGGATTGATAGGTCATCCTCCTCTCTTTGTATTGTGTTCCATTGTAGAGAAGGAACATCTCGATAAGCATAAGTATGGAGGTTTATCCTAGTGGTCATACCTCCATGCTGCAGGCACACTGCATCTCTTCCCCAATCTTGCACAACCTTTAGCTGTCTCATGAAAGGTCTTCCTAATATCATTTCATAATTACTTGCCTTTTCAAATTGACAAATGGCTAAAGTGTGCTAGAACTCTACTCCACATGTTGTAAGGACAACATTCTCTAATAATCCTAGGGGTCTTTCTGTATGCTCATCAGTCAGTTGTAGCTTCATCGTGGTGGCTCACAAGGTTGGTTTACCCAACTTCTCCCATATTTCTTTTGTCGCTATCCCTACTCCAGCTCTTGTCTCTAGGATGGCGTTCATTGTGTAACCTTGGAATGTTGAATACACATGCATTACCTTCACCTCCCTTGCTGAAATCCCCTACTTTGTCTACTGGAATTTGGACTATGGGTACGTCTTCATTGACTTCTGTGTTGACTATCTTTGCTTCCTTTTTCTCCATTTGCTTAGCCAATTTCATCCATAATTGTGGTTTGATTTTTAATAGCTCCTCCAGGGTTATGGAGCATTGCACTTTCGTCTCCTTCAATTTTGTGCTCTATTCGATGTTTTGCTTGAGGTATCCTTTCCTTTTGTTCTCATACTTGGGGTATGATAAAGCTCTAAATGTCGCTCATACTCTCCCATGTAATTTGGTAGATTGTTTATGCTTTCCAATTCTTCATTTTCATTCTGTTCCGAACATTTGTCATGGTTTATCTCTTGATTCATAATCCTTGGATACTTGGTGGCATCTAACTCTTCAAAAGGTGGGTTGATTCCTTCAGCTCTCCTCCATCTTTCCTCTTGAACTCTGGCCCATAGGTCATCACACAAATTAGCTTCAACTTCCGGGATCATAGAACTTTTGTCATTATCCTCTGTGTGGGATTCTTCAGTGTTCTTGATAACCCTTCTTTCTTGAGGTGGGTCATGATCTACCATACATTCTTGAAATTCTCTTTCTAGTATTCTTGTTTCGCGGAGATTTCATATAGGTTTTTCTAATGCATTTTGGGAATTTTCAATCAATTTCTTACAGATCTCTAGGCTTTCTTTCTCTAAATGTCCTCTCGGATAACGTAGTTCGTGTTATTCCAGACTTGGTCCTGCCTTTATCCTAGATTGATATGCTTTTATCCACATGGCTAGATCCTCAGGCATTGGATCAGCTAGAACAAATCCTACTTGTTGTTTCTGCTTTTCTTTCTCCTCTTTAATCGAATTCTTAGTAGTTTTAAGATTCTTAGGTTGAAGCAGCTCTTCTCTTCGACCTTCTTCTATATCCACTTGTTTCTCAGTTTCTCTGGTCGAGCTTTCCATCTTTGAGTTCTTTTGGCTTTTGAATTTTCTTCAGACTCTTGTGAGTCTGCCACTATTTGAGGTGTCGGTGTTTCACGTTCATGCAAACTAGCAAAATTCAGATGACCAAAGCATGCATGCCAAAGCTTTGCATCTGACATAGCCTAAGAATCATGTACTGCACATGCTGAATCATTTACAGATCTTTCATAGTCTATGAGCTTATACAACCCACGACATAAAATGCTAGAAGTAATAATCACGTTGCCATTTGACAGATCATGAACCGTACATCTATCATCAATAAATTTCACAACCAAGGCAATCTTGGCTAATGTAGAAACTGATAACAAATTTTTCTTGATCCCTGGCACAAACAAAGCATCTGACAAAGTGAAAGAACTACCATCACTAGTTGTCAAAATGATCTTACCAACTCCCATAATAGGATAAGAGGAGTTGTTGGCACATGTAACAGTATTCCCTATAGGGGCATGCTCGAGTGAAGAGAAGAAATTGTGTTGTGAGGTAATATGTTTGGTCGCCCCACTATCAAAGTACCAAACATCTGAGTCTAGTGCAGACATGTAGTGCTCATGAGAAGATGGATCAAAACTGCAAACAATAGTAAACACCCATTCTTCTTCCTGCACAAGATTAGCAGACTCTATTTTTGGTGTAAAGGCCTCTGCAACAACCATTCCAACCTCTTTCTTCTTTGCCTCTTTAGCAACCAGTTTTGGATAGTTCTTTATGATATGATCATTTCCTTTACAGTACTTGCAAAACAATTTCTTCTTTTTTGATTTCTTTTCATCTTTGTCTTCCCTCTTCGAATGTGCAACATTAGCACATTTCTATCTACTAGTTGAAGAGCTCCATTTTCCTTTGCCCTTCTAACTAGCTAGGAAAGTTTGATCTGCAACTCGCATAATGGACCTGTTCTGCCTGGACTGATCTTCCTGCAATAGAACAGAGACTAACTCCTCAAATGACAAGGCATTTGGATTGTCTTTCATCATCAATCGAAGAGTAGAAGCAAAACTCTGATATGAATCAGGAAGACCATTTAGAATGGTCTGCACAAGTGAGCTATCTGGTATAACCTCATCAGCAGAAATCAATTGTTCTTTCAAGTCTTTGATCTTTGTTAGAAAAATATCCATAGAATCACCTTCATTCATGTGTTCGCTCTCCAACTGTTTTCAGAGGTAAGCAACACGAGCCTCATTCCTAGCTTGGTACAATGTGGCAAGTGTATCCCAAGCATCCTTTACTGTTCTGCAAGAGAGAATGTGAGGAATAATGGCACGTTTGACAGACAAAGCTATCAATGCATGTGCCTCGACATCTCTGCCATCCCAACGAATTTGCTCTACACTAGGTGCAGCAGAAATCGCAACACGAACAAGAATATGCAGAATATCATCTACGACACCTTCTGCATCAGCTTCAATACCTGTAGTTGTAACAGTTGCAGGTGTGATAGGACGTTTTTCAACACCCTGGATAATGTTTGTAGCTCAATGATGAGTAGCACCTCCTTTAATGTCAATCCGGGAAGACGTGAGGATGGTATGAAGACCTCGAGCAAGTGGCGGCACAAGTGCGTGAGTGAGAAGCACACTAGCATGCACACACATACACACACACGCGCACACACAGCAAGACAAAGAGTGAGAATCAATGGAGCTTTTAGATTACTTTCAAAGTGCTCTTACAAGTTCGTTTCAATTACAATCTAACCCCAAAAATGAGCTCTCTAGCTCTTTTTATAGTTTTTGACTAGCTTTTGGCCCTGTCCAGACCTAGTGTCCGGCCTAGTTAAAAATTAGGTTCCAGGGCCAATTTGAGGGCTCAAACGGAGTCTAAAAAATACGAAAATTGATATGTAGGTACTTCTAAGGCTCCTCAAGCTCAAGGACTCCTTGGCTTGCACAAAATGGAGCTACAAAAATATGAAATGGTATTTACAATGATTGTTAGTGATAAGAATCACTGTTAAAAGATGTAGATTGGAAAAATTGAAGGGCCTATCTGCCAGATTTGCGTCGACTGCTTTGTCTACTTACTCCTTCACCTTGTTCTGACTCTCTCCGTTGGCTTCCTTGTCTAGTCAATCCTTGGGTGCCCTGGCTTCCTTGTCTAGTTAGTCCTTGTGTGCCCATACTGCTCTCAACACCCCCCCCCTCTCTCGCGTCTGTCGTCCCTGACAGACCCTTGTTGCTGGGGGTGTTGGATGTAATATTCCACAACCTGAGTGGCAAGCTGATGTTCTTGTAAGCGTAGTCCTCTGGCCAAATCTGTCATCATACGATCCCAATCGATTGGTCCTGGAATGTCCGGATGTGGCAGACGTAATTGATATGCATGGATCGCTTGTTCTACTGCGAATAGATGTAGCAAGTGTGTGGGTCTGGGAATGAAAATTTCGGAATTGTATTCCCAGAAGCCCGTAGAGAACATTTCCTCAAATGTTTGCTTGAAGCATGCGGGCAAGTACTTTATTCGTGCATGCCAAGCAAAGATAACAGTGACCGAGGGGGTTTGGCTCATGTCGTAGACTAAATCCTTGTTGCCTTGAGTGAATCCAGGAGCGGAGATGTATGGAGCTTGGACATTCCGAAAGGTTTTGAAGACAATGGTCATGAGCTCAAATATCTTCATACACATTTTCGCTGCTATATCAGGTACATTATTTAGGCGTGCAGACCAGTGCCGAATGGTTGATATCATGTAGGCTACGGTTGGAGGTCCTCGAGGTGGAGCAAAATACGGGTAGTTAACCCAAGCGGAGCACTCTTTATTGTTGCGTACCTTGATTGCAAATGCTTGCCAGGATCTGCGACGTACCACTGGACAATAGCATGGATTATACTTGATGTAGAGTGGCATGGTAGCCCAGGTACTCATCATCTCTGGGTAATCGGTGAGTAAACGTGCACGCCAATTAGGTTGGAAAATCGAGCCAGCACGTGCATCGGTCGGTAAATCCCCTATCTCAAATTGAGTAGCGAATGTGGGCTCCTTCCCTGTATGTCTTTTGACTTCTGCATTATAATCATGTAGTAAGACAAAATAAGGCATGTATTGCGATTCTGATGTTGTGATTAACCGTTGATGGGATAATTGTTGAAAGTAGGAAGACCGAAGGACCGTTTCTTCCAGATTCGTGAGAGATTGCATTTGCACGGCCACACGATCATCATGTGTCTTACCCACTTTCTCGACCCTTCTGACCCAATCTGGAACTTGAATTTCTAACGTGTCTTGTCCTTCTTCTGTAGTTCGACCACCAGGCGTCGGCATAGGCTCGTAGGGCTCTTCGTAGCTGTCCTCGACGGGGATTTCCACTACTGTTTCAGGTTCTGGTTCTTCAATGGGCGAGGGTGGTCGTTCATATGGTAGGAGGCGTGCTTGGAGTTCTGCCACCTGTTTCCGAAGGGTCTCCATTTCTTCTGTAGATTGTTGCAAGATTACCGGCTCCTGTTGAGCAGTGGGTACACTGGCTAACTGTTTCTTTAGATCGGCACATTCAGTCTCTAGTTTTTCATATGACTCCAGGAAATTTGCATGCTCCTCAAGTAGGATGCGGATGTCTTCTGATGGAACTGCTCTATATCTGGTAGGGCTAATGGTTGCTCCTACGGTTCCTTCCATAGCCGCTTCAAAATTATCTTGGTTTTGTTGTTGAAGGCGTTTGTTCTCTTCTAGTGCTGCTTCCATATGCTTTCTTAGTAGTCCAATGTTGCGTCTGAGTGTAGCGTTAGATATCATTTGCGCTTGAAGCACTGTTTCTAGTTCCTTGACTGCTTGGTCATCTACAGTTGATGCCTTGGATTCCAATTCGGAGTGAGCCTGCTGTAGTGTGGTATGCTCGTCTAGGAGCGTCAGGTAGTCAGCTTCAAGAGTGGTGACTCTAGCTTGGAGACGTTGAGATTCTGCCTGGAGGGCAGCATTGCGTTCTTCCAATTGGTGGTAGTCTTGTTGTAGCTGATGTGCACACTGAAGTAATGTGTCGAACGTACTATTTACATTATGAGATGCAAGGGAAATAGTTTGAAATGCAGAGGAGGTGGGATTGGGTAGGGGTGTAGTGAATGCTGTGTGTGCCACTGATGTGAGTGGTGAGGTGGGGGGCAAGGGAGGGGAAGGTGGGGAAATCGTGGGGAGAGGTGCTGTGGTTGGTGAAATGTCCATTGGGTCAGACAAGGTGGTGTGTGCAGGGGCTACCATATAGGTGGGTATGGTAGGTGAAGTGAGTGTGGTGTCCGTGTAAATTGATGTCGTTGCGAACATCGGAGGAAGGTGCCTTTGAAACATGGGAGAGCGGAAGAACTGCTCCACAAAGGACGGGTATTGGGGTGGTGAGGTCCGGTTGAAAGAGGTGTAGGGGCCAGCTGGGAAGTGAGGTTTATGGAATGGAGGTACTCGTATTGGGGGATAGGTCGGGAAACACAGGGTTCCTTCCGTGGGCGCTAGGTTTCCAACTACGCTGGTAATTATGGGATGGCCAGTCATGGGTTCAGCGGATAGATGGGACGAAGTGTACAAGGGATTGGTGATGAAGGAGAAGAGGGTGTCTTGTGAGGTGGGTTCTCGAAATGAGAATGATTTGAATGAGGATGGATTATAAGTGGAGGTAGAGGTGATGACTGTCGTTTCTTCCAAGGTGGGAGGTGGTGGCGGGGGCGGGGAAGGTGGTGATGGAGGATGCTGGGGTGAGATGGGTGATGTCTGAACGAAGGTTTCAGCGGAGAGGTCAGTGGTGGTTATGGGGGTGGTTGTGGTCTCAATGGGTACTTCCGGTTCTGTGACGGGTATCCTGATAGTCTTACCTGCTCGTGGTAATGTGTCCACTCTGCGTTTGTCATACCTTACGGACTGGCGGACTGCGGTGTGGACAGCCTCTGGAACTCCTAAGGAGTCTGACACTAATTTGAGGGTGTCAATGAAATGTTGGTCCACTCCTTCATCTGATAGCATTTCTTGCATCAAAGCTTGACCTGATACGAGAGAGAGCTGATGCCTTTCTTGTACTGCTTTGATAGTGTCGTATAGCCTTCGTAGTTGAGCTGTATATGCAGGTGCACCTACAAGTTCTGGCACTTCTTGTTGCTCCTCTTGGTGCTCTTGATCATACTCCTCCTCATCATCCTCCTGTTCTTCATCTCCGTCATCTTCTTCCTCCACTTCAACAGGTGTGACAGGTGCTTGGGAGGTTGTGGCCTGCGTTTGTACATTTTCCGCTTGTTGTGCCTCTTCTGCCTCCAGCTCTACATCTTGTAATAGTTGTTCGAAGTCTTCATTAGTGAGTTCGTCCAATGGTGCACCACTAGGAAATTCGAGATCCGTTGGGATGGGAGGAAATATCAAAGTGGAACCATCGGTGCTGCGTCTTGGAAGTCGGAGTGTGAATGGTCGGACTCTTCGGGGTGGCGGGGTGACTTCTGGTGTTAGGGTCGCTCCACGTGGCTGAGCACATGGGACTTGGACCGTGCCTCTCATCTTCTTAGAAGGGGGTCCAGTGGATGTCCTGCCTCGAAACTGCTCTACCCGATTCCACATCAGGGCTCGTTGGATTGGGATGTCATAAGCCAAACACCTATAGATGATTCTTGTCAGAGCACAGCAACCATATAAAACCTGTTTCCGCGGCGAGCGTTTGTGAGCTAAGTGTATCTGATCAATTATCCAGTGGGGTAGGTTGATGGTGAGGCTCTGTGTCTCTGCCAGATATAGGCTAAACCAAATCTTTTTGTGCGGCATGGTGAATCTATCCTGCGCCGGGAAAGCAAAGTGTTGCATGCACATGCGAAGGTGTATTGCAATATTAGGCGTCATGGATACCATGTCTTTGAGTTTGGTGAGACTTCGATTCTTCATGTAGTCCGGTACTAGGGTTTCCTTTTCTGTAGGAATATGCATGCCGCGCATATCCAGAGCTTCTCTCACCAAATTGTTTGATAGCCTAAACCTCTTGAGCTCATTCCCCTTTGTCAGAGATGGAATCACAAATGAGCTTGCACCTTTTGGGTTCGGATTTGGAGTCAAGGTGTTGATGAGATAGTAGCATCGCATGAAGTCAGGTTTTGGGAGTCGGGCACTGAAATAGGCACTCAATCCGGCTTTTTCCCATATCGGACGTAGACCTTCCGCATTTTGTAACTTCTCAAATTCTCTTGTAAAGAAATGGTATCTGCCTTGCTTTCCATTGTAGTCCAACTCTGATTCCCATAGATACGTTCCTTCCCCCAAAGGTCCTGCGACTTCGGTAAACCAATGTGAAGTCTTTCCCACGGGCATGGTGTGGCCACGCGGAGGGTCCGCAATAGGTATGATTTTGACGGCCTGCAACTCTTCTGGTCTTTCGACTGTCTCAGGCAAAACGGGTAAACTGTCCAAGTCCACCACTTGCGGGTTTGTTTCTGTGTGAGAGCTAGTTCCTGCGGCCTCCGCCATGTTGAAAATGTCGCAGCTGATTCTGTGAGAATATATGAATAAACGTTAACATTGCAATGGACACAAAAATGACATGGTGTCCCTTGTTACAATATTAACTTAAAGTTCTGGAGTGGTTAGGAGTTAATAAGTGCTCGGTGCTGGTGTGTGTAGTTAGGAGTTAGGTAGACCTAAGAGCTAAGCGAAATGATGTGAATTAAGAGTGAAGCGGTTAGTAGGTGGTCATGGATTTACAATAGGGCCAGGGGGTTTGTTACAAGTCTTGGGCTTCCAAATGCAGTGGATGGGTTTTACTCGTGGTTCCGTAGAGATTCTCGAGAGCTTTATAGGTGTGTCAGCTTTAACCTGAGGCCTTTTAGGGGCCCATTTACAACTGATTCTGTTCGTGTTCATGTGCCTTGGTGTTGAAAATGAGTGGATGTAGGCTGTGCGAGTGAATGGATCATGCTGTGTAGGGTGTGTTCTCGGTGTAGCTATCTGAGCCCGCAAACAAGCCTTAGGCACCCAAATTTGTCTTGATTGTGGGCGAGCGTTCATCGACTTTTTGGGCACCCAAAGAGATTTCACGTGAGCCGAAGAATTTCCGGAAGACCTCTTATTAGTGACGTGTTGATGGTTATTAATAAGAGGCTTCGCCCGTGCTGTTGGCGTGGGTGCAACCGGGTGTTCGCCTTTTCGCACCCACACTTGGTTCACTTGTTGAGACATTCTGCTGCGCAGGTTCTTTTGATGTCCGGCAGAGGTAGTACTCTGCTTCTTCTGCCTTTGCTCCACCTTTGGTTGTTGCCTCCTTCTGGCCTTTGGAAAAGAAGGGAGTTCCGTTGCATCCCTGACTCCTTTTTTGCAAATATCATTCCTCTGCAACACAGGGTTTTGAACAAGAACAGCATGGTCATCTTCATGTGTACCCCTGGAGGGACCAGGAGTCTGTGCCTTTCCTAGTTCCTTGAGTGCTCCTTTATCCAACTCTATTGTAATTCGACTATGATTGACCCATACCTGAAGAAGTTCACTTCGTAGGTTTAAGTTGACTGCTTGGTCATAGATCCAGTCTTGACCCAAGACAAGAGGTTCAGTGAGATCCTCATCTTGACACACTAGTGCTTTAACTGTCATTGCCACATCATGAATGTAGAGGGGAAGTTCCACCTCGCCCATGCAAGGGGTTTCCACGCCTCCCACTCCTATGAGATATGCTTCCACAGGAGTGACAGTTAACTGTAACTCTTGACAGTAAGACACTCTAACAGCACTAGTGGCTGCACCTGAGTCAATCAAGGCTTTTACAGTCCTTGCACTCTTTTCCTGTCCTATATCTAGGGTTACGAAAGGACGTCGATCAGTTATCCTAGGTGAGCTGGTTCCTGCGACTTCACACATTGCCATATGATATCCTTGATCTGCATAGTCATTTGTCCTAGGCTGCTCTCTACCTTGCCTCCGCAATTTCATCCTTCTGATGCGTTCTAAAGCTTCTGCTTGAGCTTCTTCTCTAATTCGCTTCTCTTCCTCTTTGCGTTTCTTAGCAGTGTTGAGTCGGTTGAGCATTTCCTCCGTGAGGGGTTCCTGATACAACTTGACTCTGCATCCGCTAATATAATTAGGGAGAACATCACCCTCTAACGTGGCTAATTGTACTGCTCCACTCGTGGAGATCCTATTGATAACCATAGGTCCGTAGCCTCTCTTTTCTAGCTTCCTCGCGTGTTGTTTTAGTGTATAGACTAAGACTAGATCTCCTGCTTTCAAGCCTTTATCCTTCACATGGGCATCGAAATATGCTTTCTGTCTCTTCTTGGCTGCATATATTCCTGCGGCGGCTCTCAGTCTTGTTTCTCCTAATCGTTTAAGGTCAAAGATCCTAGAGGAGAGCTCATGACCTGTCCATTCGTGCTCTTGTGCTACTCTCAATGTAGGAATCAGGAAGTCCAAGGGTAGCACAGCGTTTTGGCCGAATACCATCTGAAAGGGGGTGGCTTGGAGTACCGTTTTATAGGCAACTCGATATGCCCAAACAGCATGGTGTAGCTGTTTGTCCCAATCAGAGCGTTTAGTGTTCACTAATTTTGTCAGTACATTGCATAAGATCTTATTAGTGCTCTCAGCTTGCCCATTAGCTTGAGGGTGATAAGGGGCAGACTTCTTGTGTATTACCAAGAATTCTTGGAGTAGATTTTCAATTACTTCATTTAAGAAATGAGTGCCTCTATCACTTACAAGCTCTATAGGTAGCCCATATCTCGTGAATACATTCTCAAACAAGAATTTGGCAGTTGTTTGAGCATCGTTCTTTGTCGTAGCCTTTACCTCTACCCACTTGGTGAGATAATCTGTTGCCACAATGATGTATTCCGCATGAGAACCCTTAGCTGGGGGATTAATAGGACCTACGAAGTCGATTCCCCACTTAGAGAATGCACGTCCACCCATCATAGGTTTCAGTGGCATCTCATCTTTGCGTATAGGATACTGAGTCCTCTGACAGACATCACACCGTTTCACATAAGTATGTGCATCCATGTGAAGGGTAGGCCACCAGAAGCCCGCAAACAATATTGCCTTGATCACCCGATCTGGTCCAAAGTGTCCTCCTGCTACACCTTGGTGAGCAGTCTCCAAGATTTTGAGATATTCACTTTCATGGACACATAACCTCAGGTAACCATCTTTACCGCGCTTATATAGATTATCACCTATGAGTGAATAATCCAGGGCTTCTTGTTCTAAACTCCTTTTCCTAGCTAGAGTCATGTCTGGGGGGAATGTGTTTGTCCGCAAGAATGATACTAGAGGTTCACTCCAATCTGGCACAATGGATACTTGATAGAGAGTGGCATGTTCCACAGGTGGTTTAGTGCAACAGATTGGGCATTCCTTGCACAACTTTTGGACATCCGCTTCCATAGTTGGCCAATGCACTCCGAATCTCTTTAGAGTCTGCAACGTTCGTTGCTTTGAATGGTGTTGCTCTAACGCACCTACATGTGCTAATTGCAACCATTTAGCGTACTCATCCTCTTCTACGCAACAAGCCAAGATCCCTTGATCTGTGTGCTTGTACATGCTTCCTGCCATGATATGGTACTTTTGGGCTTTTACGATCTCTCGATTCCGTGTGTTCACCACTGGATGATTAGGTCCGTATGTCAATACTGGTACTAGTGGCTTGGCCCACTGCGGCACCACTTCCAACTTAAACAAGTAAGCATCAGGAAGGTCATCTGACACTCCTTGTGGGGCTTCTCCCGATGTGAGCCTGGAGAGGTGATCTGCTCGTAAGTGAGTCCTACCTTTCCTTACCACGACCTCAAAGTCATATTCCATTAGCAAGAGAAACCATCTCACTAATCTTCCTGTATTGCATGGCTTGTTTACAAGATATAACAATGCCTGATGATCAGTAAAAAATTTAAACTTATTTGCAAGCAAATAGTGTCTAAATTTCTTAACTGCATACACCATGCCTAATCCTTCTCGCTCTGTGGTGGTGTAATTCCGTTCAGCCGCATTCAATTGTCTACTGGCATAGGCAATTGGAAGATCCATATTACCTTCACCAGTAGGTTGTGCAAGCACACATCCAATGGCATAATTGGATGCATCCACATGAACATGGAACGGCTTATTCCAATCTGGTGTGGTCAAGATTGGTGCTGAACATAATCTTCGTTTAAGCTCTTGGAAGGAATTCTCACATTCATCCGTCCACTCAAAGTTTGTCAGAAGTCCGTATATGGGCTTTGCAATGACAGCATACATGTGTATAAATCGTCGATAATAACCGCAATGCCCCATGAAAGCTTGTACTTCCTTGACATTCTTTGGCCTAGGTAGCTCTGCTATGGCTCGCACCTTTTCTTCGTCAGTAGATATGCCATTCTTTGACACTATGTGTCCTAGAATCTTGCCTTGCCTGACCATAAAAACGCACTTTTCTGGGTTTAGGCAGACTTGATATTCTCTACATTTGTCAAAGATTTGTCTGAGTTCAGGAATATGGGTTTGTCTAACGTTGGAATGAGCACAAAGATCATCAACGTAGACTTCTAAACTCTTCCTCAGGAACTCCTTAAACACATGGCACATCAGCCTCTGGAAGGTGGCTGGTGCATTGGTAAGCCCAAATGGCATTACTCTAAAAGCGAAAATGCCCCACTCTGTGGCAAAGGCTGTCTTATGCTGATCCTCTGGAGCTATGGCTACTTGATTGTAGCCCGAAAATCCATCAAGGAAGCTGTACACTTCCTTGCCTGCCACCCTTTCTAAGAGATGTTCTGTGATGGGAAGCGGATAGTTATCTCGAATCGTGGCGGCATTAACCTTTTTCAAGTTAATGCACACACGCAGCTTGCCATTCTTCTTGGGCACCACTACGATGGGGGATACCCATTCAGTGTGCTCAATTTCATAGATAAATCCAGCTTCGACCAGTCTATCTATCTCTTCCTTGATCTTAGCAGCGTAATTATCGTTATATGTATAAGGCTTTTGCTTAGAGGGTTTAGCATCTGAGGTCATGGGAATGGTGTGTGAGCATATGTCAGGGTCCACACCTTTCAAATCCTTGTAACTCCAAGCAAATACATCTCTGTATTCTCTTAGCAAGGTAATTAATTTGTATTCTTCTTCTTCTGTCAGGTCATGGCCTATATACGTGCATCTCTCCTCTCCTTCTTCTATGGCCACTACTATTTTCTTGGTGGTTTCTTTGTTATCATAGGCCTCTCCTGATTGTGCCTCTCGTTTAGGCATTCTTATCATGACTCTCCTGTCATTTATCTCGTACTTCTTAAAATTTTCTGGGACCTCAAACAAAGATTCTTCCTCTTCTGATAAGGCTTCTCTCTTCTTTCGTTTCTTTCCTTCTTCCTTAGGGGTCACATGTGTTGCTAATCTTACGTCATTTGTCAGCTCTCCATGCCTCTGGGTTTGAAATTCTACCTCATGGAAGTATTCTTCATCTGATGCAAATGGTGGGTCCATAATGATTGACTCTAGATCGGAGTCACTTGCATCCTCAAATGCATCAGGGCTAGGTTCGCATTCTTCTAGAACTGCCTCTCCCATGATTGGCTCTATGGAGAAGACTGAAATATCATAGCCATCCTCATCACAGTGAGGTGTCCATTGTTCCTCGTTGATGGCTACGTCCATTGTTGCTAAGATTTCTGCCCAGCCGTGAGGCTCAAATTCTTCGTCTGGAAAAACTACAGGTGCATAGGCTGGGTCTTGGATTGATCTATGGGTTTCTTTCGCACCTACCTCTCTGGCTTTCTCTCTCTTCTCTTCTTCAACTGCTACCTTGCACATCCATAAGTGAGTATCTTCATGCATCCATGAGGATCCAGATCCTATGGAATGCACCGATTCTGTGTCATCTTTGGCTCTATGGATGGGATTCCATTGGATAGGAGGGACGTCTCTGTGAGAAAAATCCTTGAGATTGACTTTGGTTGTAACACCCAAGTGTTGCAGATACAAGGAGTTGGTTCCCCAATCCTGTACCACTTGCAGCTGTCGCATAAATGGTCTTCCCAAAATCATCTCATAGGCATGATTTTTGTTGAAGTCACATATAGCAAAACTATGCTCAAACTCGACACCACAAGTGGTGAGAGTTATTCCTTCTAGCAATCCTAGGGGTCTCTCTATGTGACCATCTGCCATTTGCAATTTCATTCTCGTTGGCCTGAGTGCTGGCTTGCCCCAACGCTTCCATAAGGAGGTAGTGGCAATTGCAACTCCTGCACCTGAGTCCAAAATTGCCTTTGTGGTGTAGTCCTGGTAGGTAATGGGAAGATAGGTGTTCCCTTCTTCACCTTCGCACATATCTCCTATCTTATCCAAGGGAATTTCTGGCACTGTCCTATGGGATCCTACCCGGGAATGAGGTTTTGCAACTTCAGTTACTCGACTGGCTGCACATTTCTGCGCGTTTAGTCTATCCTCATGCAGTTCTTCCAAAGTGCGATCGCGTTGCACCTGGGTGTTCGTTATTACCTCCGTGTTCCTTGGTATGACTGAGTCGTCGTTCCTTACCATGACTGTGGGTGCTCTCATACATGTGGACTTTGCTTCCCATGGGCCTGTGAAGTGGGGTAGCTCCTGTATGGAATTAGACTCAAAGTCCAATTTCTCATTAGACTGAGTACTCTCATGTTCCCCATAAATGGATGGGATGTCTTGTGGGAATTGGTCGTGTGCATCATCCACAAGTTCAAATGGAGGGGCGACCTCACTTTCGTTATCCCATTTATCTTCTTGAATCTCTCGTAGGAAGTCTGGTGCAAACCGATTCATAGAAGAAGAAGTGTCTGGCTCCGTAGAATTAGGCACATAAGCAACCTGGGAAGGAGGGCTTATTCTATCGTTGGCTCCCTCCTCGTTCCCACAAATGGCTGGAGCACAAGCTTCTTGTAGAGGATTACTTATTCTATTACTCTTCCGAGCAGGCTCATACGCTCTCTGAGAAGGAATGTAGGTCACCTGTGGAGGTACGTAAGCTTTCGGGGTAGGCTCATCTGCCTTTTGGGGAGGAAGATAGGCGTCTTGAGGAGGCGCGTGGGCTTCCTGAAGAGGCTGGCTTATCCGTTCTCTTGCCCTTTCCTTTCTTTGAGGGGCAGGTTCCTTCTCGGATTGTGCAATCAGCTTCTCTATTCTTTCTAGCAGTCCATCAAAGTGTAACTGCGTCTTAGCTGAACTAGAAATGTTGAATAGGCGGCTGGCCTCAAACATTGTCTGAGCCAATTCTACCATTTTGGCACAAATCTTAGTTCGTTCAAGCTCTAGCTCGGCTCTAGGATAGCATTTTTCATGATCGGTTATGGTTGGCCCTTCTTGGATTCTGGCCTGATATGCTTTAAGCATCATGTTTAGGTCTTCAGGAGTGGGATCTGCTAGGACTGATCCTACTCTAGGGGTTGGTGGGATTTGATGAGGCGGTGGGGAAGGTGGTGGGTCGGATGGAGATGGGAGTGGTGGAGGCGGGGTAATGTGAGAGGGAGTTTGAGCTGTGAGTTCAGTTATCCTCGCTTTGGTTTCTCTTATGCTTTCCTCAAGCTCACTCATCTTTTTGGCCCATTGTCTTTTCATTCTTTCTCGACTATCTTTCCACGCTCTAGTCCTTTTCTTTGTCACGCTCTCGGTTTCACTAGCCTCTGGGCCCTTTTCCTGGCTTGCCTCTTGGTTTTGCTGCAATGCCTGAGCTCTAGTAACCACCTGCACTGGTGCAGTGGAAGTGACACTTCCTGAGGCATCCACAACCAACCCAATCACATTGATAGGAGTGATTTTTGGCATGTTATTGGGGTTCTTTGGGCAATCTCGTAAGAGATGCTCTTTTCCACAATCTTGGCAAAAGCCTTGGATCGTCACGGACTGATTTTGTGTAGGTGCAGGTAAGGGACAATCGCGAATGAAGTGATCCCCCTGACATCGGTAGCATGGTCCTCTAGGAAAGGGTGGTCGTACCTGCCTAGGTTGAGGCCTAGGGTTGGGGTTTGCATACATGACGTTCGTGTAATCCGACTCCCAACTAGGTTCACTTGGTTCTTCACTATAGTAGGACTCACCATGTTCTGGAGACTGCATGTAGTAAGCTTGGGGACTATCGACATGTGTAGAATCAAAGCTATGGTCACTTGGGTCACTTTCCGAGATCAATGGGGTTACTGGTACTATGGCCCTATTCAGGTTTTCTTCTGCAACAGCATACTTTACTGGAATCACGTTAGCGGGGTTTGGGGGCTGTTGAGCTAGTACCGGTTGGGGTCTCTGTTGGGCTTGATATTGTGGTTGGTAGGTTTGTTGGGGTCTAGCATATTGTGGTGGTGGATTTTGGTTCTGGTATCGGCCTTGTTGGTAGGGCTGCGGATAGGGTTGCCTAACTGCCTGCTTGTTGTATGGGCAATCTTGTGCGGTGTGATTGGTGTATCTCCGTTCTATGGTGCAGTACTGGCTACTAGGGTTTACTTGGGGTTGAGCCATAATAGGGCAGACATTCGCCATGTGGTCGCCACCACAAGTATAGCATCTTTTCACAGGGGCAAACCTAGGAATTTGTTTGCTAGAGACGCCTAGTTTTTGTGCCACTTTCTCTGCGAGTTCTTCAATTGATGTGGATTGCGTGGAAGAGTGACTAGAAGCACTATCTGAATCTTTGTAGATTTTGGAAAGCTCTAGTTCCTCCCCTAGGTTATCTTCAATGTCAATGCACATGCGTACACACTCTTCTATAGTCCTAGGGTCCTTCAGATACACATAGGATCTCAATTTCGTACTCAGCAATCCATCAAGGAATAAGGCTACTTGTTTAGCAGATGTGGGTAGCTCCGAAATAGGGCACCTTTCCAGGTATTGTCTAAATCTTCTTCCTGCAAGTCTCACGGTCTCTTGAGGGGTTTGCTTGAAGCTGTGAATCAATGATGAGGTATTGTGTCTTATGCCACTCTTAGAGAACTCTACAATGAAAGCCTCTAGGAGTTGGTCTATGCTCCTGAACTGACGCTCATCCAATGGTTGAAACCATGTAAGTGCTGTGTTCCTAAGGGTTAGACCGAAGGCATTGTACTGCGTGAATAGATCCTCAACCTGTTCAGCTCTCAAGACTTGCTTGAACTCCGCCACATGATCATAGGGATCTCCTGTGCCGTCAAAGTAATTCTTCATGGACTTAACTAGCTGGGTGGGTCTCAGGGTTCTTGCGTGCTCTCTAGGCCTCGGCAACGGGAATCCATCCACATTTCTTTGATTCCTGTGAGCTCTAAGTATCTCAGGTTCTACCCTATTCGTCTCTGTCCTCGTTCTTTCTCTGCCCACTGGGCTGGCAAAACTTACTTCTGGTCTATCTCTACTTCTGTCTCTTTGCATACCATGAGCTTGGGAAGTTCCAGCCCCAGGGTGACCATAGGATACATTTGATCTTGGTTGAGGGAAAATAAATTCACCCTTCCAAGTGTAAGCATGCCTATCATTTTTTGTCACCACAAAGATCCGTTCTGAAGCATGATCTAAATAGGTCACTCTGCCTGGGCTATCCGGATCCTTAAACTCATAGATCATGATATTTCCTATATCAGTTGGCTGATTGGACTTATACCTCCAAAAGGCTTCATCAGTTTCTCGATTGAGGAGCAACTCTATGCTCTTGTTGTCTTGGGGGACCCATTCAGGTGTGATAATCCTAGTGAGAACTGATTTACCTCGAGGGGTTCTAGGTTCCGCACCCATGTTCCCTTGTTCCAGGTCCCCTAAGTCCGCTTCTGAGATTACGTTCCCAAAGTCATCTGTCCTATCAGGGTGACTAGTGACTACATATATAGTTCCTTCTTTGTCCAGGTATGCACCATTTTCAAACTTGACAGCTGGGTGCTCTAGTCCAATGGATTGGTCAGGGTTTTTAATCTAGACCACCGATCTTCCTAGGCCGTCCTCATAGATGCTAGCACCTAGTCGGTTGGTCCTAAGATATTCCAGCTGTGTTTTGTAAGGGCCTTCTACCTTGTACAAATAAGGCACTCCTGAACTTCCCGTAGGTCTGTCCATGCCTTGAGACATTTCTGACTCACTGGTCTCAGAGCTAGGGTAGTATGAGTGGTGGCTCAACTGGTGGGCCCAAGACCTGGCAGTGTGATTGACACTAGCCTCTGAAGACCTAAGGCTTTGTCTTTCCCTTGCTAAATGTCGTCCTGATCTAAGGTTCATATGCCTAACTGATTAGCCCAATTTTTTTTTGGAGTACAACCTCGTTGCCGATTAATTGGTACCAGTCACTTGATTCTTTTTAGTTATTTTATCACGTTTGAGTTCTTGTCTGATATCACGTCGTCAGGAATGTTTGAATGTTGTTTCGCACTTGCAATTGATCGTTCCACGTTAGGTTCTTTTCCTTTATGTTATCGGCAGTACAGAGATGAAATTTTTAACTTGAACTTGAGTTTTTAGGTAGTCTTCAACTTGATAACTGCCTATCGTCGCTCTGACTTACTCCTACTTCTCGTCGTTCTTAGCTTAAGCTATGAATTGATAGAGGGGGTTAAAAGTGTCCAACCTTTTGTTTCCTGCTCGGTTGCCCTTGAGTGCCCAGGAAATGTGTTCCCAAGCTCGCACTTACACTTGCTTAGAACGCCTCTCGATGCTCTGTAAGAGTTTCAAAGTTAGCTTCGAAATTTACATTCCAAAGACAGCACCAATTATTTTCATTCATGTAGCACAAACACAAACTTGCATAGTGATTTTCAAGAAAACAATCCTAAGGACCCCTGACTTTGATCCCCCTGGGTATGGTCAACTTCAAAATACCCTACCTAAAAATCAAAATACCCTTCAAAATACCCTACGAGCTTTCCAACAAGCCCTAGAGCTCAAAAAATGGATCTCGTATGAAAAAGTTGTGACCGTTCAGGGTTCTAGGGTTAAGACAGGGTTCAAACAGGATCACTGTGCAACAGGTTTTCCCCAAGTTGTTTTCCTAAGGCTTCCCCATGTGCTCAAGAGCATAATATTTGTGCCCAAAATTAGCCCAACTTTTCAATTAACAAACCCTAAAAAATTTGGCTAAAATTGGCTGTCAATCGCGATGGATAGGGCTGTCAATCGCGATGGACACTCAGTCAATCGCGATGGACAGAGAGTTCAGTCGGTCGCGATGGACACCCAATTCAATCAATCGCGATGGACAGGCAGTCAATCGCGATGGACAGGGACTTCAGTCAATCGCGATGGACAGGCAGTCAATCGCGACGGACAGGGACTTCAGTCAATCGCGATGGACAGGCAGTCAATCGCGATGGACAGGGACTTCAGTCAATCGCGATGGACAGGGACTTCAGTCAATCGCGATGGACAGGGGGTTGAGTCAATCGCGATGGACAGACAGTCGGTCGCGATGGACAAGGGGTTCAGTCAATCGCGATGGACAGGCAGTCGGTCGCGATGGACAGAGACTTCAGTCAATCGCGATGGACTGAAATTTTGCAAGATTTTCAAAAATTTTAGTGGGAATGTGGTGTGCAGGGTCTCTAGTCCACTGTGGTGCACTCAGATTTACCAACAAGTGAAAATTTCTGTCAATCGCGATGGACAGAAGGCGGCGACTGCGAGACAGTTTCGTCGAGTTCTGTACCTGCGCGGAAGGCTGGAGATGGTGATGTGACCTGTACCTGCAAGATAGCTCAAGAAACATGCAAAAACAGCACATGCAATTTCGCTCTCTCGCTCTCTCTCACAAGTGAAATGAGGGAAATGAGGTGGAGGTGGGGATATAGTCAAAAAACTGAAATTTTTGCGATGATGGAGATGGACGTGGGAGATGGTGATGATGATGATGGTGATGGAGATGGTGAAGAAAGTAAAAGAAAATCTATGAGAGTGAAGAAAATACCTACAACTCCAACGCGTCAACTCTACGTCTTACCATCACACGCTCGTCCTCAAAGCTCGATCCCCGGCAACGGCGCCAAAATTTGGTGTAGCTCAATGATGAGTAGCACCTCCTTTAATGTCAATCCGGGAAGACGTGAGGATGGTATGAAGACCTCGAGCAAGTGGCGGCACAAGTGCGTGAGTGAGAAGCACACTAGCATGCACACACATACACACACACGCGCACACACAGCAAGACAAAGAGTGAGAATCAATGGAGCTTTTAGATTACTTTCAAAGTGCTCTTACAAGTTCGTTTCAATTACAATCTAACCCCAAAAATGAGCTCTCTAGCTCTTTTTATAGTTTTTGACTAGCTTTTGGCCCTGTCCAGACCTAGTGTCCGGCCTAGTTAAAAATTAGGTTCCAGGGCCAATTTGAGGGCTCAAACGGAGTCTAAAAAATACGAAAATTGATATGTAGGTACTTCTAAGGCTCCTCAAGCTCAAGGACTCCTTGGCTTGCACAAAATGGAGCTACAAAAATATGAAATGGTATTTACAATGATTGTTAGTGATAAGAATCACTGTTAAAAGATGTAGATTGGAAAAATTGAAGGGCCTATCTGCCAGATTTGCGTCGACTGCTTTGTCTACTTACTCCTTCACCTTGTTCTGACTCTCTCCGTTGGCTTCCTTGTCTAGTCAATCCTTGGGTGCCCTGGCTTCCTTGTCTAGTTAGTCCTTGTGTGCCCATACTGCTCTCAACAATGTTCCACAGTCCTTTTGCGACCAATACATGTCACATCATATAATCCCACAACGGGTAGTTGGTACCATCCAACTTATCCTTAACAGTCAACATACCAAATACATCACTACTTTCAGCCATGGCTGGTGACCAAAATACCTTGATGCAAAAAATTGAATGTATCTCAAATAGTTGAACAGAACTGCCCTAACGAATTCTGCTAAACCTGTAGCAAACTTCGAGACGCTTATACTGGCGAACCGAAACTAGTATATACCTTTGGCACAAAAAGATGAAATAGCATGCACAAGCACTGCGATAGTGCATTCGGAGGCCGAAACGAGCTCAGATCGTGATTTCGGCACCACACAGCAAAGCTGTTTTGATCTCGAAAACATGCTGAGTATGCTCACCAAAATCATGCGATTTTGAGATTGCAACCGGAGAGGTGTCGATGACACCCTAGATGAAGCGGTGACCTGCTCTGATACCAATTGTTGGAGTTAGACGTTTGTGGAAGCACGCAAACAGCACAAGGAAGAAGAAGAAGCTTGGAGCTCAACACACAATACTGAATGTATTACCACTAGAATGTACAAAGATAAGTAGCCCATTAGGAAAATAGGTGTATATACAAGCTGACGGAGAAAATCCTCCTAAAGAGGGAAAAAAGTGCCCCGGCGGTCCTAGAGTGTTCACACACATCACTACCTAAATATATCAACAAAACCATCCATATGAGAAGCACAAGTCATGGACTTGCAGAGAAGACTTAGAAAAATTCCGTTCACTAATGAACTTATCAAAGATGCTTTCTATTGGATCAAACAGAGAGTCATGGAGTTAAAGGATGAAAACCACTAAGCGAAGAAACCAACATTTTTGGATATCAACCGCTTGGATATCGAGGAAGAAGTACTTCTAGTACATCAACATTTTTGTTTTCCTAACATGGATAGATACACAACTTTATAGAAGATCATGGTCGAGTTGTCACATGCACTAAAACAAGTAGGGAACAAGATCAACCTAACACTGTATGTTCAAGAAAGATTATTTGAATCAAAGAAGCAATGGGACATAAAGAAGTTTTTGAATGGAAACATGGCACTCACATATTTGATCTATCATGCCTTAAAGATTCGTGACCAATTGCACCAATGCCCAAAATGTTTGAAATGACAAAGTATGTTAAATGAGCTTCAGTTCCAAGGAAGAAAAAGATAGTTAGCTCAACAGATGAAGTAAGCACAAGCTCTATGCTTAGAATGAGAGGATCAAAGAGAGCTAGAGACTATGACAAAGTGGCAACAACACCATCTACCAAGAGAACTCACACTTTTCCCACCTCTACTTAAGCTCAACCACCACCAATCATGGAGGAAGAATAAGAAGCAACTTTAAGGATACTCATGTGTTTATTGAAGTCCCAATCAACTTAAATGTCTAAGGACACCATGATCATCCATTAAGTGCAACTAAAGGCAAGCAAAGGGAGGCAAGAAACTGTTAAGGATGGCCCACTATAAAGACGGGCTTAGAGAATAATTAATCCCACCATCAAATTGCAAATAAAGGAAGATGTGTTCCAAACACTAGAAAAGAGAAGGTCTATGTTAAAGAAGAATCACAACCATAGGATGTTAGTGAAGAGCCAATCTTATCAATCAAGGTTATGGCAGAACCCTCCAATCTAGATGTTAATATAGTGGGAAGTAGTTCAAAGGTAACTCTTGAGCCACCCAAAGATCAAACAAATGTTTATCTTGAAATAAGGCAACCATTCAATGAAACAACACACATAGTACAAGGCAAGCAAGTAGATACAGGGGAACCCCTAGTGTTTCCAAAGACATGGTTGAATGTGGATGTTGCACAATTGAAGCCGATAGTACTAGAACTTATGACACAAAATTCCATGGACACTCAACAAGAATTGATGGAAGCTGACAATGAGTATGAACAAGCGTATATGAAGAAGAATCAATTTGAATCATTGAGTGAGAAATTATCAGAGCAACGCATGAAGTGTTGATATATTTAGGTAGTGATGTGTGTGAACACTCTAGGACCTCCGGGGCACTTTTTTCCCTCTTTAGGAGGTTTTTTTCCCCCGGCTTGTACATATGCCTATTGCCCTAATGGGCTACTTATCTTTGTACATTCTCCAGTAATACATTCAGTATTGTGTGTTTGTGCTCCAAGCTTCTTCTTCTTCCTTGTGTTGTTCGCGTGCTTCCGCAGACGTCTATCTCCAACAATTGGTATCAGAGCAGGTCGTCGCTTCTTCTAGGGCGCCATCGACACTCCTCCGTTCTCAGATTCGCACGAAATTTGGTGAGCATACTCCGTTTCGGCCTCCGAACGCACTATCACAGCGCTTGTGCAGGCCATTTCATCCTTTTGTGCCAAAGGTATATACCAGTTTCTGTTCGCTAGTTTAAGCGTCTCAAAGTCTGCTACAGGTCTAGCAGAACTCGTTTGGGCAGTTCTGTTCAACTTTTTGAGATACAATCAATTTTCTGCATCAAGGTATTTTAGTCACCGGCCATGGCTGAAAGCAGTGATGTATTCCGTATGTTGGTTGTTGAGGATAAGTTGGATGGTACCAACTACCCATTATGGGCTTATATGATGCGACATGTACTGGTTGCAAAAGGATTATGGAACATTGTGCAGGGTGTTGAAAGACGTCCTGTTACACCTGTAACGACGGGTACTGCAAATACAGGTGTTGGAGCTGATGAAGATTGTGTCGAAGATGATATTCCGCAGATTCCTATTCGTGCTGCTGTTTCTGTTGCACCTACTGCAGAGCAGATTCGTTGGGATGGCAGAGATGCCCAGGCACATGCATTGATAGCTTTGTCTGTCAAACGTGCCATTATTCCTCACATTCGCTCTTGCAGAACAGCAAAGGATGCTTGGGATACACTTACCACTTTGTACCAGGCTAGGAATGAGGCTCGTGTTGCTTACCTCCGAAAACAGTTGGAGAGTGAGCACATGAATGAAGGTGATTCTATGGAAAGTTTTCTTACAAAGATCAAAGACCTGAAGGAACAATTGATTTCTGCTGATGAGGTTATACCAGATAGCTCACTTGTGCAGACCGTTCTGAATGGTCTTCCTGATTCATATCAGAGTTTTGCCTCTACTCTTCGGTTGATGATGAAAGGCAATCCGAATGCCTTGTCATTTGAGGAATTAGTCTCTGTTCTGTTGCAGGAAGATCAGTCCAGGCAGAACAGGTCCATTATGCGTGTTGCAGATCAAGCTTTCCTGGCTAGTCAAAAGGGCAAAGGAAAATGGAGCTCTTCTACTAGTAAGCAGAAATCTGCAAATGCTGCACAATCGAAGAACCAAGATGAAGATGAGAAGAAATCAGAAAAGCAGAAATTATTCTGCAAGTACTGTAAAGGAAATGATCATATTATAAAGAACTGTCCAAAATTGGCTGCTAAAGAGGCAAAGAAGAAAGAGGCTGGAATGGTTGTTGCAGAGGCCTCTACACCAAAAACAGAGTCTGCAAACCTTGTGCAGGAAGAAGAATGGGCGTTTACTACTGTCTGCAGTTTTGACCCATCTTCTCATGATCAGTGCATGTCTGCAGTAGACTCAGATGTTTGGTACTTTGACAGTGGGGCGACCAAACATATTACCTCGCAGCATAGTTTCTTCTCTTCACTCGAGCTTGCCCCTACAGGGAATACTGTCACATGCGCCAATAACTCCTCTTATCCTGTTATGGGATTTGGTAAGATCATTCTGACTACTGCTGATGGTAGTTCTTTCACTTTGTCAGATGCTTTATTTGTGCCAGGGATCAAAAAGAACCTGTTATCAGTTTCTGCATTAGCCAAGATTGGCATGGTTGTGAAATTCGTTGATGACAGGTGTACAGTCCATGATCTCTCAAATGGCGATGTGATTATTGCTTCTGGCATTTTATGTCGTGGGCTGTATAAGCTCATAGACTATGAAAGATTTGTGAATGATTCGGCATGTGCAGTTCATGATTCTCAGGCTATGTCAGATGCAAAGCTTTGGCATGCACGCTTTGGAAATTTTGCTAGTTTGTTACGCCTGCAGAAATCTGAAATGGTGTCCTCTTTGCCCAAACTTGAGGCACCTAGAAAACATGTTTGTGAAGGCTGTATTTTGGGCAAAATGCAGCGTTCTTCCTTTCCAAAAGATGGTTCAGTTCGGGCTACGTAGAAATTGCAGCTTGTACATAGTGATGTCTGTGGTCCTATGCAGACACCCTCTTTTGGAAATTACCTCTACTTCGTGACTTTCATTGATGATTTTTCCAAGCATGCATGGGTATATCCACTCAAAGCAAAGTCCGAAGTGTTCATGTGCTTCAAACAGTTTTTGGTTTTGGCTGAAAATCTGTCAACATGTAAAATGGGCACCATCCATTCTGATCGAGGGGGGGAATACATGTCTTCAGATTTTAATGCATTTCTGGCTGAACGTGGGATAAAACACCAGTGTACGGTGCAGTACACACCTCAACAGAGTGGAGTTGCTGAACGAAAGAACAGGTCACTCATGGAGATAGCGAGGTGCATGGTCAAAAGTCAGGCTTTACCACATAGTTTCTGGCTTGAGGCTATCATGTGTGCACCATATGTACCGAACAGGTGTCCCACTAAAGCGTTGTAGTCTATCACTCCATATGAGGCTTGGCATGACCGCAAGCCATCTGTTGCTCATCTGCGTGTTTTTGGTTGTTTGGCATATGCATTAGTGCCTGAACAACATTGCAGAAAATTGGATGACACGGTAGTAAAATGTATTTTTATTGGGTACAGTTCTGAAAGTAAAGGCTATCGTCTGTATCATCCACAGACTAAACGCATTCTGGTTAGCCGTGATGTTGTCTTTGTGGAAGATGCTATTCAACCATTGCTTTCATGTACTAAGGAGACATCTGTTAGCTCCAAAGACATGTATGATACTTTGATGCCTCTTTTTACAGATGGACAGGCTAGGGCAGGTCCTAATGAGGCAACTTCTCAGCCTTTGCAGGTTTCATATGATGATGCAGATCATTCCATTTCTGATGCAGATTTACATGATGCACTTGTTGATGAGAGAACTGATATTGAGCAAGCAAAAACTATGCCAAAATGGCTGGTGCAGACTTTGCGTGATAGCAAATTAGATGCACCTTTGTCATATCATACTCGTTCAGGCTCTCATAGTGCCTCCTTTGCATCAGATTGCTATGCTATGGCTGCATCTAGTCTCTGTGATGAGAATGAGCCTGTTTCTTTTGATGAAGCATAAAATTCAGAAAATTGGATGACTGCTATGCAATCTGAATATGATGCTATAATGAAGAATGGTACATGGTCTTTGTGTGACTTGCCTCCTACCAAGAAGGCCATTGGCACTAAGTGGGTATACAAGCTGAAGCGTAAACCTGATGGTACAGTTGACAGGTATAAGGCTAGGCTTGTTGCAAAGGGTTATGCACAGGAAAGAGGCATTGATTTTGATGAGACCTTTGCACCTACATGCCGTATGACTACTGTTCGGAGCATTTGTGCACTTGCAGCCCATCATGGTTGGAATGTACATTAGTTGGACATTAAAACAGCATTTGTGAATGGTGACTTGCATGAAGAAGTGTATGTTTTTCAGCCCCGTGGCTTTGTGCAGAAAGGGCATGAAAACCAGGTTTGGAGGTTAAAGAAGGCATTATATGGTTTAAAGCAAGAACCACGTGCTTGGTATGAGAAGATACATGCCTATCTGATTGCACATGGTTTTGAGAACAGTCCAACTGAAAGCACCTTATATGTTAAACGTGCTAATGATGTGCTTCTGATCATTGTTGTCTTTGTTGATGGCATGTTGCTCACTGGTCCTATTGAGACACATATTGCTGATTTTAAGGCTGATTTTCATGCCTCATTTGAGATGTCTGATTTGGGGCATTTGCATCACTATTTGGGCATTCAGTTTATGCACGTTGATGGTGGAATGGCTTTGTGTCAAACGAAATATATTGACACATTATTGCAGCATTTTGGCCTTGAAGACTGTAAGCCTATTGCCACTCCTATGGAGACAGGTTTACGATTGAGTCTTCATGATGCTGGAGATGCATTTGATGTTGTTCTCTATTAGCAGGCTATTGGATGCTTGATTTACTTATGCATTACTCGGCCAGATATTCAGTTTGCTGTCTCACAGATGAGCAAGTTTATGCATTGCCCAGGAGTCATGCATTGGAAAGCGGTTAAGCACATCTTTCGCTACTTGAGTGGTACTCGGCTACTTGGGTTGTTTTATCCCAAGGGGGGATCACTACCACCAGATTTGCATGCTTTTTCTGACTCAGATTGGGTTGGTTGCTATGACACTCGTGTGTCCACCAGTGGTTTTTGCTTCATGCTTGGTAGCTCATGTATATCTTGGTTGAGCAAGAAGCAGCCTACTATGGCCACTTCCAGTTGTGAGGCTGAGTATAGGGCAGCTTTCACAGCGACTGTTGAGTGTGTGTGGCTCAGACGCCTTATGGCTGATTTGGGTGTTGGCCAGTCTTCTACCACCACCATCTTCACTGACAGTCAGAGCGCATTGGCAGTTGCGAGGAACCCTGTGTTCCATGCTCGCACTAAGCACATTGAGGTGCATTATCACTATGTCAGGGAGAGTTTTCTCTGCTAGGGAGATCAGCTTGGCATATGTGCCCACGCAGGAGAACATTGCAGACCTTTTCACGAAGGCTCTGCCTAGGGAGAAGTTTGAAGCTTTCTACAAAGCTTTGGGCTTACTTCCTTTTGTGGAGTGATTTCCACATAGCTTGGCACTTCCTTATACATGAGTGCCAGCTCCTTGTTCACTGCATCACTCCCAGGGGGGATTTGTTGATATATTTAGGTAGTGATGTGTGTGAACACTCCAGGACCGCCTGGGCACTTTTTTCCCTCTTTAGGAGGTTTTTTTCCCCCGGCTTGTACATACGCCTATTGCCCTAATGGGCTACTTATCTTTGTACATTCTCCAGTAATACATTCAGTATTGTGTGTTTGTGCTCCAAGCTTCTTCTTCTTCCTTGTGCTGTTCGCGTGCTTCCGCAGACGTCTATCTCCAACATGAAGTCCCAAACTCAATTAGAGAAAGCAAAGGGAGAATTAGTGGAGGCAATGATATGATAATCTCATGATTGAAAACATGACATGGCAAGCTAAAGTCAACAAGATGAACCAAGAATCTGAGAAGACGAAGAAAGAGAATGCAAAGTTGCAAAGCAAATATTCATTCATTGAGGCAGAAAAGGTACACATAACCAATCAAGCCAAAGTCTAAAGAAGCAATTAGATGACTATGAAGCATAGTTAGAAGAAGATAAAGTGCATCGAGAATAGTTAGAAAATATTATGTAAAGGAAATGAGTAAATTGAAAAAGAACTGGGATATTTCAATCACAGCGTTGTAATCATGATGTAGAACAAGTAAAAGAAATTTGTGAAAGTAAAATGAAGATAGAAGCTAAATTGAAAGAAATCTAAAGCCAAGTATAGGACAAAGATCAACTCATTGTTCAACTTCAAGAACAAATAATAAAGCTACAAACTAAGAGAGGAATAGAAATGATCATGGGGACACCAATATTTCCCAACCCTAATGTGGCTGCTCAGGAGCTGAGGTATGTCCTCTTTATCACCCCCCCATCGTTCATACTTCAATCCGAGAGCAACAAGATAACATTCTTGATGAAGTACTAATGTTATATGCTATAGATTTAAATAAAAAAGAATAGGCACTACTGGTGCCTCAAATGACACAAGAATTTGAAGAAGTAGTGGTACAGATGATGAAGGAAGCAAAGATCTGAAGTAAAGACCTCAATAAAATAATAAATCCATTTAAACATACCATATGGAATAATGAAGGAACAAATGGGGAGGTACATCAAGAAGATCACACGAAAGGATTCAGACCGTGCATTAAACTTTACGGCTAAAATTCACATACACACAAGAGCAATTCAATGAGGTTGATCTTGTCTGGTGAAAGCGCTTTTTGGAAAAGAATCTGAATTAAGAGTACATTGGCAAGACTCACCGTAGCTTATGCATGTTGATCCATCTTTTCGTCTCGTGCCTAGAAGAAGACCATGGCTAGAACTTTGGGAAGAGAAACAAAAATGTATGATAAATAAGCAATGGCTGAATTTTCCTTTACTTCCAAGCCCATGGCATAATTACTTACCTAGAGAGGAATACATGATACAAAAAATAGAATTTTGGCTTGCAAGACATGCTCATCTCCCGGATCTAACAATAAAGCTCACAAATAAAATATTGAACATGATCCTTATGGTTTTGAAAGTCTTTGAGTGTGCAGAGTATATGTTTTTTACTTCATCGACACTAACCTAGGAGTGGCCCCCCTCCTTTTTTATTTGCTAGCCACACCTGGACAAGCCACTTTTATGGCATATTATTCACAGCTCATGTTTTTACCTAGTCCATACAAATTTTTGAAGAAACATTCTTAGGATTTTTTGAAGTGAAATCAAAAATCTTTTTAAAGATGTCAGCCAACCTGAATGCCATATTAGTAACATATGAGCTACAACTTTTTGTTGATCGTTGATAAGAACCACATGATAGAGTTACATTAGAATAGGGGAAACATTTCATGATTCGTGAATAAGAATTGCTCAATGCCAAAGAACAAAGAGTGTATGAGACTTATGCACATCAGCATCAAAAGCCTGTCTTGATTATAGATTTCAAGAGGAGGGATGTATGTGTGGAGGTTGAATCCAGCAAAAAAAGAAGATAATCAAAGAAAAAGGTAACAAATCATTGATATTAAAAGAATAATCTTATCCTATGCCCAGAGCCCCATAGGGCAATCATTAGACTAAAGGAAAATACAAGGAAAGAAAAAGACGCAGGCCGAATGAATGAAGCCAATGCTAGTGAATGAATTTCAAGAAGTAGAAAGGGGAGAAATTGAAGCATCAACTAGAAGATCATAAATTGGAAAGAGGAAATGGTGAATAAAGCCCCTTTCCAAAAAATTCTTGAGCACTTACTTGGCTACTAGTTGTTAGAGTTAGACATCTGCGGAAGCATGTGAACAACACAAGGAAGAACAAGAAGCTTGGAGCACAACACACAATACTGAATGTATTACCACTAGAATGTACAAAGATAAGTAGCCTATTAGGTCTATAGGCATATATACAAGCCTAGGGAAAAAACCTCCTAAAGAGGGAAAAAAGTGCCCCAACAGTCCTAGAGTGTTCACACACATCACTACCTAAATATATCAACGAATCCACCCTGGGAGTGATGCAGTGAACAAGGAGTTGGCACTCATGTATAAGGAAGTTCCAAACTATGTGGAATCAATCCACAAAAGGAAGTAAGCCCAAAGCTTTGCGGAAAGCTTCAAACTTCTCCCTAGGCAGACCCCTTGTAAAAAGGTCTGCAATGTTCTCCTGCGTGGGCACATATGCCAAGCTCATCTCCCCAGCAGAGAACCTCTCCCTGACATTATGATAATGCACCTCAATGTGCTTAGTGCAAGCATGGAAAACAGGGTTCCTTGCAATTGCCAATGTGCTCTAACTATCAGTGAAGATGGTGATGACAAAAGACTGACCAACACCCAAATCAGCCATAAGGCATCTGAGCCACACACACTCAATAGTTGCTATGAAAGCTACCATATACTCAGCCTCACAACTAGAAGTGGCCATAGTAGGCTGCTTCTTGCTCAACCAAGATATACATGAGCTACCAAGCATGAAGCAAAAACCACTAGTGGACACACGAGTGTCATAGCAACCAGCCCAATCACAGTCAAACAAAGAAAGCAAATCTAGCATTTGTGATCCCCCCTTGGGATAACACAACCCAAGTATCTGGGTACCACTCAAGTAGCAAAAGATGCGCTTAACCACCTGCCAATGCTTGACACTTGGGAAATGCATAAACTTGCTCATCTGTGAGATTGAAAACTGAATATCTGGCCGAGTAATGCATAAGTAAATCAAGCATCTAATAGCATGCTGATAGAGAACAACATCAAATGCATCTCCAGCATCATGAAGACTGAATCATAAACCTATCTCCATGGGAGTGGCAATAGGCTTACAGTCTTCAAGGCCAAAATTTTGTAATAATGTGTTAATATATTTCATTTGACACAAAGCCATTCCACCACAATATCAGGCCCAACAGAGACCCCAACCGGTGCTAGCTCAACAGCCTCCAAACCCCGCTAATGTAATCCCTGTAAAGTATACAGCTGCAGAAGAAAACCTGAATAGGGCCATAGTACCAGTAACCCCATTGATCTCAGAAAGTGACCCCAGTGACCATAGCTTTGATTCTACACACGTCGATAGCCCCCAAGCTTACTATATGCAATCTCCAAAACATGGTGAGTCCTACTATAGTGAAGAGCCAAATGAAATAAGTTGGGAGTCAGATTACACGAATGTCATGTATGCGAACCCCAACCCTAGGTCTCAACCTAGGCAGGTAAGACCTCCATTTCCTAGAGGACCATGCTACAGATGTCAGGGAGATCACTTCATTCATGATTGCCCCATGCCTGCACCTACACAACCCCAGTCAGTGACGATCCAAGGCTATTGCCAAGAGTGTGGAAAGGAGCATCTCTTACGAGATTGCCCTAAGAATCCTAATAATATGCCAAAAATCACTCCCATTAATGTGATTGGGTTGGTTGTAGACTCCACAGGGAGCGTGACTTCCACTGCACCAGTACAAGTAATCACTAGAGCCCAAGCACTGCAGCAAAACCAGGGTGTAGGTCAAGAAAAAAGCCCAGAGGCTAGTGAAACCGAGAGCATAACAAAGAAAAGGACTAGAGCGTGGAAAGATAGTCGAGAAAGAATGAAAAGACAATGGGCTAAAAAGATGAGTGAACTTGAGGAAAGCATAAGAGAAACCAAAGCTAGGATAACTGAAATCACCTCTCAAACCCCCTCTCACACTATCCCGTAGGTTTGTTGGAGTCTAGCATATTGTGGTGGTGGATTTTGATTATGGTATCTGCCTTGTTGGTAGGGCTGAAGGTAGGTTTGTCTGACCGCTTGCTTGTTGTAAGGACAGTCTTGTGCTGTGTGATTTGTGTATCTTCGTTCTATGGTGCAATATTGGCTATTTGGATTGATCTGGGGTTGAGCCATAATGGGACACACGTTTGCCATATGGTCACCACCGCATGTATAGCACCTCTTCGTTGGGGTAAACCTCGGAATCTGTTTGCTAGAGATGCCTAGTTTTTGGGCCACTTTCTCTGCGAGTTCCTCAATTGATGTGGACTGCGTGGAAGAGTGACTAGATGCACTATCTGAATCTTTGTAGATTTTGGAAAGCTCTAGTTCCTCCCCTAGGTTATCTTCAATGTCAATGCACATGCGTACACACTCTTCTATAGTCCTAGGGTCCTTCAGATACACATAGGATCTCAATTTCGTACTCAGCAATCCATCTAGGAATAAGGCTACTTGTTTGGTAGGTGTGGGTAGCTCCGAAACAGGGCACCTTTCAAGGTATTGTCTAAATCTTCTTCCTGCCAATCTTACAGTCTCTTGGGGAGTCTGTTTGAAGCTGTGAATCAATGAGGAGGTATTGTGTCTTATGCCACTCTTAGAGAACTCTACAATGAAAGCCTCTAGGAGTTGGTCTATACACCTGAATTGTCGCTCATCCAATGGCTGAAACCATGTAAGTGTTGTATTCCTAAGGGTTAGACCGAAGGCATTGTATTGCGTGAATAGATCCTCCACTTGTTCAGCTCTCAAGACTTGCTTGAACTCCGCCACATGATCATAGGGATCTCCTGTGCCATCAAAGTAATTCTTCATGGACTTAACTAGCTGGGTCGGTCTCAAAGTTCTTGTGTGCTCTCTAGGTCTCGGCAGGGGAAATCCATCCACATTTCTTTGGTTCCTGTGAGCTCTAAGTATCTCAGGTTCTACTCTATTCGTCTCCGTCCTCGTTCTTTCTCTGCCCACTGGGTTAGCAAAGCTTACTTCCGGTCTATCTCTACTTCTGTCTCTTTGAGTTCCATGAGCTTGGGATGTTCCAGCTCCAGGGTGACCATAGGATACATTCGATCTTGGTTGGGGGAAGATGAATTCACCCTTCCAAGTGTAAGCATGCCTATCATTTTCTGTCACCACAAAGATCCTTTCCGAAGTGTGATCTAAGTAGGTCACTCTACCTGGGCTATCCGGATCCTTAAACTCATAGATCATGATAGTTCCTATATCAGTTGGCTGATTAGATTTATACCTCCAAAAGGCTTCGTCAGTTTCTCGATTGAGGAGCAACTCTATGCTCTTGTTGTCTTGGGGAACCCACTCAGGTGTGATAATCCTAGTGAGAACAGATTTGCCTCGAGGGGTTCGAGGTTCTACACCCATGTTTCCTTGCTCCAGGTCACCTAAGTCTGCTTCTGGGATCACATTTCCAAATTCGTCCGTCCTATCTGGATGACTGGTGACTACGTATATGGTTCCTTCTTTGTCCAAGTATGCTCCGTTTTCAAACTTGACAGCTGGGTGCTCTAGTCCAATGGATTGATCAGGATTCTTAATCTGTACCACAGATCTTCCTGCCGTCCTCATAGATGCTGGCACCTAATCGGTTGGTCCTAAGGTATTCCAGCTGTGTTTTGTAAGGGCCTTCTACCCTGTACAAATATGGCATTCCTGAACTTCCCGTAGGCCTGTCCATGCCTTGAGACATCTCTGACTCACTGGTCTCAGAGCTAGGGTAGTACGAGTGGTGGCTCAACTGCTGGGCCCAAGACCTAGCAGTGTGGTTAACACTAGCCTCTGAAGATCTAAGGCTTTGTCTCTCCCTTACTAGGTGTCGTCTTGATCTAAGGTTCATATGCCTAACTGATTAACCCAATTTTTCCCAGGTACAACCACGTTTCTGAGTCCTTTTGTATCGGTCACTTGGTTCTTTTTATGTTGATTATCGTGTTTAGACTCTTGTCTGATATCACGTCGTCAGGAATACTTGAGTTTAATTTCGCACTTTAGTTTGGTCGTTTCACGTTAGGTTCTTTTCCTTTTAAGATTGTCGTTCGCACACACACAGGTTATCTCTTAACTTGCACTTGATTTTCTTAGATGGTCTTTGATTTATCTCGTGCCTATCGTTGCCTGGAATTACTTCTAACACTACCCGCACTTAGCCTAAGCTAAGAATTGACAGAGGGTGTTGCGGGCTTTCCAACCTTGAGTTCCTTTCCTTGTATGGTTGCCTGGGTGTGCCCAGGATGCGTGTTCCCAAGCCTGCACTTACTCTTGCCTTGCGTGCCCTTCGCTGCTCTCAAAGGACCTGTAAAAGGCCCACTGTTAGCTCAAGACTTAAATTCAAAAGACAGAACCAATCATTTTTATTCATGTAACACTTCACCACTTGGCACTATGATTTTTTGGACACAACTCTAGAGATCCCTGAACTTTGTTCCCCCTGGGTATGGTCAACTTCAAATTACCCTAGCAAATATTCCTGATCTTAATTTAACTATAAGCAGTCGATGTTTTTGTTGTACTCCCTGTGAGCTTTCCAACAAAACAACAATCACGGCAAACGGATTTCATATGAGAAAGTTATGCCGGTTCAGGGTTTTGGGGCTAAAACAGGATTGAGCTAGGTTATCAGGCAAACAGGAATTCTAGAGTTACTTGGGTCGTGCCCTCGTAATGCAATGCTACACCCTAATGTTTGTCCCGCACTTGGCCAAAATTTAGACCACTATTTTTACCTTAAAAATTTGACCTAAATTGCCCTTCTAACGTGTTCGCAAAGTCTGTCGGTCGCGATTGACAGGTCAGTCGCGATCGACGTGTCGATCGCGATTGACAGGTCCGTCGTGGCTGTCAGTCGCGATTGACAGGGGTTACGAAAAGTCAATCAGTCGTGGTCAAAGGGTCGTTGACTCTGTCGGTCGCGATTGATGGGTCGATCGCGATTGATAGGTCGGTCGCGAGGGTCTGTCCGTCGTGGTCAAACAGTCGTTGACTGTGTCGGTCGCGATTGTCAGAGCAATCGTGGTCAAACAGTTGTTGACTGTGTCGGTCGCGATTGACAGAGCAGTCGTGGTCTGTTCGTCGTGGTCAAACAGTCGTTGACTGTGTCGGTTGCGATTGATGAGTCGATCGCGATTGATGACTCGATCGCGATTGACACGTGTCACACGTATGGTCCGTCGGTCATGGTCAATCGGTCGTTGACTCTGTCGGTCGCGATTGACAGAGCCGTCGTGGGCTGTCGATCGCGATTGACGTGTCGATCGCGATTGACAGATCTGTCCGTCGTGGTTTGTCGGTCGCGATTGACAGAGCGATCGCAATTGACAGAAATCTGAGGAATTTCAAAAAACTAAACACATTTTTGGGAAGCTCTAGGCCTATAGATCATGGTTTTGCACTTTGTTTGGTGGTTTGAGCGTTTTTTCTGTCGGTCGCGATTGACAGAAGTCGGCGACACACAGACAGTTACTTCGAAATCCGTACCTGCGCAGAGTGCTGGGGACGATGATGTGACCTGTACCTGCAAGACAGCTCAAGAAACATGCAAAAACAGCACACGCAATTTCGCTCTCTCGCTCTCTCTCACAAGTGAAATGAGGGAAATGAGGTGGAGAAGGGGATATAGTCAAAAAACTGAAATTTCCGCGATGATGGAGATGGAGATGGAAGATGGTGATGATGATGATGGTGATGATGGTGGTGAGGTAAGAAAGAGAAAAATAGGAAAAGTAAAGAAATTACCTACAACGCCAATGTCTCCAATCTATGTCTTACCATCACACGCTCGTCCTCAAAGCTCGATCCCCGGCAACGGCGCCAAAATTTGGTGTAGCTCAGTGATGAGTAGCACCTCCTTTAATGTCAATCCGGGAAGATGTGAGGATGGTATGAAGACCTCGAGCAAGTGGCGGCACAAGTGCGAGAGTGAGAAGCACACAATCATGCACTCACATACACACACACGCGCACACACGGCAAGACAAAGAGTGAGAATCAATGGAGTTCTTCGATTACTTTCAAAAATCTCTTACAAGTTTGTTTCAATTACAATCCAACCTCAAAAATGAGCTCTCTAGCTCCTTTTATAGTTTTTGACTAGCTTTGGCCCTGTTCAGACCTAGTGTCCGGCCTAGTTAAAAATTAGGTTCCAGGGCTTATTTGAGGGCTCAAACGAGATCCAAAAATTACGAAAATTGGCAGGTAGATACTTCTAAAGCTCCTCAAGCTCAAGGACTCCTTGGCTTGCACAAAATGGAGCTACTAAAAATATAAAATGGTATTTACAATGGTGGTTAGTGATGAGAATCACTTTTAATTGGTGTAAGGGTTTTTGAAAAGTTAAAGGGTTGCCTAAGTGCTAGATTTGCGTGAATGCTCATACTTGTTTCTTTATGAGAAAAATTACTGGCCTATTTGCCAGATCTTCTTTGACTGCCATGTCTGCTTGTGCTGTCCCTTCGCTCCGACTCTCTTCGCCTTGTGGCTCCTTCGGTTCCCTGACTGCTGCCAACAAACACTCATATATGGGATAGAGGTCCATTAAAGAATCGAACTGATAGATGAAGAATAGCTCACCAAAATAGTCATCAAGTGAAGGAAAAACAAACTCATGATGTACCTTGCCTCAACCTATTCTAGGATAACAACCTCCTTTGCCCACATATGTAGTGCCTATCAAATACATACAATTGGAAAAAAACTTGGAAAGTGTCTTAACTCCATCCACTTCAATGTATCTAGATGACTTGAAGGATAGATGTTCAACATCTTAAAATGAGGAATGATCAAAAGGTACATGGGGATATAACAAAGAAAATCAATACATCACATATCAAAACAATAGTGGAAACTTTGAGATGGATCCTAAAACATTCATGTTCATCACAAACAAGTTTGTACCTACACAATAAAATATGGGGGGTCAAAGTTGTAGAAATTTTCAAAGAGGAACATGCTATAGGTGTGGGGGAGATCACTTCATTTGAGACTCAACCTCCCATATTGAAGGTGAAAGTGTACTACAAGGATTGTGGTAAAGACAATCTAATAAAAGCCTGTCCAAATATCCCTAATAAACAAATGAGTTTTTCATCTCTCTTGAAGTCATAAATGGGTGTTGAGAGTAGCAATCATACTCTTGAGTTCACAAAAGTAGTGAATCAAAAGACAATATACAAGTCAAGGTAATCATCAAAGCACAAGCTATGAAAATGAAGCAAAAAAAGGTATTGAAGAGTCTAACAAAGAAGAAAATCAAGGAAAAAAGAGGAGAAACTATTGGAAAAAGATAAAAGAGAAGGCAAAAGCCAAAATAGAGAGGTTAATCCAAGAGCAAGAACAAAAGGATCAATGTAAAAGAAAGAAAAATAAATGAAAAGAGGATTTGTGTTGGTAAAGCCATTGACCATAGAAATGAAAATACTATTATAACAATATCAAGAAAGGTTGAAGGAAGGACCTATATTGGAAAAACATGAGAATGAATATCCCATATGAGAAGAAGAAAGGAGAAGATTTTTAATTTGTAAGAAAATGATTGAGACCGCAAAAGAGATCATGGAAGGGGATAAAGTATTTAAGGAAACAAGAATCTTAGATAATCAAGTCAAGAAATGTATGGATGAGGTTGTATGGAAATAATTAAGAGAGAACAAAACCAATACTCAAAAGCCAAAAATTGTAGAATTTGAAGGAGGAAAATTGGATGAAGAAAGAATGGATAACAGAAGTCTTAGTTATATAAAAATGAAAATACATTATCAAATGCAAAGGACTAACATACTGGAACAATTACAAGACATTGCAATCACATGTAAAATTTCTCAGCAATATTTATTGAAATAAACGCTAAATTGAGAAGATATTGTACAGATTCAAAAAAAAGCAAGAAGGCCACAATTCATGAAAAGAAAATACATCAAAAATTCAAGTACCATTGGATAAAGGTATTGTGAAGGTGAAAAGGGAAATACAACTCTAACTTTGGATTTCCAAGGACATGAAGTGCAAGTTATTCTAAAAAGTGGAGCTTGAGTGGCAATCATTACAAAAGAGGTTTGGGAGAAATGGGGAAAACCTAAATTAAAACCACAAAACCAAAACTTCAACTAGTAGATGGACACATGGAATAACCAATAGGGTTTCTCGAACAAATTGAACTCATAACATGTTGAATCAACTCTCACCACACATTACTTATGGTGGAATCCCTTGAGATAAATACCTATGATATCATACTTGGAAGACCATTCTTAAGACAACTTAAAGTGGTTCAAGGTTGGGGGAATAACCACTTGTACCTTCAACATGAGAACAATATCACCAAGGTAAAATTGAAGAATAATTCATATCATGAAATGGAATTTGATGATCTAATAAATCATAGGAATTTATGGGGCTATAGAAGATATGTCTATAATTATAGGTATTATAGAAGATTATAGGTACTATAGAAGATTTGTCTATGCAATAATAGCCAAGCCATTATATGCCCTAATCACTAAATTTGAGGAGTATGAGGAAGCTTTCAAAAATCTCAAGACATGACTAAGTTCAACACCAACTTTTAAGCTTCCAAACTCAAAGAAGATCTTTCATGTTCATGTTGATGCATCAAGCTTCACATTAGGTTGTGTTTTAGCTCAACCTATTGAACATACAAAATTGGAGTTTTCAATTGCATATACAAGCGAACAACTTAACCAACTAGAGAAAAACAATACAAATACTGAAAGAGATGTATTGGGCATGGTTTATGCTGTTAAGAAATTTAGACATTATCTTCTTGCCAATAACTTCAAATTCTTTGTGGAACATCAAACTTTACTGTACTTGGTAAATAAACCCTTTAACATGGGCAGAATAGTTAGATGGTTTTTTCTATTAATGGAGTTTGATTTTGAAGTGATAGTCAAACAAGGGAAAACTCACATTAGAGCATATCATCTACCTAGATTGAGTAATGGAGAAGAGCCAACGGGAGTAAATGATGAGTCACTAGACACATACCTCTTTAAAGTAGAAGCAGTTCCTAAGTGAGCCAACAACAAAATTTCAATATTAAGTTTTGGACCCCAATTTAGGAAAAATAATCTTAGTAAGGAGATAGGTCAAAGTAAAATTTACATCTTACTCTTAGGACATTTGTATTATCTTCATCAGTTGGGAATCTTATTGACTTGTATTTTGGAAGAAGAGCAAAGGGATTATCTAGAAAAGGCACATCACACACAAGATGTAATGCAGGCGTCTAAGTTTCAAACATTAGTGAATTTGCATAGATTAGGTGTGTACCAGCCTAGCGAGAGAAGCGATGTCCATTAGTTTAGTGAAGAATGTGAACAATGTCAAGAACAACAATTTGTTGATCATGCCACTTTATTTCTAGTTCATAGAAACCCATCATGGAGTGAAGAAATAATGAAGTGCTTCAAGTCATACAAAGAGAAAGAGAAAGAAAATTTTCATGATAAGGTGATGAACTTGGAATGCACAAAGTACTCTTTGATAGGTGAGCAAATCTGTAAAAGAGAAAAAGATGGATATTTGAGGATCTCTGTACATGAAGAGGAATATGTTAAAAATCTTCAATTGGCACATGTTGGAGCAACATATGTACGCATTTCAACTAATAAAACTACTAAATTAGTTATATATGCTGGAGTGTGGTGGCCTACTCTTCATCAAGATGCAGAATAGTTTGTAAAAATATGTGATATATGCCAAATAACCAAAAAATCAATAAAGAAAGATGAAAAGCAAGCAAGAAGAAAAGAGTCATAGGCAATAAAAAAAAGTTGGAAAAATTTTTCGTTTATTTTTGTATGTATTTATTGAAAATATTTTTTGATTTATTTAACACACACATTGAGGTTTAATCTTTTAGAAAATTTTTGTTTTAATAAATAAAGTGAAATAAAAAAATGAGTTGAAGTTATTTTAAGGCGATAACTTGATATTTTCAATTATAGGGAAAACAAGCCTCTACATGAAAAGATGATGTTACTATTTTCTTGTCCAAAAAAAAAAAAAACTTTTTCACAAATATGTATATATCTAAAGAATATTTTTGCTTTTTATGTGATATTTTCATGGAATCTTGAGTTTCAAAATATGATAAAAAATGATGTTGTAGACTACTGAAAATAGAAACTTGGAGTTTTATGTAGATGGCTAAGGAAATGCTGCAAGGCATGGTGATCTCTCTTGCTAGAGGTCATTGGTTCTATTAACTGTTCTCTCTTTATCCCACCTGGACTAGTTCCAACAAAACAAGAATAATAGATATTTTTCCTACAAGGTTCTTGGGTTGGATAGGAGTCTGTTGAAATAGAAGCCCTATAATATTTTTCCCCACACCTTTATATAACTTCCATCCCTATCCTTTCTCGTAGAATACTATTTATAATGTTACTGAAGTCGATTGCAGTTTACACAACTGTATTCAATTTCCAGAACACAACTCACTCCTATACTATCACACTCACTAGTGCTCTTCCACCAATTCCATTTCACTTATAGTAGTCGATAGTTTATATGACAATGAACATTATCATCATTCAGAAGACTATAAATTTCATCAACGTTTTAACCAAAATTTATTGTATGGTTCATTACTTCACTTTAAATCAAACACTTAACCGATGCAGACGAGTACAACACCAAATCAGACTGCAACTCAGGATATAAGTCAACATGGAGTGGTTTGATCGCTATGCCACGCACAGTTCGACAAGGACCTGCCATGCATCTCCTTTGCTGCTAAGCGACACGAGCACAACACCTTCATATTAATCATTCAAGAGGTTACATTGTTCTAGCCATTTAGGGCCCTTCATCAACATGATTACAGATATATTATGAATAATACATAAACCATCCAGCGGTCTAATAGTGCCCTGATGCTGGAGAAACCTTAGAGTAGGCCAAAAAGCATTGGCTAAGGTTTCCAAGCACCTCTACTTGATCTTGTCAAGAAATCACAAAGTTTTAGTGGTGACCAACAACAACCACAAATTCAATAATAGTGAGTACATCATGAAAATGTGGGAGTAGGTGGGAATCAAAGGATTTCTAGAGCTACCAAGAGGTATGATAGACATCCCTTAATGCATAAAAGTAATGGATTCAATGGATAAGCACACTTGGAATGAGAATGATAAAAAGAGTATGTTAGGTGTAATGTGATAGACTTTGAAGGGTGTACAAAGGGTTCCATATAAATCAATAGCTAATAAAGAAGCCCCTTTGGCATTAGGAAGGAGTGAACTATAACATCAATGATATCAAAGGGAATGGATGCGCAGAGAGACATACAAAAGTTCACAAACTTTTACCCTCAGGCAGTAAACCTAGTAGTGAGTTTATTCCATCAACACTTCTACTCCACTCAAATGACTAGATACACACAACACCACAAGGCAATGACCTTGGGTTTTATGAATAGGGGAAGAACTAAGAAAATGGACATATACAGCTATGTTCTAAACTATATTTATGAAGTAGCAATGCACTGGAACGAAAAGAAGTTCTTAGGAGGAGGGAATATCTTAATGAGAATCATTTATGCAAATCTAGAAGAAGAGGATGAGTTAGAGCAGATTATGAGTTGCAAAGAAATGGAAGAATTCATCTCCATCCAAGCTTCTCATTCTAAGAAGCTTACAGGCAAGAAAAGAAAGGAAACATATGCTTCTCCAAACGTAGTCACCAGGAAGCCAGCAAGCAGGTCCTTGCCTAAGATAACGGAAATAACAGAAGTAAAACCTTTAAGAAAAGATTGAACTTAGTAGATTAAGATGACTCCATCACAATAAAGTTTAAGGAAGATTCAAGAAAAAGAAGCTATGAATTTAGGAGAGCCTACAAAAGAGGAAATAGTAGCTACTCAAAGAGAAGTATAACCAAATCTGGCACGTCACCCCCCTATTACTACCAAACAAAAGATCTATGCTTACTATGTGCAAGGGAGTGAGGATAAAAGAAAGAAATATGAAGATCAATATCAAAACATGCTTGAGAATTTCTCTGACAAATGGATATCCTCAAATTGATAAGGGAAACTATTAGGGAAGACAAGGAGTATAAGGAAGAACATAAGCTAGAGGGAGACAGTGAACAAGAGCAGAAGCCTGAGGAAACAAAGGAAGAATGCACAATAGATGTGCCAGATAGTATGGTATAGGTAAAACAACAAGTCAAAGTCATGGAGAAAAAGCCTATATGAATCAAAGAGAATAATACAGACCAAAAGATAGAGCTAATGGAAGCCAACAAAATCAGTATAAGTCTAGTTAGGGGATGGCTCAAAAAGGAAGAAGAAAAAGAATGAAAATAAATAAGAAATGAATAATTAATCATTAAAGCAGAAGAAGAAGTACAAGAAAAAAAATGCAAGCAATACAACAGTCCAAGGAAGAGAAACGAAATATTCATATGCTAGAAGATTGGCTAAAGAATTATGGAGAAATAGTTGAACAAATAAAAAACTTCAAAGAAGTTCTAACAGATCATTTACATTGCTATTCAGATGGATCAAAATTGGCAATCTTGTTAGAAATAAGCATGGAAGAAGAAAAAGAAAAGCTAGCCCTCACACATCCAACAAGTGCATATAGTGATGGTTTGATGCACACACATTAAATTATCAAACCGGGAGTATAACACAGTCAAGTGCATGGAAACATGTGCACTAGTGATGGTAGATGTGGGAAAGGGTCAAGTAATGCATGCACAAGTGGGTATCCACCTCAAATGACACCTTCTACATGCAGGTGTGTGTCATGATACTCGATGCAAGAGAAAACACAAAATGAGTGATATCACCTAGTTGTGATACCCAAATATGGTCAATAGCACATCCAATGGTGGTAGTTTTAGCTTGATTGGACTATTTTGCTTCAAGTTATGCCTAAAAAACTAAGTGTCTAGAATCACTTACGTACACCTAAGAACTCCCTACACTTCACACATGCACACACACGATACCAATGAAAAAAGGTGGGGAGGGGGTAGATAACACCTCTGAGCATACATTTCATGCCTCATACACACGTACAAGATCACAAATAAGAAGATACACAAGCAAGGATAGGGAAACTCAAAATTCAAAAGTTAATTTCTATATTATGGAAAACATCTTTACAAATGAGTCACAAAGTGAATTATATACAAGTGCCCTAAGTTTGGTCCTTTTCACATGTGAAAATGGAACTTTCCCTAGACACCCTACAAATGTCTAAACTTGGGATAGATTGGATCTCTAGTGCATTCTTGCAATGCTTTCTGAAAAGGGTTTTCTTCCTTGTTGTTGACCTCGCACACAAGTAGTGTTGATATATTTAGGTGGTGATGTGTGTGAACACTTTAGGACCGTCGGGGCACTTTTTCCTTCTTTAGGAGGTTTTTTCCCTCGAATAGTATATATGCCTATAGCCCTAACATGCTACTTATCTTTGTACATCCTAGTAATAATACATTTAGTATTGTGTGTTGTGCTCCAAGCTTCTTCTTCTTCCTTGTGTTGTTTGTGTGCTTTCGCAAACATCTAACTCCAACAATTCGTATCAGAGCAGGTCCCCACTTCATCTAGGGCATCATCGACACCTCTCCAATTGTAGTTTTAGAGTCCCACAAAATTTGGTGAGCATACTCTGGGTGTTTCAAAGATCAAAACAACTTCTGTATGTGGTGCCAAAATTACGATCTGAGCTCGTTTCGGCCTCCGAATGCACTATTGCAGTGCTTGTGCAGGCTATTTTATCTTTTTGTGCCAAAGGTACATACCACTTTTGGTTTGCCAATATAAGCATCTCGAAGTCTGCTACAGGTTCAGCAGAATTTGTCTAGGGAATTCTGTTCAACTTTTTGAGATACAATCAATTTTTTGCATCAAGGTATTTTAGTCACCGACCATGGCTGAAAGCAGTGATGTATTCCATATGTTGGCTATTGAGGATAAGTTGGATGGTACCAACTACCCTTTATGGGCTTATATGATGCGACATGTATTGGTTGCAAAAGGACTATGGAACATTGTGCAGGGTGTTGAAAAAAATCCCATCACACCTGTAGTTGTTACAACTACAGGTACTGAAGCTAATGTAGAAGGTATCGAAGATGATGATATTTTGCACATTCCTGTTCGTGGTACTGTTTCTATTGCGCCTATTGCAAAGCTAATTTGTTGGGATGGTAGAGATGTTGAAGCACATGCATTGATAGCTTTGTCTGTCAAACACATCATTATTCCTCACATTCGCTCTTGTAGAACAGCTAAGGATGCTTGGGATACACATACCACATTGTATCAGGCTAGGAATGAGGCTCGTGTTGCTTACCTCCGAAAACAGTTGGAAGGAGATTCTATGGACAATTTTTTGACAAAGATCAAGGATTTGAAGGAACAATTGATTTCTACAGATGAAGTCCTTCCTGACAGTTCACTTGTGCAAACTGTTCTGAATGGTCTTCACAACTCATATCAGAGTTTTGCTTCTACTCTTTGTTTGATGGTGAAAGGCAATCCAAATGCCTTAACATTTGAAGAGTTAGTTTCTATTTTGTTGCAGGTATATCTCTCTCATTAACTTATTAATTGTGTAAAGTTTTTTATGAAACTTTGCACAAGGTGTCGCCTACAGTTTGCACACCTTCTCCAAGTTGAATCACTCCAAAAGATTCAGTATATCTTGAGAAATGATCTCAACAAGTTACCTATGTCTATCTGTTCTTCTGAGAAGTCGATTTAGACACCTATAACTTTAAACACTTGGTTCTCTCAATCTAGAACGCATTTATGAAAATGCTTTTAGCCATAGATAGCTTACCTTCCAACTTAAATATTGAGTGCTTGCGTGCTCAAAAATTTACACTGTGGAAGGAGAACTGACCAAAACATTAACATCAAATTTTGCATCTGTTTCAGGAACCAGTGAACACTTCTTCACATATGAATGTTCCTACACATAATTCTCACAGCCTGTTTACAATTAGGCTCTCAAACTTTAACCATAGACTCATTAACTATGGAATTAGACATCTACAAAAGGATTCTTGAAATGATCAAGCACAAAAGGAGAATGCTCAGAAACATCGGGTGCAATTTTTCTTCCATTCCTGAAGAAATTTACAACTGAGTGATGAGAGAGACTCAACTCACTTCTAAGATGTCTAATGTCATGCTCTCTCATATTTGCCCCGACTTTTTACTTGTATATATAGGCAAATATTTACAATATCATGACTATACAAAAGTATAAGTGAACTATCTCTGTATTAATGTACATATGTATACATCTCTTCATCTTCTAGATGTATTCTTCCTTCATGCTTCACAACTTGAATTTTTCTTCAGTCCTTGACTTCCAAACCTTCATTAAAACTTCAATTGTTGATTGCCCTGCACCAACAGCTCCCCCTCAATCATCAATTGAGGTTTTCTCTATCTTCTTTATTCCTGTCATGTCTTTGAATCTCTATAGCTTTGGTCCATCCTGTTACCGTTAGTGTCCATGTGAAAGGCCAAATGGCCACCGGACACTTCTTTGTATATGTTCTTTAATAAAACATATAGTGGCCTGGTCAATCACAGACTGTAAGTTCGACCGCATTTGTAAGACCTAAGAAGTCTGTTTTCGTGCTCCCTGTGTACTATGTTTTCTGCGTATTCTACAGGCTCTGTGCGGAGTACTGTGTGCGGCCTCAAGAGCTCGGATTTCTACTCCGAGCATATCGTCGTGGAGCTCTCAAGAAGGAGAGTGCAATGTGGTGCATCGCCATCAAAATACTTCATTGGTATCAGAGCAGTTCGAGGCAAAAGCTTTGTTCCTTTTGTGCGAGCGAAGCGAGCATCCCCCCAAGCTTTCGACTAAGGTGGCGACCAAGGCATAGACCTTGGCATACCTTGTCATCCCAGTCACCAAAGTCACCGTTGGCTGCGCGCAAGGGAGGACCTCAATGATCAAGGAATATAGAGGTTCCTGGTACTTCCAGGGAGGTCACCCATCCCAGTACTATTCCCCCCAGACCTCGCTTAACCGTGGAATTCTCTTGCCACTAAGCTACACTCTTGTGGTGTTTGAAGAAGGGGAAAGACTAAGGTTGACGTTACCTTGAACAAGTTTTGGTCCCTCAAAGCTTCATTTTTTGCTTTCAAAGCCTATTTCTGAAGCAATTTTGGGGTGTTTATGGAGCCATTTTGGAGTACTTTCGCACATAGTTCTCTTCACATAGGTCCAAGAACATCAAGAAGAGTGTTCCTTGTACTTCTGAAACAATAAATATCAACCTTTGGGGCTGTATTTTCAGCCACACTCGTAAAACTATAGGTTTCTCTAGGGGTTTTTCAGCTTTGGTGGGACGGCATCAAATAAAGTGTATCTGATGAGAAAATTATATGACCTTCGTATGAAGGACACAGATAGTGTTGCTTCTCATCTAAATGAGTTTGATGCTATATTCTCCCAGTTACAGGCTCAAAAAATGATATGGATAATGAAATGAAAGCAGTATTGTTGTTATGCACCCTGCCATCATCATGGGATACGTTTTGCATAGCTATTAGCAATAGTGCACCTGGTGGTAAACTCGTCTATGATGACATATGTGGAGCACTCTTGAGTGAGGAGATTCGTAGAAAATCTATGGTTGGCACTCAGAGTGGAGATGCATATAATGTTCGTGATTCTTACCAAGGAAAGAATCAACACGTGGTAGGAGAAAGAACAAGGAAAAGAATGGTCAATGGAACAAGAGTAGAAGTAAATCAAGGATGAGGGATATCGAATGCCATTATTGTCATAAGAAAGGACACATGAAGAAAGACTTTTATGCATTAAAGAATGCTAAAGGTAAAGGACAGAATGTTGATGGGCATGTTAAACAGTTACCTGCACCATCTACTTCGACTGTGAAGATTGAATAAATTAATGCTATTTCTGATGATGCTGATGTGTTGACACTTGATAGTACTGTGCCATCTGAGGCACTTATGGCTGATTCTCTTTCCCACACCTGGCTGCTAGATTCTAGTGCTTCTTTCCATGTGACACCACATAGAGAATGGTTCTCTAATTATGCAGCAAAGTCTCTTGGTACCGTGAGACTTGGTGACTCTTACCAGTGTGATGTTGTGGGGATTGGAGATGTGGTTGTGCAGTTCATTGATGGTTCAAAATTTACTATGCCTAATGTACGCCATGTACCTCAGTTATCACGCAGTTTGATGTCAGTTGGTCAACTTGATGACCTTGGTTACAAGGTGGTCTTCTATGCTAAGTCCTTTCGTATATCAAAGGGCAATATGGTTATAGCAAAAGGAAGCAAAGTTGGCTCACTTTATCCTTTATTTGTATCACAGAAAGAACACTTGTTAGCTGTTACTGAACAGCCTATGGCTTGTATTTGGCATGGTCGTTTGGGCCATATATCTCGTAGTGGAATGGAAAATCTTTCTCGTTCTGGCTACTTACCTGTGTTATCTTACTCTGATTTTTCATTTTGTGAGCATTGTCAGTATGGAAAGCAAACTAGAAATGTGCATAGAACGCACATTGACTCTTCAATTCAGCCTTTAGATCTCGTTCATACAGATGTGTGTGGCCCTATGCCCACTAGGTCCTTAGGTGGTTCCCTTTACTTTGTCACTTTCATAGATGATGCTACTAGAAAAGTCTGGGTATATCCTATCAAATCAAAGGATGATGTATTCCCTACTTTCAGAAAATGGCTTGCTTCAGTTGAGACTGAAAAAGGAACTAAGCTTAAGGCTTTATGTTCATATAATGGGGGTGAGTATACCTCACATGAATTCAGCCTTTTCTGTCAGTCTAGAGGGATTCGTAGAGAGTTTACAGCTCCTTATACCCCAGTACAGAATGGTGTAGCTGAGAGGATGAATATAACTATTCAAGATAGAGTAGTCTCTATGTTGCATCATGCAAACCTTTCACAAGGTTTTTGGGCAGAAGCAGTATTGACTGCAGTTCATGTGATTAACCTTTCACCTAGTACTGCCAAAGGTCTGAAAGTGGCACAAGAGTTATGGACAGGGAAACCACCATATTATGATCATCTTCGAGTTTTTGGGTGTGAAGCATATGTTCATATACCCAAGAATCTTAGACAAAAGTTGGACCATAAGTCAAAGAAATGCATTTTTCTTGGATATGGTCGAGAAGGACAATTTGGATATCGCTTATGGGATCCTGAAACACGGTCAGTGATCAGAAGTAGTGATGTCATTTTTAATGAGTCTAAGATGCATAAACAGCCCATTAAGGAGGTTGAAGTGAGAAGAGTGGTGTTTGAGGATACTAGTCCTCCGGTTAGCATGCATAAAAATGCTACACATAGGGATGTTCAAGAGAATGTCCATTCAGATCAGTCTGCAGAGTTCCTGTTCAGCAACCATTGAGACGTTCTACACGTGTCTCATATCCACCTGATAGATATGTTCCAGGTTTAGATTTTGTTATGCTAACAGATGTCGGTGAGCCTTCTTGCTACAAAGAGGCTATGCAGATTAAGGATCATGTCAAGTGGGAGCGTGCCATGAAGAGTGAGTTGGATTCTATTCACAAGAATGGTACTTGGGACTTAGTACCTTTGCCAAAGGGCAGGAAAGCTTTACCATGTAAATGGGTATATAAGCTGAAATTCACATCAGATAGTGCTTCTCCAAAATATAAAGCACGACTTGTTGCAAAGGGTTTTAAGCAACAACATGGTGTTGATTTTGAGGAAATCTTCTCTCCAGTGGTCAAGATGACTACTTTGCGCATGTTGCTTGGATTCATTGCAATGGAGGACTTAGAGCTAGTCCAAATGGATGTGAAAAGATCTTTCTTGCATGGAGATCTTACAGATGAGATCTATATGGAACAACCAGAGGGTTATGTAGTTCCTGGCAAGGAAAGTCTAGTTTGTAAGCTCAAGAAGAGCTTGTATGGACTTAAAAAGTCTCCTAGACAATGGTACCAAAAGTTTGATGCTTTTATGAAGTCCCAAGGCTATTCTCGGAGCAATGAGGATCATTGTCTCTACACAAAGAGATGTTCTGATGGAAGCTTGATATGCTTGATACTTTATGTCGAGGATATGTTGATTGCTGGGAAGTCCTCTTATGATTTGTCAATTCTCAAAAAGAAGTTGAGTCATACATTTGATATGAAGGATTTGGGGGATGCCAAACATATTCTTGGCATGCGCATTACTCGTGATAGGAGTAAAAGATGCATATACTTGTCTCAAAGTGAGTACATATCCAAAGTACTTCACCGATTCAATATGCAGGGTGGAAAGGCATTGAGTAAACCTTTACCCACATATGTGAAATTGAGCAAGGATGACTGCCCCAAATCAGATGAGGAAAAGGAATTCATGACCAAAATTCCCTATCAGTCTGTTCTTGGTAGTCTCATGTATGCTATGGTAGCTACGAGACCAAACATTGCATTCGCAGTGGGATTTGTGAGCAGATATATGTCTAATCCTGGCAAGAAACATTGGGAAGCAGTCAAAATGATTTTGAGATATCTGAGTGGCACTAAGGACAAGTGTCTATGCTTATGTATAGGGAAAGCATCTATCATTGGTTACACAGATTCTGACTATGCTGGTTGTGTAGACAATCGTAAGTCTACATCATTACCTGCCCAATCTGCATCACTATATATCTTGATGTTTGTATCTGATGTAAAACCATAATACAAACCTTCTTTGAGTGTACCCTTAATGTACCTCAACACTCTTTGACCTGCAATCCAATGTTCTTTCCTAGGACAATGCATGAATTGAGACAAAACTCCAACTACATATGACAAATCAGGCCTAGTTAATGTAGCATATATCAGACTACCAACCAAACTCTGATATAGTTTCATATCCTTGAACTCTTCACCTCTATATCTGCTCAATTTGTGATTCACCTCCATTAGAGTAGGTGCTACCCTACAATCATTCATCTTAAACTTGATCAACAAGTTTCTCAAATACCTTTCTTGAGTCACATACACTCCACGTTGAGTGTATGAAATCTCCATGCCCAAGAAATATGACAAATCTCCCAAATCACTGATTTTGAAATCTTTCTCCATTTGCTTCTTTAGGTTTTGAATGCCTTTCTCATCTGTACATGTAAGAATTATATCATCAACATATATGCACATGTATATGAACCCATCATCACTTGCTTTAACAAGCAAGCTACTATCTGCTTTAGATACTTGAAATCCAAGTTTCTTTAAGAACTTCACAAGTCTATAATACCATGCCCTTGGGGCGTGCTTCAAACCATACAAAGCTCTTTTGAGCTTGCACACATAATCTGGATACCTTCCATCTCTGAATCCTTGTGGTTGCTCCATGAAAACATCATCTGAAATATAACCATTTAAAAAAGCGTTCTTCACATCTAATTGACATAATTTCCAACCTTTACATGAAGCAATAGCTATGAGTGTCCTGATGGTTGTCATCTTTGCCACAGGACTATAGGTCTCATCATAATCTATACCATAAGTCTGAGCAAAACCCTTCACAACAAGTCTAGCTTTATATCTAGACACACTTCCATCTGCATACCTCTTTGTCTTGTAGACCCACTTGCATCCAATGATCTTCTAGCTATTTGGTTTAGGAACCAACTCCCATGTCTGATTCTCCATCAGTGCATCATACTCCTCGTGCATAGCTTTCTCCCAATTCTCCTTACCTTTTGCCTCTTCATATGTAGAAGGGTCTTCATCTGCCTTCATCATATAAGCATAATCTTTGGTAGCCAAAAAAGAAGTGTCATAGCTATACCTTGTAGGTTGTCACTTGTGTCTTGATGACCTTCTGAGTTCTCCACTCCTTGAGGTTTCTGGATCATCACACTCAGGATCAAATCTTGGCATTTCTTCAACTTCAACCTGCACTTCATTATTCTCCTCTTCATCAAATATCTGAACCTTTTATTTACCTTTCTTTTGGTTCACAACTTCTTCATCACCTGCATTAATATTGATTGTACCTGCATACCACGTACCTTGCTCATCAAATGTAACATCCTTTGATACAAGGAATTGTTTTGTGGATGGACTCTATAACCTATATCCCATCTGCTTATCATCATAACCAATGAATACATACTTTTCAGCTTTAGGTTCCAATTTGTGCCTTAATTATGATGGCACATATGCATATGCCAAACATCCAAATACTTTGCAATGGTCTAATGTAGGTCTCTTACCCCACCATGCCTCATATGGTGTCATACCCTGCAAAGCTTTACATGGTAACCTATTAACCAAATAAGTAGATGTATTTATAGCCTCAGCCCACAAGTAATTTGGGCAATTTTTCTCCTTCATCATGGATCTTGCAAACTCAACAAGAGTTCTATTTCTCCTTTCTGCTACACCATTTTGTTGAGGAGAGTACCTGCAAGTAACCTCTATCTTTATACCTGCATTCCACAAGTAATCACTGAACTCATTAGAGAAATACTCTCCCCCTCCATCTGACCTTAGTCTCTTCAACTTATGACCTGTAATTCTCTCTGCATACACATGATAGTGTTTAAATGTATTGAATACCTCTGACTTATCTTTGATCACATAGATAGTGATCCATCTGGTAGCATCATCAACATAAATCACATAATACCTTGAGCCATTGATACTAAAATCTTTTGATGGTCCCCACACATCTGTGTGTACCAGTTCAAGCTTCTCTGAATACATAAAACCATGCTTGGAATAAGATTGCTTATGAGCCTTACCTAATTGACATGCCTCACATCTGTAGGTCATATGTTGACCTACAACATTAGGCAATCCAAGCACTGAACCATTGTTAACCATATATTTGATACCTCTTTCATTGAAATGTCCAAGCCTCTTGTGCCAAAGATCTAACTCAGAGATCTTATGCCCTCCATAAGTGAACAAGGCATGACCATCATTACCTTGAATCTTCAATGTGAAAAATATTCCTTCTTTCTTACCTGAAACAATCTGTTTATACCCATTGCTAGGGTCTTCCACAAACACTCCTTCATTAGTGAATCTAACTTCATAACCTTTTTCAACAATTTTTCCTACACTTATCAGATTCTTAGGAATTGTAGGAACATACAAGACCTTACTCAAGTGGGTACTTCCATCCTTGGCCTTCACTGATCCAATTGACTTCACATTGTGCTTTGTATTGTCACATGTTTGAACTACATGATTAGTTACTTTATTTTCCAAATCAGTCATCAAAGCTATGTTGCCACTCAGGTGATTGCTACACCTTGAGTCAATGTAGAAGACTCTTTGGTCTTCACTTTTTCTTTCACAAGTTGCATTCATTATCAATGTTGAATCCCCCTTCTGATTTGAAGCATAATTGTAGTAGGTATTGTTGTATTGTTGACTTTGGAATCCTCTACCTGCGTTTCTTCCAAAGTAACCTCTACCTCTGAAATTACCTCTTTGATTTCTGCCACCTCTTCCTCTTGAATTAAAATTCTGATTATATCCACCATTACTCTGAGTATTATGCCAACAATCATTAGCTAAGTGATTTTTCTTACCACAAATCCAGCAAGCTTTGACTCCATCTTTATTACTCCTGCCTCTTCCTCTACCTTTGCCACCTCCTCTTCCTCTTAGGAAGTTGGCTTGACTAGTTGTGCCTTCATCTTCATTTGCTTGTTGCTTCCCTTTGCTATTTTTCTTCTTATCCTTTGAATACATTGCATGACCTGTATTCTTGTTACCTTCACCTTTGACATCTTGCTCAAAGGTTAACATATGTCCTAGCAACTGATTTAAGTCAGGAGTAAAATGATCAAGAGATAATTCAATAGACAAAATGAATGGCTTCCATTTGCCATCACCTCTCAACCCTGTGAGGATTTTCCTTACCAATTTATCCTCCTCAATGTCTTCATCAACTGCTCCTAATGCATCTACAATGTCCTTCATCCTTGTTACATAGTCTGAGATGGATTGAGAAGCCTTCTTCTTGAAAGTAGTAAATTCTGCCCACAAAGATGCCTTCCTTGGCTTTGTGGTGTTTTGAAAATGCTCCTCCAAGATGTAATTTTTGATGAGAAAAAATCATGGTTTGATGGTGACAGGAAAGTGAAGCAGCCTTATGACTTGGATGAAGATTTTCCATCACTTCAACCAAAGGAGCGAAAGCAAATTGAAGAAAGTGATTCAAAGATTGACCTAGAACACTTGGAAAGACTAAAGCTATGGAAGAGCAAAGGTAAAGCAAAGATGCAAGATGCTACATATGGACCCGAGAGCTCACATCAACCACTTAGAAGGTCTTCAAGGGAGAAGAAGAAACCAGAGAGGTATGGTTATGATTCTTCTTTGGTCACCAAGCACTCAATCTACATTGCAAAGAATTCAACCAATGAAGAACCTACCACATTTGAAGAAGCACAAAGCAAGAAAGCTTGGAGAGATGCAATGGATGAATAAATGGAAGCCTTGAAGGAGAATGACACTTAGGAGCTTGTACCTAACAAGCCATCTATGAAGGTAATTGGATCTCGATGGATATACAAAATCAAGAGGAATCCAGATGGAAGTATAAATAGACATAAAGCAAAGTTAGTTGCTAAAGGGTTTGCTCAAATCCATGGTATTGATTATGAGGAGACTTTCTCTCCTGATGCAAAAATGCCTACAATTAGGGTTCTCATTAGTCTTGCTGCATCTAGAAATTGGAAGCTCTATCAATTTGATGTAAAGAATGATTTCTTAAATGGATGGAATTTTTATGAAGTGTATATGGCACAACCTCCTGGATATGAGGATGCACATCATCCTAACTATGTATGCAAATTAAAGAAAGCCTTGTATGGATTGAAGCAAGCTCCAAGAGCTTGGAATTTCAGATTGGTGACTTATTTGCAGGACCAAGGATTCAAAGCTAGCAAGGCAAATACCTCTTTGCTCATAAAGAGGAATGAATATGAAGTGATCTATCTATGTGTGTATGTTGATGATATTATTATCACGGGGAATGATCTTGAAGGAATCAAATAGGTAAAGAATCAAATGAAGGAGGATTTCAAAATAAGTGATCTTGGACCACTCACTTATTTTCTTGGATTGGAATTAACTACACAGGTTCAGGGATAACAAAGGAAGTATGTGCATGACATGCTCATCAAGTTCAAGATGGAAAACACCAAGTGTGCAGGTACACCTATGGAGCAAAATCATAAGCTTAGTTCTTATGAAGGAGAGTCAATTGAAGACATCACAAGCTATCAAAGCTTGGTTGGAAGTTTGAACTATGCAACACTCACAAGGGTGGATATATGCTATAGTGTTAGCATATTGAGTCAGTTTATGCATAAGCCAAGAAGACCACATATGGAAGCGGCCAAGAGATTCCTCAAGTACCTAAAGGGGACCATGAATCAAGGTTTTTTTTATCCATTTACTTCAGATATTGAGCTAAAGGCCTACTCAGATGCGGATTGGGCCGGATCTAGAGATGATAGAAGAAGCACATCTAGGTATGTATCATTTGCAGGTTCAAAAATCATTTCTTGGTCATCCAAGAAGCAACCAACACTAGCATTATCTTCCACTGAAGCCAACTATAGAGGTTTGGCTAATGCAACTCGAGAAATCGTGTGGTTAAAATCTTTGTATATAGATCTTGGACTTCATTGTTCAACACCTCACATTTTAGGTGACAACACAAGCTCAATACATCTTGTAGCTAATCCGGTATACCATGTTAGAACCAAGCATATTGAAGTCCAGTACCATTATGTAAGGGAGAAGCTAATGAGAAAGGATATTCAATTATCCTATGTCTCTATAGATATGCAATGTGTAGACATGTTGACTAAAGCTCTTGATGGTACAAAACTGAGTAGATTCAAGTTGATGATTGGCTTACAGGAAATCAAGGACAATTGAAGACTTATTTGTGTTGATATATTTAGGTAGTGATCTGTGTGAACACACTAGGACCGTCGGGGCACTTTTTTCCCTCTTTAGGAGGTTTTTTTCCCCCGGCTTATATACGCCTATTGCCCTAATGGGCTACTAATATTTGTACATTCTCTAGTAATACATTTCAGTATTGTGTGTTGTGCTCCAAGCTTCTTCTTCTTCCTTGTGTTGTTCGCGTGCTTCCGCAAACATCTAACTCCAACAATTGGTATCAGAGCAGGTCGTCGCTTCATCTAGGGCGCCGTCGACACTCCTTCGTTTGCAGTCTCAGATTCGCACGAAATTTGGTGAGCATACTCAAGGTGTTTCAGAGATCAAAACGGCTTCGCTATGTGGTGCCGAAAACGCGATTTGAGCTCGTTTTGGCCTCCGAACGCACTATCATAGTGCTTGTGCAGGCTATTTTGTCTTTTTGTGCCAAAGGTATATACCAGTTTCTGTTCGCCAGTTTAAGCATCTCAAAGTCTGCTACAAGTCTAGCAGAACTCGTTTAGGTATTTCTGTTCAACTTTTTGAGATACAGTCAATTTTTTGCATCAAGGTATTTTAGTCACCGGCCATGGCTGAAAGCAGTGATGTATTTTGTATGTTGGCTGTTGAGGATAAGTTGGATGGTACCAACTACCCATTATGGGCTTATATGATGCGACATGTATTGGTTGCAAAAGGATTTTGGAACATTGTGCAGGGTGTTGAAAGACGTCCTGTTACACCTCTGACTACAGGTACTACAAATACAGGTGCTGGAGCTGATGAAGATGGTGTCGAAGATGATATTCCGTAGATTCCTATCCGTGCTATTGTTTCTGTTGCACCTACTGCAGAGCAGATTCACTGGGATGGCAGAGATGCCCAGGCACATGCATTGATAGCTTTGTCTGTCAAACGTGCCATTAGTCTTCACATTTGCTCTTGTAGAACAGCTAAGGATGCTTGGGATACACTTACCACATTGTACCAAGCTAGGAATGAGGCTCGTGTTGCTTACCTCCGAAAACAGTTGGAGAGTGAGCACATGAATGAAGGTGATTCTATGGACAGTTTCCTAACGAAGATCAAAGACTTGAAGGAACAGTTGATTTCTGCTGATGAGGTTATACCAGATAGCTCACTTGTGCAGACCGTTCTGAATGGTCTTCCTGATTCATATCAGAGTTTTGCTTCTACTCTTCGGTTGATGATGAAAGGCAATCCAAATGCCTTATCATTTGAGGAGTTAGTCTCTGTTCTGTTGCAGGAAGATCAGTCTAGGCAAAACAAGTCCATTATGCGAGTTGCAGATCAAGCTTTCCTGGGTAGTGAGAAGGGCAAAGGAAAATGGAGCTCTTAAACTAGTAAGCAGAAATCTGCTAATTTTGCATATTCGAAGAAGGAAGATAAAGATGAGAAGAAGAAAAGCAGAAATTGTTTTGTAAGTATTGTAAAGGGAATGATCATATCATAAAGAACTGTCCAAAACTGGCTGCTAAAGAGGCAAAGAAGAAAGAGGCTAGAATGGTTGTTGTAGAGGCCTCTACACCAAAAACAGAGTCTGCAAATCTTGTGCAGGAAGAAGAATGGGCGTTTGCTACTGTCTGTAGTTTTGACCCATCTTCTCATGAGCAGTGCATGTCTGCAGTAGACTTAGATGTTTGGTATTTTGACAGTGGGGCGACCAAACATATTACCTCGCAGCGTAGTTTCTTCTCTTCACTCGAGCCTACCCCTACAGGGAATACTATTACATGCGCCAACAACTCCTCTTATCCTATTATGGGAGTTGGTAAGATCATTTTGACTACTCTTGATGGTAGTTCTTTCACTTTGTCAGATGCATTATTTGTGTCAGGGATCAAAAAGAACCTGTTATCAGTTTCTGCATTAGCCAAGATTGGCTTGGTTGTGAAATTTGTTGATGACAGGTGTTCATTTCATGATCTGTCAAATGGCAATATGATTATTGCTTCTGGCATTTTATGTCGTGGGTTGTATAAGCTCATAGACTATGAAAGATCTGTAAATGATTTGGCATGTGCAGTGAATGATTCTCGGGCTATGTCAGATGCAAAGCTTTGGCATGCATGCTTTGGTCATCTGAATTTTTCTAGTTTGCTATGCCTCCAGAAATGTGAAATGGCATCCTCGTTGCCCAAACTTAAGGCACCTGGAAAACATTTTTGTGAAGGCTGTATTTTGGGCAAAATGCAGTGTTCATCCTTTCCAAAAGATGGTTCAGTTCGGGCTACTTAGAAAGTGCAGCTTGTACATAGTGATGTATGTGGTCCTATGCAGACACCTTCTTTTGCAAATTATCTTTACTTCGTGACTTTCATTGATGATTTTTCTAGGCATGCATGGAAGGCAAAGTCCGAAGTGTTCATGTGCTTCAAACAATTTTTGGTTTTGGCTGAAAATTTGTCAGCATGTAAAATGGGCACCCTTCGTTCTGATCGAGGGGGGAAATATATGTCTTCTGATTTTAATGCATTTCTGGTTGAACGTGGGATAAAACCCCAGTGTACAGTGTTGTATACACCTCAACAAAATGGAGTTGCTGAACGGAAGAACAGGTCTCTCATGGAGATGGCGAGGTGTATGGTCAAGAGTCAGGCTTTACCTCATAGTTTCTCGCTTGACGCTGTCATGTGTGCAGCATATGTACTGAACAGGTGTCGCACTAAAGCACTGCAGTCTATCACTCCATATGAGGCTTGGCATGATCGCAATCCATCTGTTGCTCATCTGTGTGTTTTTGGGTGTTTGGCATATGCATTAGTGCCTAAACAACATCGCAGAAAATTGGATGATAAAGAAGTAAAATGTATTTTTGTTGGGTACAGTTCTGAAAGTAAAGGCTATCATCAATATCATCCACAAACCAAACGCATTCTGGTTAGCCGTGATGTTGTTTTTGTGGAAGATGTTATTCAACCATTGCTTTCATGTACTAAGGAGACATATGTTAGCTCCAAAGACATTTATGATACTTTGATGCCTCTTTTTAGAGGTGGACAGTCTAGTGATGTTCCTAATGAGGCAACTTCTTAGCCTTTGCAAGTTTCATATGATGATGCAGATCATTCCATTTCTGATGCAGATTTACATGATGCACTTGTTGATGAGAGAGCTGATATTGAGCAGGCAAAAACTATGCCAAAATGGCTCGTGCAAACTTTGTGTGACAGAAAATTAGATGCACCTTTGTCATATCATACTCGTTCAGGCTCTCATAGTACCTCCTTTGCATCAGATTGCTATGCTATGGCTGCGTCTAGTCTCTGTGATGAGAATGAGCCTGTTTCTTTTGATGAAGCACAGAATTCAGAAAATTGGATGGCTGCTACGCAATCTGAATATGATGCTATAATGAAGAATGGTACATGGTCTTTATGTCACTTGCCTCCTAGCAAGAAGGCCATTGGCTCTAAGTGGGTATACAAGGTGAAGCGTAAACATGATGGTACAATTGACAGGTATAAGGCTAGGCGTGTTGCAAAGGGTTATGCGTAGGAAAGAGGCATTGATTTTGATGAGACCTTTGCACCTACATGCCGTATGACTATTGTTCAGAGCATTTGTGCACTTGCAGCCCATCCTGGTTGGAATGTACATCAGTTGGACATTAAAACAGCATTTCTGAATGGTGACTTGCATGAAGAAGTGTATGTTTTTCAGCCCCGTGGCTTTGTGCAGAAAGGGCATGAAAACCAGGTGTGCAGGTTAAAGAAGGCATTATATGGTTTAAAGCAAGCACCACGTGCTTGGTATGAGAAGATACATGCCTATCTGGTTGCACATGGTTTTGAGAAGAGTCCAACTGAAAGCACCTTATATGTTAAGCGTGCTAATGATGTGCTTCTGATCATTGTTGTCTATGTTGACGACATGCTGCTCACGGGCCCTATTGAGAAGCATATTGCTGATTTCAAGGCTGATTTGCATGCCTCATTTGAGATGTCTGATTTGGGGCATTTGCGTCACTATTTGGGCATTCAGTTTATGCAAGTTGATGGTGGAATGGCTTTGTGTCAAACGAAATATATTGACACATTATTGCAACATTTTGGCCTTGAAGACTGTAAGCCTATTGCCACTCCTATGGAGACGGGTTTACGTTTGAGTCTTCATGATGTTGGAGATGCATTTGATGTTGTTCTCTATCAGGAGGCTGTTGGATGCTTGATTTACTTATGCATTACTCGGCTAGATATTCAGTTTGCTGTCTCACAGATGAGCAGGTTTATGCATTGCCCAGGAGTCATGCATTGGAAGGCGGTTAAGCGCATCTTTCGCTACTTGAGTGGTACTTGGCTACTTGGGTTGTTTTATCCCAAGGGGGGATCACTACCGCCAGATTTGCATGCTTTTTTTGACTCAAATTGGGCTGGTTGCTCTGACACTCGTGTGTCCACTAGTGGTTTTTGCTTCATGCTTGGTAGCTCATGTATATCTTGGTTGAGCAAGAAGAAGCCTATTGTGGCCACTTCCAGTTGTGAGGTTGAGTATAGGGCAGCTTTCACAACGATTGTTGAGTGTGTGTGGCTGAGACGCCTTATGGCTGATTTGGGTGTTGGCCAGTCTTGTGCCACCACCATCTTCACTGACAGTCAAAGCGCATTGGTAGTTGCAAGGAACCCTATGTTCCATGCTCGCACTAAGCACATTGAGGTGCATTATCACTATGTCAGGGAGAGGTTCTCTGCTAGGGATATCAGCTTGGCATATGTGCCCACGCAGGAGAACATTGAAGATCTTTTCATGAAGGCTCTGCCTAGGGAGAAGTTTGAAGCTCTCCGCAAAGCTTTGGGCTTACTTCCTTTTGTGGAGTGATTCCCACATAGCTTGGCACTTCCTTATACATGAGTGCCAGCTCCTTTTTCACTACATCACTCCCAGGGGGGATTTTTTGATATATTTAGGTAGTGATGTGTGTGAACACACTAGGACCACCGGGGCACTTTTTTCCCTCTTTAGGAGGTTTCTTTCCCCCGGCTTGTATATACGCCTATTGCCCTAATGGGCTACTAATCTTTGTACATTCTCTAGTAATACATTTCAGTATTGTGTTGTGCTACAAGCTTCTTCTTCTTCCTTGTGTTGTTTGCGTGCTTCCGCAGACGTCTAACTCCAACAATTTGGAGGCCAAGCATGTTAGGCTTGAGAGGGAGCTATTGGTGCATTTTAACCAATCCTACATGCTTGATATGATTTGATTTCTGTTCATTTGTAGTCATAGGTGTAGATGTTAGATTTATTTAGACCTCCATGGTCTACCATTGGTCTACCTGCATTTGGTCAAGGACCCTAGCCGGGTCAAGGACCAGAGCTCGGGGGAGCCAAGGCTCTAGCACGGATCTTCAAGGTTATTCCATCTCCTCAGAGTGGCCATATGAGGAGAGTTTGGACCTTAGAGAAGATTCTAGAGGTGCCAAGGGCAAGGGCTATTTAAGGTTGGGAGGAGAGTGGAAGGTAGCTAATTGGGATCTTTCATTTGGTATCAGAGCTTGAGTGAGAAAGGGGAAAGTCTTGGAGAATAAGCCATCTCATCATCTTCTTGGAAGGAGTTTTTTAGTAAGGAATTTTGTGGGGCTCGCGAAGAGAGAAGGGGAGCAGTTCGCGCGCATGTGTTGAGGGAGAAGGACTGCCTCGAATCGCGTGTAGCAGAGGAAGCAAAAGCTATCAGTCACTATCGATTGTTGCAATCAAGAGGTAAGTACAAACTTCTTCCCTTCATTGCTTCCAAGAATACGAGTAGCTCAACGGAATCGAACCCGACATCTCCTGGAAATGAGGCGCACGCCCTACCCACTCCACCTCTTGCTGTTGGTGTCTCGATATGCGCTGTCGTCACTAACAGAGCTGAAATTATGAGGAAAAAATTCGAATTTCCATTTATTTTCTATAAGTTTCACTTCTGAAATTCCTACCTATGGGCACTAAAATGGCCATAACTTGAGCTAGGAATATCCAAATTCAAAAATTCAAGTGATATGGATTCCTTGCTTCAAGAGCTTTCTAATGATACGTTATTTGATAGTTTTTGAGTAGATATGACCATCTGTACAGAGCTTGGAAGTTGACTGAATAGTATCATGAGGGAGTCTTTAAGCATGAATAAATTCTTATTTCTTTCATAGATGTTTTTGGACATGGTTTCTTTCCATAAGAGATAATTTCCCTCATATTTATCTTCATTTAGGGTCATAAAAGTCATGTCAAATCTTAAATTTCTTATAGAAAATGATGTAGAAGAAAGGAAGAGGATTTTGTTCATAGCTACTCTATTAGGATGCATTCGATGTTGAAATTCTTCATTGATTGATTTTGTTGAATGCGTTTATTATTGAATAAAGAGTGAATATTCAATTGTACATGGACATTCATCAATGCATTTATTATTATTCTTCTTCAATGAAATTCAGTTGTATGAATTTGAAGATGCAATTAGTATTACAACTAGTTGTTTACATAAGAGTAAGTGGATGTATGCATTGAAAGAAAAATATGGTTTTGGTAATCTATGGACATTAATTTGCATGCACTCACCAAAGAGTTTGTCCTAATAATAAATTTACATATACATATAGTTCTATTGATTTAAGTATTTACAATTCGCTATATGTGTTTTGTTAGAACTAGAACCAATGCATAGTTTGCTTGTTGTAAATAAATAAATTCATGATAAATGATTTGTTGCATATGAATCTTTTTATTACTCATGGAAGCATATTTATGCATATCACTTCATTATATGGTTTTATTATAGGTGAGTTAGCTCAAATGCATACAGAAAAGCATGATAGTATTTTTAATTTGTTGGTTGAGCAACTTGAAATGGTACTGCTGCATGTTGTGATAATCATAAAGTCATGTAGGAAGCTCCAATTTCCATGAAAATTTCTATGATGGTACTTGATATAGTTTTTAACCTACTCACCAATTTTTATGTTTTTTGGAGTTATTTTAATAGGTCAAAGGATTCCAATAGTTCAGAGATGTTGTTTCTTGGAACACCCTTTGGAATGTTGAAAGGGGTGTCTTGTCAGAGTCATATCTCTTGGTGGAAATATCCATTTGGAGAGTTTTTTATTGGGTTGTAAACCTTAGCTATTTTAGTTGTTGTCCTCCAAATTTCATTACATTTGGATTTTTGAGTTAAGAGAAAACTGAAATTCATTCTGGTCATTGTGCAGGGAATTTTCTCTAGCAATTTGTTGCAAGTGTGCAGAAACTTGGGTGGTTCTCTCACACCACTTGTCCAAATGATATGAAATTTGGATATGTGCGGGAGCATAGTGATGCAATAGACATATATAAATTTCATATGATTTGTATAAGTTTTGACGATTATAAGGGCTATTTTAGCTCTCTGGTCCCTCTGGTGAGGACTCGCCAGAGAAGTGCGCAGAGGTCTGGTCTTTTTGCCATTTCTCTTTGAGGGAATGTCCAATTAAGAGACACTCTTTTGTATATGTTTTTTGACTCTATCATCTTAGTTCTCACCAAATTTGAAGTCATTTGGAATTCATTTGGGGAGTCTATGATTATAATCTTTCCTCTGTTCTAATTTCTGAGTAGTGAAAAATGTGCAGGTATTGCAGAAACTATTTTGATTGTTTCTCTCAGTTCGAGAGTGATATGCAAGGAAACTTAGTGTACAAATAGGTGCTTAGATAAGCTTTCCAATGACTCAAATTTCACTGAATTTGGAGTTCATTTGATAGGTCTACTCAGTAGATCTTGGGAGCTATGTCTCACTTGCAGGACCTCCTGTACATAGGTATAGGTTTGCAGAGTTTTGGCCATAGATTCATGACCATAGCTCCAATTCATTTGATTTCACTTGGAGATGAAAGCTAACTTCCAGGGCTATGTGTATACAAAAGAATCATTATTTTTGGATATATTTAAGTATCTCTAATGTTCTGGTTCTTTTGTAGGTATTGCACTTTTAGACATAGGAAGTTAGAGGAAGTGATCAAAGACTTTAAATTGTAACTTTTAGAGAAAAATCACTTGGATTTAGCATGTAATACATTGATAGTTTGTATAGGATCATTTATAAGCATTTTTGAAAATGTATTAGTTTGTATAGGTTATACTTGGCGCTTATCGCCGGATGTATTCTAGGAATTTTCCATTGCTTCTATTGTCATCATGTAGACTTGTATAGGATTTGGGTTTGTCGTGTGATCAATGTATGGATTTGAGAGAGGATCGAGCGTACATCTTTTAATTCATGTTTTACACGAGCGATCTATCGATTAGGAATATCATTAGTTTGGTATTACCTCATTGCATTCACATGACTTATTAGTTGTTCTATGTTTTTTCTTTTAGAGAATGAATCCCGATGAGGTTGTAACTCCCATGGAAGAGGTCGAGCTTGAGCGACCTTATACTACGGAGATTAGGAATCTCAATACTAAAGTTAGAGGCATGGAGGATACCCTTCAGAAGATCCTCCAAGCAATTAACAAACCAGAGGTGCCACCCATCGACACACCTATGCAGGTGGAAGTTCCATCTGTTGAACCATCTAGTTCACAAATACCATTGATAGATGTGGGGGCTTCTTCTGGTAGAGACGTTAGATGGCAAGTGAAAGATTTAAACCCACCGAAGTACCACGGACAAGTTAGTGCCAGGACGGCAGATGCGGTGGAGCAATGGATAAGTAAGTGGGAACAGTGTTTTCGACTTTGTAATATTGAGGATGAAAAACAGAAAATACAGCATGCCACTTATAGTTTGATGGATGTTGCTCATCGGTGGTGGAGGAAAATAGAGCAGGATAAGATAGAATCGGCCACTTGGGCAGACTTTAAAGTTATATTTTACAATAATTTTGTTCCTCCAGATGAGCGTACTAGGGCTCTAGATGCATGGTTTTTCCTACAGTAGAGACAGCTTTCAGTGAAGGAGTATGCAGACAAATATAGGGAAATCTTGTTGAAGATTCCAGATCAGGTGCCTGATTTTCTTCAGGTGCATAAATTTGTTCTTGGGCTTAGGGAGACATTGCGTCCACTTGTGCGCAAGGAGCGCTGCCACACCCTAAATGAGGCAGTAGAACTTGCTTTGGTGTTTGAGGATGGGCGACGCTCTCGATTACAGCCTTCTGGACAAAAGAATACTTGGACAAGGTTCAAGAAGCCTATAGTTTCAGTTCCAGCATCTAACACACAGAAGAACGTCATTCAGACTTCGAGTCGTGGGAAGAGGAAAGTTAGTGCATCCATGGCAGATAGAGCTTTTCAGAGATCTAGTTTGACTCAGCAACAGAAAGAAAAGGCTCTCCGTGAGGGTCTTTGTTATGAATGCCTAGGTCGGCATCCTTACAGGATGTGTCCTAAGAAGAAAAAGAAGATATCTGCAGCGATGGTGGTGGAGAGGCAGCAGTCCTCGCCATCCACTCCATCATCTCCTTCAGATTTTGATCTTCTAGCTACAGACACTGAGATGGATCCTCCATCTAAAAAACAACCCATCTTAAATATAACAGTGACTAAGAAGGTTAAGAATGTTCCACATGTGGTGTTATCCCCAGTAGCTCAAAAAGGGTATCAGTTTCCAAACACCGAGTTGGTCGTCATGAGTGGGGAAGTTCATGGACATCTCGTTAAAGTTCTATTTGATACAGGATCCACACATAATGTTATTAACTCTTCCTTAGTCAAGAAACTGAAGTTGAAGACTACTCCATCTGCATACACCTATGGGGTAGAGTTGGCAGATGGGAAGGGATCTGAGATCTGGGATCGACGAGTTGTTGGATTACCAGTCCAGATACAGACTTATAAAGATGAGCTAGATTTCGAGATCGCCAGGTTGGCTAGATTTGATCTCGTCCTCAATAAACAGTGGCATGCAAGTAAGAAGCCAACTATTGATTTTCAGACCCACATATATCAGTTCAATCATAATGGTCGCCGCATTACCATCCGTGGAGAGTCGGACGTCAAGGTGTACAGACGAGCATCTACCTCTGCGATGGTAAAAGCAGAGTGTAAGTATTTGTATTTCTTATATTTTGAGCATAAAGAGTTGTTAAATTTACAGATTCAAACTAGTCTAAAGGCTCAGCTAGCTTCTAGAATGAAAACTGAATTCCACCACTTGTTTCTTTCAGAGTTACCTTCAGGTCTTCCGCCTTGCAGAAAAGTGGAGCATAGGATTGAGCTAGTACCAGGAGCTCATCCACCGGCCAGACAGCCGTATCGAATGAGTCTGCAAGAGGAGGCAGAAATACGTCGTACTGTCGAGGAGTATCTTGACAAAGGACTTATCAGATCTAGTTATTCACCTTTTGCAGCCCCAGTGCTTTTGGTTCGCAAAAAGGATGGATCTTTTAGGATGTGTATAGACTTTAGAGCATTAAATAAAGTTACAATAAAACACAGATATCCGATGCCTCGCATTGATGATATTCTAGATGCACTAGGAGGTGCTATTGTATATAGTAAAATAGACTTAAAAAGTGGTTATCATCAAATAAGAGTTAACGACGATGATGTACATAAAACAGCTTTTCATACTAGATTTGGTCATTATGAGTATCTTGTAATGCCTTTTGGTTTAACTAATGCACCAGCTACTTTTATGATGCTCATGAATGATATTTTTCGTCCTTTCTTTGGCCAGTTTTTGGTTGATTTTGTAGATGATCTGTTGGTTTATAGTAAAAGTTTGGAAGAACATGAATGTCATTTGCGTACAGTATTTCAAATGTTGGATGACAATACTTTGTACGTCAATCCTGAGAAGACACAGCTATGTTTATCTGAGGTTGAGTATTTAGGACATATAATTTCTGCAGATGGAATTAGAATGGATCCACGAAAAGTTTCTGTGATCCTTGGTTGGCCGATTCCTCAGAATGAGTGCAAGTTGCGATCATTCTTAGGATTATCAGGCTTCTATAGGAAATTCATTGCCAGCTATTTGCACATAACTGCGCCATTGACGGATTTGTTACAGAATAATCAAAAGTTTTTATGGACTAGTGCACAACAGAAAGCTTTTGACACAATGAAACAAGCAGTTTCAAGTGCCCCAATTTTATTGGTGGTAGATCCCCAAAAGCCTTTTGAGATAGAAACTGATGCTAGTGGCATCGCAGTTGGTGCAGTTTTGATTCAAGATGGCAGACCGGTAGCTTTTGAAAGCAAGAAACTTTCTCCAGCTCAGAGAAATTGGCCTGTCCATGAACAAGAATTATATGCAATAGTTCACGCTTTGAACATTTGGAGAGACTATCTATATGGTGCAACTTTTAAAGTGTATACAGATCATCACACATTGAAGTATTTTTGTTCCCAGCCTGATCTTCGGGGGAGACAGGCTAGATGGGCTGAGTTGATGCAAGAATTTCATATGGAAATTCTATATAGAAAAGGAAAAATGAATACAGTTGCAGATGCATTATCTCGTATTTTGCATCAGATTAGCTTCACGGTTCTTGATAGTGATTTGATCCAAGAAATCAAAGATTCACAGATTGAAGATGATTATTGTCAGTCTATAATCAGCAAGTTATCACAAAATGATAAAGATCAAGCATTCTCAAATTTTCAAGTGGAGCAAGGTTTGCTCAAAAGAAAGGGAAAGATTTGTGTGCCTAATTCCCAAGAAGGGAAGTTTAGAAAAGAGGTTATTTTCGAGAACCATGATGTACCTTTTGCACGACATCCTGGTATTGAGAAAACTTTGCAGTTGATCAGACGTACCTTTTGGTGGCCAAAGATGCTTAGAGATGTAAACAATTATGTAAGTTAGTGTTTTAAATGTCAGGTGAATAAAGCAGATAGAATTCGTTCTCCAGGTCTGCTACAGCCATTAGAGATACCACAGTATTACCTAGAACGCCACGATAGAAGAATGCTATTCTTGTAGTGGTTGATCGTTTGAGCAAAATGCCACACTTTATTCCTACAAAGGAATCAGTGGAGGCTCCGCAAGTCGCGGAACTATGTATTTAGAATATTTTTAGACAACATGGTCTACCTAGATCCATAGTTTCAGACAGGGATCCCAGGTTTACAGGAAATTTTTGGAAACACGTGTTCAATAAGCTTCAAGTTCAACTCAAGATGAGTAGTGGAGAGCATCCATAGACAGACGGTCAGACCGAAAGAGTTAATCAGATACTGGAAGATATGCTACGGGCATATGTTTCAGAAAAGCAAACAGATTGGGATAGTTTTCTCCCATTAGTTGAATTTGCTTATAATAGTTGGAAGCACAAGACTACTAGGCTTGCACCTTTTGAGGTGATCTATGGATGTATTCCACATAGTCCAGCTACCATTGGATTACCTAGGAAATCTTCGAGTGCTTCACAGTTTTTGACAGATATGCAAGCCAACTTAAAAATAGCTCAGTTCAATCTCTAGCAAGTTGCTGAAAGGATGAAAGCATTTGTAGATCGACATCAAACACCACGAACATTTCAAGAGGGAGATCGTGTGTTTTTACAGGTCCCATTTGGTTCATCATTGACAGTGGGTCAGAAACCCAAGTTATCCCCTAGATTTTGTGGACCTTGGACAGTAATCAAGAAGATTAGTGATGTCGCATATAAATTGCAATTGCCAAAAAATTGCAAAGTTCACCCAGTTTTCCATGTTAGCAAGTTGAGACCATACATTTCTCGAGATGAGAATTGCGTAGATGGTTTAGTTGCTTTAGAAAATAGATCATCTCAGCCAGATGTTCCATTTCAGGTTCTTGATAAGAGGGAGCGGAAGTTGAGAAATCGCTCCATACCAGAGTATTTAGTAGCATGGACTAGCCGTCCACTCACAGAGGCTACTTGGGAATCAGAAGCTCTGATTCGCAAACACTTTCCTTCCCTGATCACTGAGGACAGTGATCTCTAGAAGGGGGAGAGAGTGTTAGATTTATTTAGACCTCCATGGTCTACCATTGGTCTACCTGCATTTGGTCCAGGACCCTAGCCGGGTCAAGGACCAGAGCTCGGGGGAGCCAAGGCTCTAGCACGGATCTTCAAGGTTATTCCATCTCCTCAGAGTGGCCATATGAGGAGAGTTTGGACCTTAGAGAAGATTCTAGAGGTGCCAAGGGCAAGGGCTATTTAAGGTTGGGAGGAGAGTGGCAGGTAGCTAATTGGGATCTTTCAGTAGACATATGAATAGCTCTTGTAAAAGAGTATATTTTATCTCTTGTAATTGTGAAAGAAAGAATGGCTTAAGTCATCCATGATGTAAAAGGGAAATTTGTGGCTCCAACTACCTAAAACCATGAATCCATCAACTAAGAGAATATCTCCTAATTCTTAGCATCACTTTTAGGTGAAGTTATTTGAATTCAAATTCAACACTACCTCCAAAAGTATCTATAAAAAGATCAAGAAGGAAGTCGCCATTAGAGAGCTTGATTTGTGCCCATTTCATGTTCATTTGTAGAGATTGAAGAGCTTACTCCATAGCTCTATCATTATACTCCCATTGTGCAAGTGTTCATTGCCAATGTGGTTGTAATTATATGTGAATCTATACATTCATCATTTACTTCTTCTCTGTTTTATTCTCTGTTATACTCACTGAGAATAGTAACTTCAAAAGCTCATATCTCGAGCTATACGTAACCTTTTTTAGAGTTTTAAAGTGCATTGGATTTCTCTCTAAGTCTAGATTATGTTTCAAAAAATCCCATGGTCATGGATTTATCTTTTGTGAGAAATTTGTGTTTTTTTGCTCACTTGTCGAATCTCTTTAGAGCCTTGAAAATGGCGAGAGTGTTCCAGATTTTGCTAAATCTTGTTCGGAGTGCTCGGTTAATCAACTAAAGTGTTTTAATTTGAATTAGCAAGCTGTCTAAGTCTAAAAGGAAGTTTTTTAATTCCTACCAGGTTGAGAGCACTGTTCATTTTTTCTAGCAGGTGTATGTACAAAAATACCAAGTTTTGGGAGCTAGTCATTTTGCAACTAGTCTATCTTGACTCAAACTTTTGAGATACTTGTTACAAAACACTTAGGTGACTTTTTTGTGGATTTAGGAAGCTCAAAGGGTCTACTAACCAACTCTGAAGTCTCAGTTGGATGGTGTGAAGCTATTTGTAGCAGCACCAACTCATCTTTGGATTGCATCCACCATCTCTCTTTACAAAAGAGCCCTTCATTCACTCATTTTTTGAGGTAATTCTAGCCTTTTGGTTGCGATAAGATAACATACTCTTGATTTCTATAAAAATTGAGATATCACTCCAACTACATGTGCAATATATGGTCTTTTCATAGTAGAATACAATAGAGAACTAATAATTGACCTATACATAGTCACATCCTTCACTTCTTCACCTTGATGAGCACCGAGTTAACAGTTACTTCTAATGGATTTGAAATGGCCTTGCAATCACACAAGCCAAACTTCTTTAAAAGATCTAGAATGTATTTCCTTTGCATTAAGTATATACCTTCTTCTTTGTATAGTACTTCAATCCCAAGGAAGTAACTTAAAATTCCTAAATCAGATATTTTAGACTCACATCCAAGCTTCCTCTTTGTCCTTGATGTTAGCTTCATCATCCCCTGAAATGATTAAATCATCAACATATATAGAAATGAAAACAAAATTTGCTTCCTTCCTTCTTCAACAAGAGTGATGGGTTTGCATGACTCTGATTCTGCATGGCCCTCATTATATCCACATTGTACCAAGTATTCCACAAGTCTTTGGTTTCAAGCCCTTGAGGCTTGCTTGAGTCCATGAAGAGCCTTCTTAAGCCTGCATACATGATGTGGAGACCTCTCACCTTCAAAGCCTTGGACCTGTTCCATGAAGAATACCTCTTCAATCTCTCCATTTAGGAAATCATTCTTCACATCCAACTAGTACATCCTCTAAGCTTTTGAGGCTGAAATTGCAACCAACCTCCTTATGGTAGACATCTTAGCTACTGGACTAAAATTTTCCTCAAAGTCTATGACATAGGTTTGAGCAAAACCTTTAGGAACCAATATTGCTTTATACCTAGAGGTGCTCTCATCTACATGTCTCTTCACCTTGTACACCCATTTGCTGCCAATGGCCTTCATGTACTTTGTTCTTGGCACTAATGACCAAGTATGATTTTCTTTAAGTGCCTTGATTTCCTCCTCCATGGCTTCATTCCATTCCCTCTGCTTATTTGCTTCTTCAAAAGAGTTAGGTTCTTCATAAGCTATAACTTGACTCATGTAGGCATAGTATCTTGCAATGAATGAATCATAAGCTAACCTTTGAACTGGGTATTTAACCCCATCGGATGGCCTTACCTCACTGTTTGGTTGTAGGAATCTCTTTTTCCTTGGTTTTGATGCTTTAAATCCTAGAGTTTCTAATTTCTCCACATCTTAGTCACTTGTAGAGTCCATGTCTACCCATCAATGGTCTTCATTAATTGCCTTTTCCTTTCCTTTTCTATTTCATTAACACTAGTGTTGTACTTGGACACTTTAGTGTCTTGAAAAAGAGACATTATTTGATGAATTTTTTAGATTATTAGAAGGAATACTTTATGAATGTAACTATGTAGCATGTTAGCATAAGGGTTGAGTATTTTAATAAAAATATAGTTTTAATTAAAGGATATAAAAAATAATATTTATTCACCAATCTTAGGATGCTAATTTTGGTATTGGCATAGAAATTACAGTGATGTAAGTTAGTGGTTAATTTTTATTAAAATCATGACCTCGCAATTTTCATTGGTGTAAATGCAATAAAATCTCTTATTTTATATATGTCAACATGTTTCTATCAATAATTAGAGATTTTTATTGATTTTTAGTAGGCTTATGGCATACAGTTAATCTCATATGTGATATGATAGTGTTATCATCTATGAATAATTTTGCAAAGTGATGCTATGAATATGCATCATATTTTATTATCAAAATACTATTTTATATTTATTACGACTAGAAATATTTTTTTGACAACCTTAGGAGTCAAATTTCTATGTCATTTCTTCGATTTAAACAATACCATTGTTTTTCTATGCTAAGAAAAGGTCATTTTATGAGGAAATATTGCATATGCTACATACTTAATATGCTAGTTTTTTCTACATAAAGTAGTTTATAATGTTTGTAGAATTATTTTGATTGATAATATATACCTTATATCATTGAGGAAACCTAATTTTTAGGCTGAATTTCTATTTTCGATAGAGCAGAATATGGCTATTCAATTAAATATTGATATTTTTAGTGGTATGTGACATACATATAAAAATTATTGGTTCAAAGACATGTAGCATATCATTATGATACTATATGATGGTTTTTGAAATATAACACCAACCATTTTTGTGTTTTTATGAATCAAGATCGTATGGAAGGCTCCTAAAGTGTATAACTATATAAAGAGTACACTATATTGCATTAAATTTTTTTTTATAAAAATGATTTTTCTAGTTCCCAAGACTTGTCTTAAATGAATATATGACAATAAATTAACTTTAGGAAAATGATTCCAATAGGAGGAAAATTCCTTTTATAGAGATATTTCTTTCTTCTCATATATAAATGTATACAAAAACTATTTTTCTGAACCATATTCAATCATTTCTATATTTTGAGTTATCAAAAAAGGTTATTTTTTAAAATATATATTTTTATAGAACATCTAGGTATAGTTCTTTATGGGTTTTTAAGGTTTTTTCAACATTTTTTTCTATTAGTATGTGTGATTTTTTTATTTGTTAGAAAAAAGGAAACTATAGTGTCCTGTTTTGGTACAACATTAGTGTTAACTTGAATGAGCTTCACTCCTTGTCCTTCCTTGCCAAATTTATGTAGCAATCACCTCTCATCGTGTGCTTGAATTGGTTGGACCACTCATCTCCATGCTTTGTTGTTGCTCTTTGAACTTCTTCTTTGCATCATATGCATCTTCAATTTAAAACACATCTCTGCTACCATACCAAGGTAGAAAATAATCAAATATTACATCCATAGACTCTCTTTGATTCTAGTATTATAACATCTAAAACCTTTTTTTTTTATGAATAGCATCCAGGAAATGTACTTCTATCTGCCTTCTAGTCGAACTTGTGTCTCACTTCGTGAGGTATGTGAACATAACACACACAACCAAGTACTTTGACATGTGAAACGTTGTGTTTCTTACCACAAAAAACTTCGTAAGGTGTGACTCCATGTACTCTTAAGGTTGGACACCTATTCATAATTTATATGGTTGTATTTGTTGTAGCATTCCAATAAGAATTAGGAACATTCATTTCATTTAACATAATTCTATCCATTTCTACTATATATTTGTTCTTGATCTTTGTCACCCCATTTTGTTGAGTTGTATACCTACAAATGAATTGCCTTTTGATGCCATGGTCATGTCTAATGTAAAAATTCATTTGAAAAAAAATCTCCCCCTCCATCCAATCTCAGATTCTTTATAGACTTCCCTATCTCCTTCTCCACTACGTTTTTTAACCACTTGAAGTGGTAAAACACCTCTTTGTTCATGCAATACATCCAAAAAAAACTTGAACGCTCATGTATAAATGTGAAAAATATATATTACCTCCAATGGATGGCTCCTTTTTAGGTCCCCATACATCTGTATGTATGAGATTTATGCTTCATTTCTCACATGTCCTCCCTTCAAATGAATGGCAATCAGCTTTGTTTCCCTAATTGACAAATGGCACAAATATTGCATATTATGAGATCTAAGATCGGGTAGATCACTCACCAAGCCTTCCTTTGCACGTCCTTCATCCTTTGTAAGTTTATCTGTATTTCAAATTGACAAGTAGACAGTGTGAGGGGTCGATGGCTTTACCTCCATGGTGAAGAGTCTATTGGAGCAAGTCTATGACAAGCCTAAGTATTGGCTTGAGTCCCACAAAGTCATGAAAAAAGCTTTAAAATGAAGACTATGTAAAGTTCACTTGTGAACTACCTCTTGTAACTTTTGAAGAGTTTACTTAATGTAAAAGTGAAAGAATCTTAAGTGGTTGAGTCCACTTGATCAAGAATGGAAAGAGGAGCCACGAATTCATGATTTGTGGTAGGTAGAGAATCAAATCAATCACTGATTGATTGGAGAGTGATTGAGGGAAGTTAGCCTCCCAAACTCAACTATAAATAGATGGCAGTTTTAGTCGTGGTTATAGAGACCTATGTGAAGACCTCCAAGAGCTGAGCTTTATGCCATATCAAGGTGTGATTACAAGGCACACATATGTATCAGTAAGTCATTGTATTTTACAAGCAATATACTTTCATTTTCATGATTATTTGGGTTCATATTTCCATGTTCTTGTGAAGTGTACTACTCACTGCCATTACTCTCAGTTTTCTCAGTCAGATTGCAGAGATGTTTTCTCTGAGCTTAGTTCATCATTTTCAGTAATTTAACTTGGTAAAGTTAGCTCTATAAGTATACTATATGCTCACAAATTTTCATTTCATTTGGATGTTGCAATCTTCAGTTATGTTCATTTGAAGTCAATAGGGTCTGTTCATCTTCACTTCTCTGTCAGGTACCGGACTTTTTTACTCATCTTGTCAGAGCCATTTCTCAGTGGTTACTTATCCAAATTCAATGATTTAAAGCTTTTTGGATTCAGCTTACTGTCTAGTACAACCATACAAATTTTCATAATCATTGGATTCCTACATTTTGAGTTATGTTCATTTTTATGCTCACTGGTCTCAAACTGTAGCAGCCCGTGAAAATCAGGATGATGTCATCACTTGTTAAAACTCATTCTCAGTGTGTGGTTTATTATTTTTTATGAGATTACTCTTGAAATTTAGCTCTTTAAGCTACCTAGACTTCCCCAAGAGTAATTAAGCTAATTGCTGTTGTGCTCAGAGAATTATGTAAAACACTGGACAGGTGTATGAACCAAGAATAGCAAGTTTTCACCTCTGAGCTAACTCCAACTTATCTGTTTTGATCTATCTTTTTAAGAGTGATCTTCCAAGGTACATAGGGTGTCTAATACATCCATTGGCAAGCTAAAAGAGCCCACCATATACTCCTGGAGTTCATTTGGCTGGTGTAGATCAAGGATTTTGCAACACCTCTTCATCTTCAAGCACATACCTATCCATCTCTTCACAGAGTCTTCCTTACTTCTTTCCTTTTTCTATGAGCTTGTGTTCCTCCATAGGGTCTTCAACAAAACATCCTTGATCATTGAAACTCACCTCATAACCTCTTTTAACCATTTGATCTACTGAAACCAAGCTCTTGGTGATGGTTGGCACATGCAACACATCCTTCAACACCTTGGAGCTTTAAAATCCATTCAATGCAACATCTCCAAAATGTGTAATTTTTTTTATATATTTAGGTAGTGATGTGTGTGAACACACTAGGACCACCGGCGCACTTTTCTCCCTCTTTATGAGGTTTTTTCCCCCGGCTTGTATATCTACCTATTTCCCTAACGTGCTACTTATCTTTGTACATTCTAGTGGTAATACATTCAGTATTGTGTGTTGTGCTCCAAGCTTCTTCTTCTTCCTTGTGATGTTCGTGTGCTTCTGCAGGCATCTAACTCCAACAAATGGTATCAGAGCAGGTCGCAGCTTCATCTAGGGCATCTTCGACACCTCTTCGGTTGCAGTCTTAGAATCGCACGAATGTTGGTGAGCATACTCAACATGTTTCCGAGATCAAAATAGCTTTATTTTGTGGTGCCGAAATCGCAATATGAGCTCGTTTTGGCCTTTGAATGCATTATCATAGTGCTTGTGCAGGCTATTTCATCCTTTTGTGCCAAAGCTATATACCATTTTCGGTTCGCTAATATAAGCATCTCAAAGTCTGCTACAGGTTTAGCAGAATTTGTCAGGCTAGTTCTGTTCAACTTTTTGAGATACAATCAATTTTCTGTATCAAGGTATTTTAGTCACCAATCATGGCTAAAAGTAGTGATGTATTCCGTATGTTGGCTATTGAGGATAACTTGGATGGTACCAACTACCCGTTGTGGGCTTATATGATGTGACATGTATTGGTTGCAAAAGGATTGTGGAACATTGTGCAGGGTGTTGAAAAACGTCCTATCACACTTGCAACTGTTACAACTGCAGGTACTGAAGCTGATGCAGAAGGTACCAAAGATGATGATATTCTGCATATTCTTGTTCGTGTTGCGGTTTCTGTTGCACCTACTTTAGAGAAATTTTTTGGGATGGCAGAGATGCCTAGGCACATGCATTGGTAGCTTTGTCTGTCAAATGTGCCATTATTCCTCACATTCGCTCTTGCAAAATAGCTAAGGATGCTTGGGATACACTTACCACATTGTACCAAGCTAGGAATGAGGCTCATGTTGCTTACCTCCGAAAACAGTTGGAGAGTGAGCACATGAATGAAGGTGATTCTATGGACAGTTTTCTAACAAAAATCAAAGACTTGAAGGAACAATTGATTTCTGCTGATGAGGTTATACCAGATAGCTCACTTGTGCAGACCGTTCTGAATGGTCTTCCTGATTCATATCACGGTTTTGCTTCTACTCTTCGGTTGATGATGAAAGGCAATCCAAATGCCTTTTCATTTGAGGAGTTAGTCTCTGTTATGTTGCAAGAAGATCAGTCCAGGCAGAACAGGTCCATTATGCGAGTTGTAGATAAAGCTTTCTTGGCTAGTCAGAAGGGCAAAGGAAAATGGAGCTCTTCAAGTAGTAAGCAGAAATCTACTGATTCTGCACAATCGAAGAGGGAAGACAAAGATGAAAAGAAATCAAGAAAACAAAAATTGTTTTGCAAGTACTGTAAAGGAAATGATCATATCATAAAGACTGTCCAAAACTGGTTGCTAAAGAGGCAAAGAGGAAAGAGGTTGGAATGGTTGTTGTAGAGGCCTCTACACCAAAAACAGAGTCTGCTAATCTTGTGCAGGAAGAAGAATGGGTGTTTACTATTGTTTGCAGTTTTGACCCATCTTCTCATGAGCAGTGCATGTCTATAGTAGACTCAAATGTTTGGTACTTTGACAGTGGGGCGACCAAACATATTACCTCGCAACATAGTTTCTTCTCTTCACTCGAGCCTGCTCCTACAGGGAATATTGTTACATGCGCCAACAACTCCTCTTATCCTGTTATGGGAGTTGGTAAGATCATTTTGACTACTACTGATGGTAGTTCTTTCACTTTGTCACATGCTTTGTTTGTGCGAGGGATCAATAAAAATCTGTTATCAGTTTCTGCATTAGCCAAGATTGGCTTGGTTGTGAAATTTGTTGATGACAGATGTACAGTTCATGATCTGTCAAATGGCGATGTGATTATTGCTTCTCAAATTTTATGTCGTGGGCTATATAAGCTCATAGACTATGAAAGATCTATAAATGATTCGGCATGTGTAGTACATGATTCTCAGGCTATGTCAAATGCGAAGCTTTGGCATGCATGCTTTGGTCATCTAAATTTTGCTAGTTTGCTACGCCTGCAGAAATCTGAAATGGTGTCCTCTTTTCCCAAACTAGAGGCACCCGAAAAACATGTTTGTGAAGGATATATCTTGGCAATGCAACGTTCCTCCTTTCCAAAAGATGGTTCAGTTCGGGCTACTCAGAAATTGCAGCTTGTACGTAGTGTTGTCTGTGGTACTATGCAGACACCTTCTTTTGGAAATTATCTTTACTTCGTGACTTTCATCATTGATTTTTCCATGCATGCATGGGTATATCCATTGAAGGCAAAGTCCGAAGTGTTCACGTGCTTCAAACAGTTTTTGGTATTGGCTAAAAATCTATCAGCATGTAAAATGGGCACCCTCCGTTCTGATCGAGGGGGGGAATGTCTTCTGATGTTAATGCATTTTTGGCTGAATGTGGGATAAAAGACCAGTGTACAGTGACGTATACACCTCAAAAAAATGGAGTTGCTAAATTAAAGAACAGGTCACTCATGGAGATGGCAAGGTGTATGGTCAAGAGTCAGGCTTTACTACATAGTTTCTGGCTTGAGGCTATCATGTGTGCAGCATATGTACTTGACAGGTGTCCCACTAAAGCGTTGCAATCTATCACTCCATATGAGGCCTTGGCATGATCGCAAGCCATCTGTTGCTCATCTATGTGTTTTTGGTTGTTTGGCATATGCATTAGTGCCTGAAAAACATCGCTTTTCATGTACTAAGGAGATATATGTTAGCTCCAAAGATATGCATGATACTTTGCTGCCTCTTTTTACAGGTGGACAGTCTAGTACTGGTCCTAATGAGGCAACTTCTCAGCCTTTGCAAGTTTCATGTGATAATGCAAACTATGCCAAAATGGCTGGTGTAGACTTTGCGTGACAGCAAATTAGATGCACCTCTGTCATATCGTACTTGAGCAGGCTCTCATAGTGCCTCTTTTGCATCAGATTGCTTTGTTGTGGCTGCATCTAGTCTATGTGATGAGAATGAGCCTATTTCGTTTGAGAAGCACAAAATTCAGAAAATTGGATGGCTTCTATGCAATCTGAATATGATGCTATAATGAAGAATGGTACTTGGTCTTTATGTAACTTCCATCTTCGCAAGAAGGCCATTGGCACTAAGTGGGTATACAAGCTGAAGCGTAAACCAGATGGTACAGTTGACAGGTATAAGGCTAGGCTTGTTGCAAAGGGTTATGCACAGGAAAGAGGCATTGATTTAGATGAAACATTTCAATTGCTTCTACTTGTCGAATGACTATTGTTCATAGCATTTGTGCACTTATAGCTCATCATGGTTGGAATGTACATTAATTAGACATTAAAATAGCATTTTTGAATGGTGACTTGCATGAAGAAGTGTACGTTTTTCATCCCTGTGGCTTTGTGCAGAAAGGGCATGAAAAGCAGGTGTGCAGGTTAAAGAAGGCATTATATGGTTTAAAGCAAGCACCATGTGCCTGGTATGAGAAGATACATGCCTATCTTATTGCACATGGTTTTGAGAACAGTCCAACTAAGAGCACCTTATATGTTAAGCGTGCTAATGATGTGCTTCTGATCATTGTGGTTTATGTTGATGACATGTTGCTCACTGGTCCTCATGAGAGGCATATTGCTGATCTTAAGGCTGATTTGCATGCCTCATTTGAGATGTCTGATTTGGGGCATTTGCATCACTATTTGGGCATTTAGTTTATGCACGTTGATGATGGAAATGGCCTTGTGTCAAACAAAATATATTTATTCAGCATTTTGGCCTTGAAGATTGTAAACCTATTGCCATTCCTATGGAGACAGGTTTACAACTGAGTCTTCATGTGTTGGAGCAAGTCTATGACAAGCCTAAGTATTGGCTTGAGTCCCACAAAGTCATAGAAAAAGCCTTAAAATGAAGACTACGTAAAGTTCACTTACCTCTTGTAACTTTTGAAGAGTTTACTTAATGTAAAAGTAAGAGAATCTTAAGTGGTTGAGTCCACTTGATCAAGAATGGAAAGAGGAGCCACGAATTCGTGATTTGTGGTAGGTAGAGAATCAAATCAATCATTGATTGATTGGAGAGTGATTGAGGGAAGTTAGCCTCCCAAACTCAACTATAAATAGATGGCAGTTTTAGTCGTGGTTAGAGAGACCTATGTGAAGACATCCAAGAGCTGAGCTTTATGCCATATCAAGGTGTGATTACAAGGCACACATATGTATCAGTAAGTCATTGTATTTTACAAGCAATATACTTTCATTTTCATGATTATTTGAGTTCATCTTTCCATGTTCTTGTGAAGTGTACTACTCACTGCCATTACTCTCAGTTTTCTCAATCATCTTGTAGAGATGTTTTCTCTGAGCTTGGTGCATCATTTTCAGTGATTTAACTTAGTAAAGTTAGCTCTATAAGTCTACTATATGCTCACAAATTTTCATGTCATTTGGATGTTGCAAACTTCAGTTATGTTCATTTGAAGTCAACAGGGTCTGTTCATCTTCATTTCTCTGTCAGGTACCCGACTTTTTCACTCATCTTGTCAGAGGTGTTTCTCAGTGGTTACTTATCCAAATTCAATGATTTAAAGCTTTTTGGATTCAGCTTACTGTCTAGTATAACCATACAAATTTTCATAATCATTAGGTTCCTACATTGTGAGTTATGTTGATTTTTCTGCTCACTGGTCTCAAACTGTAGCAGCCCGTGAAAATCGGGATGATGTCATCAGTTGTTAAAACTGATTCTCAGTGTGTGGTTCATTATTTTTTATGAGATTACTCTTGAAAGTTAGCTCTTTAAGCTACCTAGACTTCCCCAAGAGGAATTAAGCTAATTGCTGCTGTGCTCAGAGAATTATGTAAAACATTGGACAGGTGTATGAACCAAGAATAGTAAGTTTTCACCTCTGAGCTAACTCCAACTTATCTGTTTTGATCTATCTTTTTCAGAGTGATCTTCCAAGGTACATAGGGTGTCTAATACATCCATTGGCAAGCTAAAAGGGCCCACCATATACTCCTGGAGTTCAATTGGCTGGTGTAGATCAAGGATTTTGCAACACCTCTTCATCTTCAAGCACATACCTATCCATCTCTTCACATCATGATGTTGGAGATGCATTTGATGTTGTTCTCTATCAGCAAGCTGTTGGATGCTTGATTTACTTATGCATTGCTCGGCCAGATTCAGTTTGTTGTCTCACAAATGTGCAGGTTTATGCATTGCCCAGGAGTCGAGCATTGGCAGGCGGTTAAGCACATCTTTCGCTATTTAGGTGGTACTCGGCTACTTGGGTTGTTTTATCCCAAGGGGGGCATCCCTACCGCCAAATTTGCATGCTTTTTTTGACTCTGAATGGGCTAGTTGCTATGACACTCGTGTGTCCACTAGTGGCTTTTGCTTCATGCTTGGTAGCTCATGTATATCTTGGTTGACAAAGAAGCAGCCTATTGTGGCCACTTCAAATTGTGAGGCTGAGTATAGGGTAGCTTTCACAACGACTGTTGAGTGTGTGTGGCTCAGATGCATTATGGCTGATTTAGGTGTTGGTCAGCATTTTGCCACCACCATCTTCACTAACAGTCAGAGCGCATTGGTAATGGCGAGGAACCTTGTTTTCCATGCTAGCACTAAGCACATTGAGGTGCATTATCATTATGTCAGGGAGAGGTTCTCTATCGGGGAGATCAGCTTGGCATATGTGCCCACACAGGAGAACATTGTAGACCTTTTCACGAAGGCTCTTCCTAGGGAGAAGTTTGAAGCTTTCCACAAAGCTTTGGGCTTACTTCCTTTTGTGGAGTGATTTCCACATAGCTTTACACTTCCTTATACATGATGAGTGCCAGCTCCTTGTTCATTGCATCACTCCCAAGGGGGATTTGTTGATATATTTAGGTAGTGATCTCTGTGAGCACACTAGGACCGTCGGGGCACTTTTTTCCCTCTTTAGGAGGTTTTTTTTTCCGGCTTGTATATATGCCTATTGCCCTAATGGGCTACTTATCTTTGTACATTCTAGTGGTAATACATTCAGTATTGTGTGTTGTGCTTCAAGCTTTTTCTTCTTCCTTATGTTGTTCGTGTGCTTCCACGGACGTCTAACTCCAAAAATCTTGTGCTTAGTTTCATGTTTCATCACGTGTCTCTACATATCCTTGAGTGATGGAAGAGTGCAATTTAAAAAAAACATATTAATGGCAACTCATATGGTTGTTACAACCACTGTCTATGTACCATGTAAAATCTCAATTGCCTCTTTCACTTGAAACGTACATCCTAAGAAAGTTTTCATTTTCTAAATTTGTTGAGATACTAGCATAATTACCTTGGTTTGTTATGTATCCTTGATTGCCCCCTCCTTTGGAGCAACAATCTCTTGCATAATGACCCAATTCTCCACAATTCCAGCATTCTCCATGGGGTGCTTTTCTTCAATGTGATTGTCCTCCTCTTCCTCTACTACTTTATGTTCCTCTTGATCCTTTGCTTTGGTTGGATCTTTCTTGGTTTGTTGAGCTTGATTTTGACCTTCCTCTCCCTCTTCCTTAGGAGTTTTTTACACCTCTTTTGCCTTTGCCTCTACCTGCCTAGAAAAATTGGGCTAGGCTGCCCTTTGACTATGGACCTCCTTAGTTCATCTCCTTGATTTGCCATCAATGTCACTAATTGATCAAATTTTAGTACGGAATCCCTCACATACATTGTTGTGTTGAATGCTTTCCACTTTCGCCCTCTCTCAATCCATTTAGAGTGTGTGTGACAAGATCGCCATCTTTAATTGGGCTTCCAATTGAGCCTAGGGCATCTGCAAGCTCCTTATTCTTCAAAATGTACTCATTTATGTTAGTGCTTGGTGCTTTCTTAAGATTATTTAGCTCATTCTTGAGTTGAATCTTCCTTTCCTTGGTTGATGAAAAGTATAATATCTCCAAGGTCTCCCAAGCCTTCTTGGATGTGTCCAAGTCTTGTATATGCCCTATGTTATTTCTTATGTGTTGGGATATAATGAACATGACTCTTCTATCCCTTTATATCCATTCATTAATTGCCTTGAACTATCTTTCAAGTGGTAAATCATGAACATGAGGCATTGGCATTGTGCCACTCACTAATCCCCATAATCCTATGCCCATAAGATAGATGCTATCTCTAAATTTCCATGGTTAGTAACTTCCTTTCTCTAAGTTCTCCATTTGTCCACTATAGTCACCCATATTGAGCTCTAATGTGCTCCTCTAACTTTTCTTCAACTGTTTTTATAATTTAGAAAGTTTTGACATTACCTTTTTATAGCTTCTCTTTTGTTAACCTTTTGACTAGTGAGGTCTCAATTGATGTGGCCCCCTTTTTATCTCTTCTCTCTTTGATAAGTCCTCCTTATGCTTCCACAAGTTGTCTTGATCCCTCAAATTCTTCAATATGATTTCCACGGATGTTGCAAAGCCTCCAAAATTCTTTGACACCACTATTAGCGAAAATTCTAACACCCCAATGCAACAATGGAATATGGTTGGCCTCCACTAGGCCCACAAACAATAATATATGCTCACTATTCTATACTTTTATGTGTACCTATACAAATAATTAAAATGAACCCCTTAAGAATTAAACTAGACTCTGAGAACTATCAAAAAAGCTTTGAATCAAGACTAATGGATGTTCCATCTATGAAAATCATCCACTATAAGGTAGGTTATTTGCTTGCAACACTTCATGTCTATGTGCAGAGATATAGGTTCACAAACTTGGCACTTTCTCACAACTCACTTAGTAAAAGAACTTGAAACTTTCAAAAAATTTGGGGCACTATATGAGAGACCAAATAAATTTCCAAATCAACAAAATCAATACAATGAGGGAGCAAAAAATGCACTGCAATTTGGTACAAACAAAATTGTGAAAGCTTAACTACACCTCTCAATAGAGAGGATCAAAGTCATGAGGAAATGAGATAAGCAAGCAAGGGGCCTGCTTGCTGAAGTTTAGGACTTCAATAAATGAAGTGGAAAACTCGTGGAACTCACAAAACTCAAGAAACAAAGGTAAATTGGTGTGCTTATATAGAACTTTGACTTTTCTTACACTCTAGCTAACCACCACCAATCAACGTAGGTGCACTTTTTGGTAGGTAATTGAGGAGATTTGAATTTGATTGATTTTGGTGGAGCTCCTAATTTGATTCCACATCTTTGCTCCTTCCTTTTTATTGTTCCACTTGAAAACCTTGTGGACAAGCCCTTTTGTATCATTGAGACTTGATTTTCAACATAGGCAAACAAGAAGTCAACAAGAACATGGGATAAACTAGGATGATGAATAACATCATACTCAAATTCCTAGAGTGATATCACCCACTGAGCTAATCGGACATCCACATTCTACTTTTGAACTAGGTAAGTGAAGGCCAAATGATTCACATGGAAAGTGAATTAACATCCTAAACGATAATGGAGAAATTTCGTGATTGAATAGATCAGACCTAAACATTCCGATTTAGTGACTGAATAATTACATTCAATTGGGGATAGAGAACGGCTTGCATAATAAACCATACCATACCATTTCTCATGAAATTGCATCAAGTCACTTGCAATGGAACTATCTGATGCATCCACAAAGACGTGGCAGGGCAAATCTCAATTGGGAGCTTGCAAAATAGGTGTTTGGGTTAATAGTTTTTTGATTTGTGTAAAACTTGCCTGACAATTTTCACACCAATGAAAGTCATGACAGACTGCATTAGTTAAGTGATTAAGAGGAATCGTGAGATTTTGTAACCATCATAGGTGATGAACATGCCACCAAATCTGACCCAAGAAATGAAGGGCATGTTATGGGGTTTTCGATGGAGGAGCGTCAAGGACAGCCTTAACCTTATCTTGATCAACATGGATACCTTGTCTTGAAATAATATGGTCTAACAATTTTCCATAGGAAATTGAAAAAATGGATTTTTTTGGATCCAAACATAGTTGGCACTCTCTAAATTTTAGAAAACATAATTTGAGGTGGTGTCTGTATAATAGCTATCTATGTTTTTTAGGGTGTAATAATAACCATGTTTGTTATAGGATTCTGACACTCCTTTCTTTATTCTTATTCTTTGCCTTCCTTGAAATGTTTGTGAATATGTGCCAATTCTCCATAAAAATGACATTGCATGGGCATGCTTGTGACCGTTTGATTCATCATTTCCTAAGCCCATCATGTGGTGCCATGATTTTTGCATCAAAGCAAAGCTTGGGATATCTTCCTAGGCAAAAGAATTTTTCAAAGCACATGAGTAGAGGTTGGAAAACTATAAATACCCTTTTTCAACTCTAGCCTAGGCTTAGATGCATAGTTCTAGGATTAGGAATCAGGATTAGGAATCAAGATTATGGTAAGATCCTCTGGTTCCAAGAAAATCTAAAGGAATCAAGTCAAAGATTGATAAGTCAAAGATTGATAAGTAAACGATAAGTCCGACAAACCTTAAGGTCGAAAGAACATAACTCGAAGATTCAATATTCAAATTGATTAATGCAAGTATTCTTGACAATGGTACACTGAGACAAGATCCTGATGAAGTAAATGAAGAATGAACAAGTGTCTGATAATTGAACAAACATCAACGCATGTGTGTACTCTAAGGGATATTAAAAAGTGATTTGGGATAAATTCATGAACCCTAGGTCAGGTAAACACCTGGGCAAAGTGCATTGACAAAACCTAAGATCATTTGAAGCTAGCATCAACCACACATCCAGGTCTTTGTCTAAGAAATTCGGGAATCATCCATCCAATGTAAGTATAGAGATGAGTAAGTTAGAAAGTTCATCTAGTATGGAGAGGCCTACTATGAGTTCAAATCTAGTGTACCTAGATACCCCAAAGGGACCATACAAAACTCAGTTGGAGTATGTAAGAACAACCTGATTAGGTGCTCATATCTATGAGGATGGTCTATAGAGATCAATGATTCAATTGAGGAATTCAGAGCATCCCCTTGGAATGGAACATCCTCTAGTAAAATGAGAAGAATGTTCGTACATAGACAAGCAACAAACCATTTATGTGGTTACCAGCTATCTAGATACAACAGATGATTTTGGGGCAATCCATCCTGAGATGGAAATAGGAGAGTTACAAGAGGAACATCTAGAAGGTAACATGATTACCCCAAGAGGCAAATCTATGATGATTAGAACAATTGCGACATCCAAGATACCCCAAGAAAATGCTAGCATAGAACTGTTTCTAAACAAGGCAAGAAAAGATGCTTTTTTTGGAGATTTAGACCAAATCAACTTGACTTCATGCAGAAATTTGGGTATATGAGTGCAAGGATGTTGAGAATCCTAGAAAAGTCACCTTTGAGTTGGAGGATGTCTTGTATCCGGTATAAATTCTTGTATTACTTTCCCTATGTGGACGAACTTGTAATCAAAAGTGTAATTTGAAATCTTATCTAGTCTAGTCAGAGGGCACAATCTAGTGCTCCCTTGATATTTTGGTAAGACTAGTTTCTATCCAAGGCTAGACATCATAGAGAACACTTATGAATCGATTGTGGTTTCACTTCAAAGTCTCCAACAACAAGTCAAGCACCTAACTTATCGACAAACATAATTCAAGGTGGGATATCCCGTGCATATAGGTGCACTAATCCAAGAATTACAAGAGCAAATCGGGAAACTTCAAGAAAATCAAGGAAGTTTTCAAGTGAACCAACATCTTAGTTCATCCTTCATGAAGGAACCCAAGATCCGCATCCCAGAAATGTTCGATGGTGATTGCACAAAGTTCTGTGAATTCTTGCAACAAGTCAAATTGTACATCCATATGCAACCTTGTAGATATCATGATCATGCATCCAAGGTCAGTTTTATTGGAATCTTGCTATGTGATCAATCATTATCATGGTTCATCCCAATCTTGGACAAGGACATGAAAGCACTTCATGACTATGAGGGTTTCTTTGAGAGCTCACTACCATGTTTGGAGATATAGACATGAATCACATGTGGATCAGAATTTAGGCAATTGATATGTGATCTCACTTGGCTTGAGGATTATTTCATAAGCCAATTTAGATGGGGTTTAAGAGATGATGTGAAGAACCTTCTGCTCATGATGCCACAGGTTAAGATATTGAATGAATACATCACTTGAGCCATTCAATGTGATAATCGCCTTTTTCAAAAGGAAAGAAGAAAAGCAAGTAGAAGGAATATTTCACCAATGGAAACCCTTTGAACCCACTCCTAGAGAAGAACCTATGGATAAGCCTATGGGGAAAGATGTAACTAGATTCCAAACTCTAACCCCATAAGAGAATAGAGAAGGAGAGATAACAAGTTATGTCTCTATTGTGGAAAAATTGGACATATTGTAGTTAATTGTCCCGATAAGATAAAAAAATCCAGAGTCACAGTCACCCTTATAAAGAAGGGAAATGAGGAAGTTCAATTGTAAAGGAGACCGTACAGTCAGACCATGATATAAGAAAGGGTTTTCTAATTCAATCAACACCCATAGAAACATGTCTTTCCCCAAGTTGATCATGCATAAGAATACCCTTTCCCTTACAACCCTAGTGAATTCAAGATCCTCCTCATGTTTAATTGATGAAGGATTGGTTAAGAAACATAGGGTTTCAGTACTTCAGAAGAACAAATCAATTGTAGCTGAAGTAGTGGATGGACGACCTCTAGCATCTGGGAATATTACCAAGCAAACCATGCCATTAAGAGTAGACCTTGGTGATCATGATTCCCACGTATGTTTTAATGTAATATCAAGTCCAATAAATCTTGTTTTCATTGGAATGCCTTGGATAAAGAAACATAATCTAGAAATTAATTGGGAAAAGAATAAAATCACTCATCAAGATATCCAAAAGAACCCAACATATGTAGGATCCAAAGCATTCATAGATGCACTAAGGAAGGAACCGACATATATGATCTATGTCATACAAGATCAAGAATCCAAGAAAGATGACCCAATGAAGCCACCCAATCAATACTAAGGCTTTGAAGATGTTTCTCAAAAGAAGAATGGAGATATCCTCCCAAAGCACAGAACTTATGATTGCACCATAGAACTTCAAGGGGGAGCACAACCACCCTTTGGATGAATCTACACGCTATCCCCAGAGGAGCTTGCAAAATTACACAAGAATATTGATGAGAATCTAGCCAAGCAATTTATCAAACACAATTCCCAACAAGAGCCCTATTCTATTTGTAAAAAAGAAGGATGGGGCTCTCTGAATGTATGTCGACTATCGTGGGTTGAATAAATTCACTTTAAAGAATAGATACCCTCTACCACTTATATCAGATCTCTTGGAATGCCTTCAAAAAGCAAAGTTCTTCACAAAGATTGACCTTTGAGGAGCTTACAATCTTATTAGAATTAGAGAAGACGAATGAAAGATGAGATTCTAAACAAGGTATGGGGATTTTGAATATGTAATTATGCCATTTGGTCTCACAAATGCTCTAGTGATCTTCCAACATATGATGAAGGATATCTTTCGAGAGTATTTAGATGATCTTCTGGGAATATACCTTGATACTCTCCAAAAATCTAGGGGATCACAAATGTCACGTAAAGACAGTCCTAAAAAAACTAAGAGAAAAAGGATTATATTCAAAATTGTAGAAGGGCTCTTTCCATCATACAAGAGTGGAATTTTTAGGTTACATTGTATAAGAGAAAGGAATCTTTATGGACCCTAAGAAGATTGAGACAATCCTTGATTGGCAACCATCTTCATATGCTTGAGATGTACAATATTTTTTAGGGTTTGCCAATTTCATAGGATATTCATCAGACATTACTCCAAGACAGTGACACCTCTTACCGAGCTTACATGAAACACAAAATTCTCATGGATCAAAGACGTAGAGAAAGCCTTTCACACCCTAAAATCATCACTCACTATTGCTCCGATTCTAGTTCACCCTGATTGTACCAAGCCTCTTTTCCTAGAGAAAAATGCATTGGAATTTTCCTTGGGGGCGATCCTATCCCAACATGGGGATGATGGACACCTACATTCAATTGCATATCATTCAAGGAAATTCTCTCCTCCAAAGATTAATTATGAAATCCACGATAAAGAAATTCTTGCGATAGTGAGATGTGTTTGATACATGCGTTTGATACATGGCATCACCATCTAGAAGGAGAAGGTCATAAAGTTATTGTGTACACAGATCATAATAATTTAGAGTACTTTATGACCACGTGCATCCTCAATAGAAGGCAATCTCGATGGAGTAACTTTCTATCGAGTTTTGATTTTGTCATCACGTATTATTGAGGATGCAAGCAATGTCAATCACATTCCTTGTCAAGAAGATATCAACTTGCACTGAAGAAAGATGAAGAGGCATTTGATCAACAAGAGAGTGTATTACTCAAGCTTGAATATCTCCAATCAGCAGCCATCTCGTCAAACCATCAAGAAGATTCAGGTTTGACCCATTTGATTTGTGACACTCTATCACATGATGAATTGTTTTGTAATGTCAAGCAAAAAATTAAAAAAGGGAAAGTTCATGAAGTAAATGAGTTCCAAGAAAATGATGGGTTGTTATTCTATAACAACCTAATCTACATCCCTCCGAGAAATCCCAGGGTCCAAATACTTCAAGAATGTCATGTTAACCTTGCAAGAGCACATTTTGGAGTGAATTAAACAATAGAACTCATATCAAGGTATTTTTGGTGGCCTCAAATGTGGAAGGAATTCAAAGAATATGTTCAAACATGTGACACTTGCAATAAATCTAAGGTACCGTGACATAAACCTCATGGTGTCTTGCCACCTTTACCTATTCCAAAAATGCCATGATCTTTATTATCTATGGATTTCATCACATACCTACTAAGTTTGGATAAGTATGATGCCATTCTTGTTATAGTGGATAGATTACAAAGATTTCATACTTCATTCCAACTACCAAGGAAATCAGAGGTGAAGCCAGCTAGACTTTTTCTCAGATACGTCTTTAGGCTTCATGGATTGCCTAATGATATTTTCAATGATTGAGGTCCACAGTTCATATCCAGCTTTTGGAATAGTCCTTGAAAGCTCCTTGGTGTTTAGGTCAAACTATCTATGGCCAATAATCCATAGATTTATGGACAAATAGAATGCATGAACCAAGTCCTATAACAATATCTCTATTGCACTATGAACTATCATCATAATTATTGGTTTGAGATTTTATCCTTTGTAGAGTTTGCCAATAACAATAGTTTTCATACATCTGCCAAGCAGGATCCCTTTTTTGCAAATTATGGACAACACCCAAGGATGAATATACAACTTTCAAATCATTTCAAGAACCCTATTGCCAGAGATATGGCCCAATACCTCATGGATATACACAAAGAACTCAAGGAAGAGATCCATAGAGCTCAATAACAATATAGTATTATGCAGACTAGCATCATGTTCAAAATCCATCCTATCACATTGAGGATAAAGTGTGGTTACTTAGAAATAATTTGCAGACTTCAAGTCCTTGTGCAAATCTAGACAATCATTTATTCTTGTATTAATTTCCCCATGTGGGTGAACTTGTAATCAAAAGTGTAATTCCAAAATCTTGTCTAGTCTAGTAAGAGGGCACTAGAAGAAATCCTAAGATCTTTGCTTTAACTCTTGGACTATTGTCATTATCTACTTCACATAGATGTAGTCACATGAACCCATGTTTGCAAAAGTGATTTGAAATTCAAGCCACTCCTAAAGTTAGGTTCACTTTTAGGTGGATAACTCATCAAGATTCAAATTCAAATTTAGTATAAATACACCCTCTTCTAGTCACGGGTAGAGTTAGCTTTTTTAAGAGATTGAGCAGAAATTTTGAGAATAAATTGTACTCACCTCATGTGAGAATAGTCCTCCACATCTTTCTTGTATCATATGTGCAATATCAATACACATTATGATTCATATATACTGTGTAGTCAATTTTTATGTGCTTCTATAATACCTTGAGGTACACAATCAACTCGTATGGTTCATTTCTCTATGTGTGAGTATCCAATTTCCGTAATTTCACTTGGATCATTTATTTAGAACTCTTGGAAGCTTACATAATAAGTTTCATTTTCATTGGATGAGTAGATCTTGAGTTATAATGTTTTAAGTGTGATTGTGTTAGCACTTCATCTTCTTCCTGAAAAGTCAAGGTGTCCCCCCAGACTTGCTATATTCATTTCTCCCTATATAGGGGCTGAATTCATCAAATAACTTGCTTTAGTTAGCTAAGCACTTCAATTAGATGTGTGCAAAAGCTCTCTGGTCAATTTGTACCAAGTTGTGAGCTCTAATCATTTTTACTCTGAGCATCTCTTCCCAAAATACGTTTCCATGAATTGTGAAGTACAAACTTATATGTTTGATGCAATCAATTGGAAATGATGTTTCAAATGACTTGGTGATTATTTGTGCATAGGCTGATATTGATCAAGTTTTTGCAAAACATTCACTCATCTTTTGCTACATCCCATCATCTCTTCACAAGATCACCTTATATGTTAAGCCTAAGATGATGTACTTTTGATTAATGTTATACGTTGATGATATGCTTGTCACTAGTCCTAATGAAAAGCATATTGCTAAGGATGATTTGCATGCCTCTTTTGAGAAAATTTAGGGTATTTACATAATTATTTGGGCATTCAATTTATGCAAGTTTATTGGGGAATAGATTTCTATTGAGAAAAATATATTGACATATTATTGGAGCATTTTGGTCATGAAGATTGCAAACCTATTTCCACTGGCTTATGTATGCACTGAGGATGATCTTGCAAACCTTTTCACAAAGGCTTTGCCTAGGGAGAAGTTTGAAGCTTTTTGCAAAGATTTGGGCTTACTTCCTTTTGTGGATTGATCTCTTTCCACATAGCTTGGCACTTCCTTATACCTGAGTGCTAGCTCCTTCTTCACCACATTAGTCCAAGGATGGATTTGTTGATATATTTTGATAGTGATGTGTGTGAACATACTTAGGACCATCAGGGTACTTTTTTCCTTTTTAGGAGGTTTTTTCCCCAACTTGTATAAACGCTTATAACCCTAATGATTTACTTATCTTTGTACATTCACTTGGTAATACATTTTGTATTGTGTTGTGCTCCAAGCTTCTTCTTCTTACTTGTGTTGTTCATGTGCTTTTGCAGACCTCGAACTCCAACAATAATGAGGATTACTTTCAATGCCAAGGGAGAGGATTTTGTCTTTACACCAACTTACACAATTCACAAATTGAAAGAGTTCAAGTAATATCCAAAGAGCGGAACACCAAAATGGGCTATGCATGTGCCATCAATCAATACAAAACCTTGCACCTCAAGGAACATGAGAGGTTCAAGATCAGTCTCAAAGGTAGTTTCTCTAGAGAGTGAAGTGCAAGCTAAATGCCATACTAAAAAAAATGGATTCATAGGTGAGAGAAATGTCAAAAGAGGAAGAAGTGATCAAAACCCAAGTGGAAGGATACATGAAACCTCGAGGAGAAATTTAAAGCAACATTTTCATCATACGAGTGCTAGACAACGGGCATCATTCCATAAAAGGCAAGGAAACACTCAAGAAGAAATTGATGTCATGAGTTTCATGACATCAACTTCCAAGGCTACGAAAAAGCCACAACAAAATAGAGTAAAAGATGTAGCAACACAAAATTTTCTGATTGAAGACTCATAATCAGATGAAAAAAGAAATTTTTCACACTAAAGAGAGCTCCAAAATGTAGGGTAATTACACCATCACCCACTCTCTCACTGCCACAATCACCATCTACTTTTGAATACTACAAAAAACCATCGGGTAATGAGCATGTCATAGACACCATAGTTGTCGACACCACTATCACATCCACCATCGATCCCATTTCCAACACACTTACAGCTATGTCAATTGCATCTGAAGTGGAACCCATCCCCAATGCACCCATTTCAGCCCCGGTCATAACATTTGTCCCTTGAATTTTGTCACAACTAGCAGTCATGAATAAAGAGAAAGAAGTGATTGATGAAGTCTTTAGCTTAGGACCAAACACTACATGCACAACTCCACCATCAAGCACATACACATTTCATCCCACATTGCTTACCCATCACACACATACATGAATCAACTTTTAATTTTTTTTTTGTTCAATTTTTGCAAATCTCAAACCACCCTAGTGATCATTTATCAAACCATCTATCCCATCATCGTTTTCATTTCATCCCTATGTACTATCCTCATGTTTTTCTCCGTTATCTTCATCATTTTTTTCATTCTCAATGCCATTTAATCAAAATCTTATCATCATTCCATAGCCTTCACTTCAAGCATCACTTTTGATAGTCTCAAGTTTCATTCCCTTATTTCAACAACCATCCATCACTCTCAACGAGTCGGGCATATGTTCCAATTCATGAAGTTGCAATTATTCAAGACACCATTATGAATATTTGACAAATGCACAACCACATACCAACACAATAACTTCTAAAGCCATCCTAGTGCAAGAGCAAGAACACATGCAAGGAGAGGAAATCATCTGGTTCCAAGGGACACAAATTGAAGTTTCCATGAAGCCTTTGAGTCCTCTCAAAGTTGAAGAAATCATCAAAGACCTTAAATCACAACTTGTCGACTCAAGATGGGAGAAGCAAAATGTCCAAGAGCATATGCCAACATTAGAAAGAAGACAAAAAGAGACTCAAGTGCTACTAGAGTCACTCCA
>CM035429.1:40241566-40471566 GCA_020310875.1 Ceratopteris richardii | reverse complement strand
ACATACCATTACATCATTTCTTTGACTTCGTCAAACATGTGACATGACATTCAAAGAATCAATTTAATCGTGAAAATTAAAAACAAAAAGGGTGAACTATACATTCTCAAACCCATTTCAGAAAAATTTTATGACCTTAATTAAACTGGCACTAGTTACCCACGGTGGTATGTTCAGTATTCAACTCAAGTTGATCTCTACTTGTCATTATCACATTAACCACTCAAATCCTCCTCTCCAAATGTTATCATTTATCATGAGCAACCGTAATCAGATACAGATCAGTGGAAAATATTGCAGACTTTGATTTACATGGGGTCAATCTTGCAGTTCTCAATTTACATGGGGATCACCATCGAATATGGATGATTAATGACTTATTTTCACTTATAATAATACACACAAGCTAAACTCAATGTACACTTGAGCTGTTATGCAGCTTTATCAGAACAAGCATGGGAACCACTGAATTCAGGTAAGTCAAAGGAAAACTCATGTTCCTTCCAACAACCGTTTTCAATATACCTCTCAAACAGCCTTCCCTTACTATCTTTGTCAACACTGAATATAATCATGCTCCTTGTGCCATAAGTACCCTGCATTTACCAATTCTCTCTCTCTCTCTCTCTCTCTCTCTCTCTCTCTCTCTCTCTCTCTCTCTCTCTCTCTCTCTCTCTCTCTCTCTCTCTCTCTCTCTCTCTCTCTCTCTCTCTCTCTCTCTCTCTCTCTCTCTCTCTCTCTCTCTCTCTCTCTCTCTCTCTCTCTCTCTCTCTCTCTCTCTCTCTCTCTCTCCCCCCCCCATTGAGCATATAGAGTGCATACCCATAGCACCCCACACCCTTGATGCCAGTTACTATCCACTCCTTTTATACCCGTTTGCCGTACTCACACTTTATTTTCGTTTTGGGATCACAGTGGATTGGATCGTACTGATGTATATGTTTTGTCATAGGCCGATTTTGGCCTCTAATAGACATTAAAAAGTCTCTCTCTCTCTCTCTCTCTCTCTCTCTCTCTCTCTCTCTCTCTCTCTCTCTCTCTCTCTCTCTCTCTCTCTCTCTCTCTCTCTCTCTCTCTCTCTCTCTCTCTCTCTCTCTCTCTCTCTCTCTCTCTCTCTCTCTCTCTCTCTCTCTCTCTCTCTCTCTCTCTCCCCCCTTTCCCCCCCCTCTCTCTCTCCCCCCCCCTTCCCCTGTCACAGCCTGTTTTTCTATCCAGCCCTTTTCAGTGCTTGGGGGGTATGCCCTGTGGCACCAAATTGTGCGCAACTATGAGGGGTACTAGTACTCCTCATACCAAGCTCTCATTGCCTTCTTCAACACGAGTTGCTAATCGAATATAAACGTGTTCTGGCAATCTTCTTGGTGTCCCTTGTGTTGGCTTATGCATTTTGTGGGTTTGAACGTCTCAAGTGGTATCAGAGCAACGACCCTAGGGGAAGCCTTTGGACGGGCGGACTGTCACACCAGTGCTGGCAGCGCCATCTAACGTCCCGGGCCCATCCGTGGGAAGTTCTTTGACGTCGCAAAACCCCTTGACACCCCCCCCCCCCACTCAAGCAAGGAAGCCCTTGCCCCCCCCCCCTCCCCCCCCCCCCCACCCCTCAAGCAAGGCACCCCCTTGCCCTCCCGCCGTCCCCGCGCTATCCGCCGTCACCTTCGTGCTATCCGCCGTCGGCCCCATCCTTACCCGTCAAGCAACTCCGAACCCCCGTTTAACCGGGGAACCTCTCCCCTCGCCGCTAGGTGCCCGCGTGCCCTAGACTCCCTCCTCCTAGGCTCTCTCTCCTGCCCGAGTTGCCGCCGGTTGGCTCCACGCCACCATGGCCAGCGAACACGACGTTGGCACGGCCGGTCTAACTTCGGGGACGGAACGAGCCAAGAGCGTGACTGAACGGCGCCGACGTCACAAGGCCCAACGGGCTGCCCTAGAAGAGGAACTCAACCGCCTTCTCTTGGTGAACGCCGAGCTACATGAACGGCTCCAGGAGGCCGAACTCAACGCCGAGATCCACACCCAACCCGAATCCGACCAAGCTCCACCACATCCTGATCCCGTCCACGATCGCATAGATAGACTCGAAGACACCCTCTCTAGATTAACCTCTTAGCCAAGGACCAATCTCAACCCCAACCACAACCGCAGTCAAGCACCCAACCGGCACCCCAACCCACCCCGACACATACATCCCAACAGCCACCAACTCCTTTAAACCCAACCCCGATCACTCAAATGCAACCGGTGGACATCGACGACCCCGACTCCTTCGGCTTCTTCAAACCAAACCCCCCCGACAAGTACCGAGGCGACCGAAGCTCCATTGCCGTCAACCGATGGATCGAAGGTATGGAAAGCTACCTCCAGATGCTCCGGGTTGGCCGCAACCATTGGACGCGCATCGCCGGCCAATTCTTACAGGACGAAGCCTCAGCATGGTACATGGTGGAACATGAGAAGCAAGCCTGGCCCTCATGGGATAATTTCACGGCGGCCATCGTCGACTACTTTGTACCTCGCAACGAAGCGTTCCAAGCACGTGACGAATGGCGCAACCTCCGTCAAGACAAGTTCATCGAGCCTTATGTATCACAATATCGCAGGCTCATGCTTCGCATCAACGACATGGCTGAAATTGATCGCCTACACGGCTTCCTTTATGGGTGCTCCCCGTACTACCGCAAAGAAGTGGAGAAGCAAGACCCCCAAACCTGGGAGGACGCAGTCCGCATCGCAGAACGGCTCAATGACGCTTACTCCAACCGGCTGGCTCGTTCAACCGACGGAAGCCAAGCTACCCGCAAAGACTCAACCTCCAACAAAGAGCAAACCTCCACATACCGAAGATCAACCGAACAACAACGTGGTCAAGGTTTCAAAGCCCTCCCGGCCCCAATAGACAACCGTTCAGGATCCCCTAACCGAAGCAACCAAACCCGGCGCGACCCCCGTTGCAAACATTGCCAAGGCAGTCACCCCATTGAGAAATGCTGGCGGAAACGAACCGACACTAGAGTGCAAGCAACGAAGACCGAAGAGGCATCCACCTCCGGCTCGAAAATCACCGAGATTCACAGCGACGAATCAGACGACTCCTCCCCCCGCAGACCGTCCACATCAAAGGGCAAGGCTCAGTGCCATTCAGTTGCATTACCCATCATACACCAAGTGTTCATTATGGGAGAAGTCACAGGCGAACGCATGCCGATGATCCACGGGTGCAACCCACAACTTCATGACTCCGCAGTGTGCTCAACGCCTTGGACTAAAGCTCAGTAAACGGCTCTGCATGTCCGTGATCTTTGCTCAGGGCGAGGCCAGTCATGTGCGTTACGCCGACGGTGTCCCGGTCATGTTAGGCCAATGGTTTGGTCACCTGAACTTCCTGATTATACCGATGGAAACATTCGAAGTCATTCTAGGCCTTGAGTTTATGGATAAACACATGATCTCCTTTTTCGGCAAAGGGGTAGACAAAGTACTTCTCGATCAGAGTGGGCAGGCCATCGTCGTCGACTGCAATCGAGTCCGGGCTCCTTGTACAGACGAGCCTTCTGACGGTGAACCAAGGGAACCTAAGCAGAAACATACGAGCAAAGAGAAAGCACAAGCTCGAACGTCAACCTCCACACACACGCCATCACCATTATCACACAAGCAATTTCGACGGGAAGTCTATCAAGGCGGGATCGCACACTTATGCGTTCTCAGACCGGTCGAAGAGGAGACGGGACCACGGCCGATCGACGTCTCAAAGATTGGGCACCCAAGTTTCCAGATGCTAATGGAAGAATTTTCAGATGTTCTCACGAATACTCTTCCACCCGGTCTTCCCCCCTTACGTAATGTCCAACATCGGATCGACACGCTCCCGGACCACCCACCACCGTCGCGAGCGCCATACAAGATGAATGAGGCCGACCTTCAGGAGATGAAGAGGCAATTACATGAACTTGAAGTGCAAGGATACATCCGACCAAGTAGCTCCCCATATGGAGCCCCGATCCTATTTGTGAAGAAGAAAGACGATTCCCTACGCCTATGCATCGACTACCGAGCACTCAACAAAGGCACAATCAAGAGCAAATACCCCGTGCCCGTGATGGAGGAACTTCTAGATCGCCTGGGCAAGGCACGATACTTCACGCGCATAGACCTCCGATCTGGGTACCATCAAATCAGGGTGGCACAGGAACACATCGAGAAGACGGCCTTCCGCACACGCTACGGAAGCTATGAGTGGCTCGTCATGCCATTCGGGCTTACAGGTGCACCGGCTACCTTCTGTCGAGAGATGAATGATGGCTTCTAGGACATGCTCGACCTCTTCCTCATCATCTACATTGATGACCTACTGATCTATAGCCGAACATTAGAGGAACATTAATAGCACGTTCGGGCGGTCTTGTTACGACTACAGCAACGTCGGCTCTTCGCCAAACCAAGCAAGTGCGAGTTCTGCATGAAGAAGGTGGAATTCTTGGGGTTCATCGTTTCTGAACTGGGCCTCCACGCCGACCCCCAGAAAGTAGAAGCAGTACTCAAGTGGGCACCCCCGAAGACCATCAAAGAGGTGCGAGAATTCATCGGCTTCTGCCAATTTCTCCGCCGTTTCATCCAAGGTTTTAGCAAGATCGCGGCCCCACTCTTGGAGTTGGTCAAAGAAAAGGAGCCATTCAAGTGGGGAGCAGACGAAGAAGACGCCTTCGAAGCATTGAAGGTCGCTATGTGCAATGCCTCGGTTCTCAAACTTCCAGAGTTTGACAAACCTTTTGAAGTTCACACAGATGCATCAGGCTCAGCTATCGGCGGCGTCCTCGTACAAGACGGACAACCCATTGCATACGAGTCGCATAAACTAACCGGCCCCGAGCTCAGATGGAGCACACATGAGCAAGAAATGTTAGCCGTTATCCACTGCCTACGCAAGTGGCGGCACTACATTCTGGACAAGCACACAAAGGTCTTCACGGACAACATCTCCTTGAAATACTTTACATTTCAACCCAAGTTAAGCCCAAAGCAAGCAAGATGGCAGGATTTTCTTGCCGAATTCGATATCGAAATCATTCACAAGCCGGGCAAACAGAACGTGATGCCAGATGCACTTAGTCGAAGACTCGAGCTCCAGGCGATATCCACTGTATCTTCAGATCTCAGAGGTAGAATTCAACGAGCACAAGCACAAGATGCCCAAGTTCAAGAAATACTTCAAGAAATGCAAACGGCTCAGGCCCCGCAGCGCTATACACTACAAGAAGGCATTCTCCACCGCAAAGGGAAAATTTATGTCCCGAACGACTTAGAGCTACGCAAAGAGCTACTGTGGGAGGCACATGATTGCAAAGTGGCCGGCCATGGAGGTCAAAACCGAAGCTATGAGACGCTCCACAAACACTTTTATTGGCCCCGCATGAAGGCACAAGTCCAGGAATATGTAGAAACATGCCCAACATGTCAGTTAGTCCGTCAAGATCGGGTAAAGCCCGCCGGCCTTCTGCAACCACTCCCGATTCCCAACCGACCGTGGGACATGATTAGCATGGACTTCATCACTGAACTCCCATCGTCTTTGGGGTTCAACACCATCTTCGTTGTGGTGGACTACTTCACCAAACAAGCACACTTTATCCCGGCCAAACCCCCGCTCAACGCCAAGGCCGTGGCTGAGCTTTTCTTCACTCACATCGTGAAGTATCACGGGTTGCCTCTCGCCATAGTGTCAGACCGGGACGGCCATTTCCTAAGTCGGCTATGAACCGAGCTTTTCCGCATCTTGGGGACACAACTTAGGTTCTCCTCATCATATCACCCACAAACAGATGGGCAAACCGAACGGGTCAACCAGACGATCGAAGATTACATCCGGAACTATGTTAGAACGGACCAAAAGGATTGGGCGAAGCACTTAGACATTCTGGAGTTTCACTACAATGCTTCCGTCCACTCAAGCATGAAGATGACCCCATTCGAGTTGGCGACCGGCAAGGAGGTAATCACGCCCTTGGCTCTCACGCAAGACTCCACACTTGCAACAAACGACCCCGATTGCGGCGCTTTCTTGGATCGGTGGAAAACAAAGTTATAAGAAGCAAAGAACGCATGGCTCGCTAAGCAAACAAGAAACGACGACCCGGCGAAGAATTTCAAGTCGGCGACCTTGTCCTCGTCAGCGCACGAAATATCACTCTCCCAAAGAACATCACGCAGAAGTTCAACCATCGCTACTACGGACCATACAAAGTGGAGAAGCGGATCAATGAAGTCACTTATAGCTTGGAGCTTCCCGACAACGTGCAATTTCACAACGCCTTTCACGTCAGCCTCCTGAAGCGGTTCAAACCCGACTCCAAGTATGGACGCGAGATCCCGGTGCTGCACGACGAAGAGAACCAGTTCGAGGCAGAAGCTATCTTACGGGACCGGATCACTCGCGAAGGTCCCCAGTTCCTCATTAAATTCAAAGGACGACCCTTAGTCGATGCGGACTGGCTTCCGGCCAACACCTTTGGGCCCAACCATCCGTTAGTTCGAAAGTATTATCGCCACACTTAAGCCCCTTTGGCTATGAGCCCCATGTAATGTTCCCAAATTTTGTAATCACACCAACTTTTGTAAGACCCGAACCCGCTTGTTGAGGACACCAAGCTCTTCAAGCCGGGGGAGGATGTCACAGCCTGTTTTTCTATCAAGCCCTTTTCAGTGCTTGGGGGGTATGCCCTGTGGCGCCAAATTGTGCGCAACTAGGAGAGGTACTAGTACTCCTCGTACCAAGCTCTCATTGCCTTCTTCAACACGAGTTGCTAATCGAATATAAACGTGTTCTCGCAATCTTCTTGGTGTCCCTTGTGTTTGCTTATGCATTTTGTGGGTTTGAACGTCTCATCCCCCCCCCTCTCTCTCTCTAACTCTCTCTCTCTCTCTCTCTCTCTCTCTCTCTCTCTCTCTCTCTCTCTCTCTCTCTCTCTCTCTCTCTCTCTCTCTCTCTCTCTCTCTCTCTCTCTCTCTCTCTCTCTCTCTCTCTCTCTCTCTCTCTCTCTCTCTCTCTCTCTCTCTCTCTCTCTCTCTCTCTCTCTCTCTCTCTCTCTCTCTCTCTCCCCCCTCCCTCCCTCCCATAGTTAAAAAAATGGCACGATTTTTTCAAAATAAAAATCGTAAAATTCGTGATCGCGATTTAACTCGAAAAGAACGATTTTTATTCAGTTTTTTGGCAAGAAAAAACGTCGAGGGTTTCTTGATGTTCGATTTTCGCTTGAGTCTTATGTAATTGATGAGAGAGAGAGAGAGAGTCTTCTTCATGAGAGAGAGAGAGAGAGAGTATTCAGCTTGTCTTGACTCTTGACTCTTGAGTATTCAGCTTGCCTCTTGAGTCTTGTTCTTGAGAGACAGCCTTCGATTTTCAGCCATCTATTTTGAGTGAGATTTCAATTATCAGCCCCTTGCAATTTGCCCTCTTGAGCCTTGTTCTTGAGTGTTATAGATAATAGAAGTATAGTCCTAAGCCTACACTAATATCTTTTGAGTCTTATCATCATGGGAAGAACTCCTAATCTTATTCACAACCATGTGAAAGAGCTTGGCAAGAACACATGGCAATGCAACTATTGCATGGGGGTTTACACAAGCCAACCTTTGGTCCTATCTTCTTGGCCACCATGAGGGAACGCAACAATCCAACATAAGTGTGTGGAGTTCTAGACTACAACAAATGGCGATGGAAAAAAATCAGCTCTAGATAAGACCTTGTTGGAGATGAGGATTGTAGACACGAGGATCGCAACCATGGAAACCTCAATTTTCTTGCTCATGAAAAAGGCGAATAGACCCTTTGATAGAGGGTAGGATGCCAAGGTTGAGGGCACCCATGGAGGAACCCAATCTAACGGCAGCCACCCTCAATTGGGGGTAGGTGATGCCTCTTTGAGTGGAGGTTACCTCTCTCCTTAGGGAGGGCTGCTTCCATCCCCCCCCCCCCCCCCCAACAAAAAGGGAGAGGGGTTGTCCTCCCTCCTAGAGATGGCTGCATAACCCCATCCTAGTGGCTAATTTGCCTTCATGCCCAAGCAAGGACATGGGTCAATGCTTTTTCTTGGGGACAAATAAAGATAGGTGGCCAAGTCACATTTGGGCGTTGCTTGGGAGACGAGGAAATGGGCAACCAATAACAGCCAAAGATAGAAAATTCAGTGAGATTTTTTTTTACCCCATTATTAAGATAGCTGCATTTTCAGCCCCTAGAATGAAAAACCCCCATTCAAATCTTGTGGTTGAAAAAAAAAGTGCAAGGATTTCTTTATTTGGGAAGAAATTACAATATATTATTGGACTCTAGAGCAACCAAATTCAAATTAATTATTTAATTTATTCAAGTGGAAAAAAAAACGAAGGATCTGACAAGTAACTTAGGCAACAAGCATACTAATTCTCAGCCCCTATACTTTACTGGAGGTTCCCCAATTCAAGGAAAGCTCCTAAAATTTAGAGGTCGTCCTGAATTTCAAGAGAATTTCCTCAAATTTAGAGGTCCATAAATTCTAAGATGCATACAATCTAGGGAAGGTTCCTTGATTTTAAGGGAGGTTCCTAAATCTTAGAGAAAGCTTTTAATTTTTAGGAAAATGAAGCTATTTAGTGGTGGAGGTGCCCGAAAAATAGGGGAGCCAAAGAGGTTGCATTTTCTTTTGGACAGGAATTCCAACACACTCCCCGTGTGAGGAGGCAAAAAACATTTCATGTTGCACACAAGAGGAAATCTCTATAAATTCCCCAATCTCGGCCTTTTGCATATCAAGCACTTCCATGTTTAGGTGGCCACAAAGAGCTTGCCTTGTGGCTAAGGAGTTTTAGGTCCTCTATCCATTACTTCTTGGAAAGTAGTTGTTTTAACCAAGATAAGCAAGATACCTACTACCATGTGCAAGCTACATCTCGAGGAGGATTCCTTCTCGTCTTACAGACACCTGTGGCATTTCCAAATCGCAAGGATGTTGAGGCCAACTTGTGGAGGTGCAAGGTCATTGTGGGGGTACATGCTTCCTAGATAGTAGATCTAGAGTCCATTAAAGGACTATGAGTGTATCTTATGGTTGGTGGAATGGATGGCCTAGGGCTATGGTCCGAGGAAGACCAAAGGCAAGTAGAGCATTGTACATACTACTACTACTACTACTATAGTACTACTACAACAACAAAGTGCGAGGTGGAAAGGTGAATTCTTGGATGCATATTCTTGAGTTTATTAGGATTATGGACATTAACATAGGTCCTCGAGGTCTACTCAATACTACCAATGCTTTGTTAAGTAGGATTGCCAAAAGAATTATTTACTTAAACTACTCTATAGACCCAGTGGGTGCGACTACTAGAATGTGTTGGATTGTTCAGTGTTGCCGTAAGGAGACCTTTGGTGAGGCTATGTTTGTGTTGGTCTAACTCAAGCTGAATAGTTGAGGAAGACTTCGTGGAAGGGATCAACACATGACATCTAGTGGATGAGAGAGAAGCAAGGATGACCTCATGCCTCTATGGATATATACCAACACCTTCAATGATGTTAGGCTATCCACGAGATGAAGAGAGAGAGCTTTCTACCTCATAGTGAGGTTGGTGTCACACACATGATATACATCTCTTAAACTAAGGGATATCTTGTTAGATACGCTCAATATTCCACCCTCAAGTGACCATAGATGATCCAAGGTGCTCTAAGTTGTAAGGCGCCCATTATGAGGAGAAGCCATTGTGAAAGCCCGGACACTTGTGGAACCCTAACTTCCAAGTTCGATGAGGTCTATGTGTGCCCGTTGATGGTAATAGATGATCTTTATGAGCCTCGCCATTAGGTTAGGTAGGGCATAAACTTCCGAGGCAATTGGGTTGCCATTCAAGGCAAAAATAAAGGCCTTGTGGCACGGATCTCCCCATAGAACCTTAATGGAGGGAGTGCCGAGGATTGTATATTTCGCCGACTATTTTGTATCCCTCAACTACATTTATCTATACCAACTCCCTTTGTAAAAGCTATATAAGCATGGCCAAGGTTGAGCTTTATAGAGCATTGTTCACAGGTAACATAGTGCAAGAAGAGGTTTAAAAACAAGATTTAAATAGAGATTTAAATCGTTTAAATCCTAGAGGTTTATAAATCCAAAATAAAAATCAGGGCTTTTATTCATTGTGAGAGATTTTTATTTTCTCAAACATAAAGCTATGTACCAATGCATATTTAACACCTTTTTAATATAGCTGACATGAATAACATATAAAATCACCTAATACTCTATAATCGCTAGTGACCACACTACTTTCTACCCATCTAGACTCTATAAAGCAAGTGGCAAGGGTCAAATAGTGTCAAAGTGAAGCTTGAAGAAAGGGGCAAATAGGGAAGGTTGAAGCAAAGGGAAAAAAGAGAAGGCTGAATTCCAAAGCAACTTGCAAGGGGTTGATCGTGCTCTTTTGCTGAGTGCTCTAATGCTAACCTTATGTTCTAACTTCTTCCTAATGTAAGCTCTCAAGATGAGTGTATAAGAGAAGAACAGAGAATATTAGCGAAGCTAGAAGCGAATTCAAAAATAGATGGCGCTATGTCTTTTACTCAAAATGATTTTTTTCGAAAAAAACCTTCATAAAAATTGTAAGAAATCATTTAAATCGTTCCAACCATTTAAAAAACGATTTTTATTTAAAAATCATCGATTCTTTTGTACTATGAAGTCTCGGAAGCCCTTCATCTAGAGTCTGTCGAGATCACCATCTCAGCTCCAGTTTGGGCACGCACGGATGGACAGCATCATCGTTGTAGCTGCACTACTCTTGGCAATTTAAGAATTTGAGTTCTCTATCTCTCAGTCTGCATCTTTGTCTACATTTTTCTCTCAAACTCTATCTACTAGTCTATTCCGCAAAGTTGTTATTTTCTAACATGATATCAGAGCTAAGGAGGCTCTGAGTGGTGAAGAAGCAAAAAACACAGAGGTTGCAAAGGTTTCAACAATAAAAGAGAGAAGATGTTAAGAAGTGTGTCATCATCTACAACTGGGAATCAAGGTGGTTCGTCAATACGCGTAGGCACAGCACACAAAGGAGAAGCAATAATGCCGGTCATCCCAACGTTGCGGATATGACCACCACCCTTCACAGAAGGTAAAGTTGATGGTATGAACTACACCCTTTGGAAGTTTAAAATCACTTATATCCTTGATTCATACGAGCTTCTGGAGATTGTTCTTGGGACTAATCATGAGCCCCAAGAAACACCTGATCCAAATAATCCTGGTCGAATGATTCCTTCGAATGCTTATCTTCTACGTGCTTGGAAACATAGAAATGCATAACACTACTGATAGTGTTCTGAATCTCATTCAGCATACTTCCAAGGCGTGTGAAGCATGGGACATATTGAGAAATCAACACGAAACTCATAATCAGAACTGCAAAGGTGTTTATCACTTGCATAAAGAATCTACGAAATCAAATGGCGAGAGAAGGTGTAAAGTGAGAAGCTAGCTCGCCGTTGTCTTCGAATCTGTCCACCAAAGTTTGATGGTTTGATGACTGCTCTTAATATTCAAATCAGACCTCCACCACTAACTTTTGAAGAATTCAATGCCTTACTCATGGAGAAGGAGCTCCGGCTCAAGGCAAGGAGTAGGGACAGCAAAGGAGATGCTTCATTCACAACAAATGTCAAAGGAGGCAAAGTGAACTCTTCAAAAGATGGAGACAAAAAGAAGAACGACAAAAAGAAGTTCAAGGGAGAGTGTTTCCACTCCAAGAAGAAAGGCCACAAAATCCAAGATTGTCGCATCAAGAAGGCAAAGGAGAAGAATGACTCTTCAAAAAGTGGCAAGGACAAGGAGTCGGCCAACACTGTAGAAACAGAGCTTAGGTTAATTGTTACGATAGAGGAGGTATGCTCCTCGGCTGAAGATTCAAGAACAGATGACTCATGGGTGTTGGACAGTGGTGCCTCTCATCACATGCCGGAAGAAAAGACCTTTATAATTCCTTACAACCTCTAAAGGAACCCATCACAGTAAAGGTAGGCAATAATGCAACATGTCCTACAAAGGGCGAAGGTGCATTTTCTTTCATTAACTCTAATGGGGATGTCAGAAAGCTTTCAAATGTGTTGTATGTTCCACAAATCAAACGAAATCTTCTTTCAGTAGCTTCTATAACTGATGAAGGTCATCAAGTATCTTTCAATAAGACACGAGCTAAGATAATGGATAGTAACAACAACGTTGTTGGACTGGCATAAGGAGGAACAACCTGCATGAGTTGTCTGCCCTTACAACCACTACAAGTGTGGGCACGAGTAAGCTATGGCATTTGAGATTCGGCCACATCGGATACCCTATACTAAAGGAGATGCATCCAAGGGGTATGGTTGCGCAACTACCATCGATTGCAATAATGAAGGAACTATGTGAAGCTTGCATGATGGGAAAGCGATAGAGGAAGGTGTTTCCACAAGAAAGCAAGAACAGAGCAAGCTATCCTAGAGCTAGTGCATGCTGACTTGTACTGAAAAATACCTACACAAGCCTTGGGCAGATCTTCCTATTTCATGTTACTTGTCGATGACTATAGCACAAAGATGTGGGTGTACTTCCTTCATGATAAGGCTCAAGTTTTTGGTAAGTTTAAAGAATAGCTTCACCTTGTTGAAACTGAAACAAGAAAGAAAATGAAGAAATTCAAGACAAATGGCGATGATGAGCTCACATCAACAGAGTTTGAAGATTTTTGCGAGAGTAAAGGAATCAAGCATCAACTCACAGTGGCATATAGCCCTCAACAGAAAAGTGTTAGAGAACGTCGGAATCGAACCATCATGGAGATGGCAAGATGCATGTTGACGGGAAAGGGTTTGCCAATCAATTTTGGGCAGAGGCTCTAGACACTGCTTTCTACATCTTGAATCGAAGCTACACCAAGGCACTTGATGGAAAGACTCCACAAGAGGCCTACACAGGTAAAAAGCCATATGTTTCCCATTTCAAAGTATTTGGAAGTGAATGTTATGTACATGTTCCAAAAAGGGAGAGGAACATGCTTCAACCAAAAAGCATCAAGTGTAACTTCTTAGGGTACAATGAAGATAAGAAGTCTTATAAGCTTTATGACCCTGAGGCTAAGAAGATCAGGAGGAGTCTCGATGTGGTGTTTAAGGAGCAACCACATCCAGTGGAGGAGGAAAAGGGAGCTTCCATTTTATCATCGGGCGAAGGGACGATCCATTATGAACTTGACCCAAGAGCTACCCCTTCTACACAAGAGAAGGAAGCATCATCTTCACATGATGAGTATGAAAGTCACCAACCTTTTGTCACCCAAGCGGAAAAGCCATTGCCACGTAGGGTGAGGAAGCTCTATGATTCTACAAACCCCATCCCATAGTCACTAGAATACATTGCTGATGATCGAGGCAATCACAGAGAATAGAGGAGCAGAGATGAGCAAGCGCCCATATTGTAGATAAAGCCCTAGTGGCTGAGGTCATTCAAGAACAAGCAAAGGAACCAACCAATGTGGAAGCGGCACTCCACGATCCGAATTGGAGGGCTGCCATGCAAACAAAATACAACAATATCATGAAGAATGGAACTTGGGAGCTAATGGATCAACCCCCTAAGCGTAAAGCCATTGGCATCGAGTGGGTCTGGAAGCTAAAGTACAAGGCTGATGGTACTTTGGAAAAGTACAAAGAACGACTTGTTGCACAGGATTACTCACAAGTTGAAGGCATTGACTTTTGTGAATCATTTGCCCTGACTGCAAGGATGCAAGGATGACTACTATCTGAGGTGTACTAGTCTATCACATGGATGTCGAATCAGCGTTCCTAAATGGAGACCTCAAGGAGGAGGTACATGTGTCTCAACCAAGGTTTGAGGCTCCAAATTCAGATGCTTAGGCCTTGAAGTTTGGCAAGAACCAAGGAAGATTTTCATCCCTCAACAAAAGTATGAAGACAAATATTGAAGGCATTCAACATGGAGGATTGCAAGGAAAATTCTACACCTATGGAGGTCAACACAAAATTATCTATTGAAGATACTTCGCCTCTAGTGGATATTGGAAGATACAAGAAATTGGTGGGAAGTCTCATCTACTTGTGCAATAGCATATCAGATATCTCTTATGTTGTTGGAGTAGTAAGCAGGTTCTCTAATAAGCCTTGCCAAACTCATTGGAAGGCAAGCATGCAGATACTCAGGTATGTGAAAGGAACCACTGATTATCGTATTCTTTATGAACGAGGATCATCTTTGGTCGGATATTGTGACTCAGATTGGGCAAGAGATATTGACACCAGAAAATCAGTTTCTGGATGTTGATTTTCTTTAGGATCAAGGATTTTCTCTTGGGTCAGTAAGAAGCAACCGAATGTAGCATTATCTTCTATTGAAATTGAGTACAAATCTGCATGTGTTGCAACATGTGAAGCACTATGGTTCAGGAGGATCCTATGGCACATAGGAATATAAGGTCAGGAGGGCAAGGACAAGAGGCTATAGAGTTGAAGTTTAAAAACCAAAGTTGCATGGCCATCGCCAAGAATCCTATTTTCCATGCACGTACCAAGCACATAGAAATTCAATATCACTATATGCGTGAGTTGATTGAGGACGGGGTCGTGGAGATAAGCTATTGTCCAACCAAAGAAAATGGAGCACACATCTTCATCAAGGCTCATGGGAGAGAACAACTTCATCGACACTTTCCAAAGCTTGGCATTGGACAAAGGAGGTAGTTCACCATACAATGGACATTTTGGGGGGGGGATATATGCTCAATACTCCACCCTCAAGTGACCACAAATGATCCATGGTGCTCTAAGTTGTAAGGCCCCCATTATGAGGAGAAGCCATTGTGAGAGCTCGAACATTTGTGGAACCCTAACTTCCAAGTTAGATGAGGTCTATGTGTAACCGTTGATTGGAATTGATGATCTTTGTGAGCCTAGCCATTAGGTTAGGTAGGGCATAAATTTTCAGGCCATTGGATTGTCATTAAAAGGCGAAAATAAAGGCCCTGTGGCGCCGCACAGTTTCCCCATAGAGCCTTAATGGGGGGAGTGCAAAGGGGGGCTTGCCCCCTTTTGCGAGGTCTGAGAAGCGCTATGGGCCGAGACAGTAGAATTTCTAGTCGTGGAGATATTGTCGGATTGTATATTTTCCCGACTATAGTACTTATCTAGGGGATGTTGCCCACAATTGTATGCTCCATGGTTGATTGCAGCTCGTATGTGGACATTGGATACACCTTAGTATATATCTCTTGTTTGTGGTATGATCGGGTGAGTAAGCTTTCCAACTTCCAACATATACATAATGGTACTTCACATGAACCATGGATATGGCGAGATTGTGTTGAGTGATCCTCTTGAGTTGTTTGAGTTTCCACTAGGAACCCCAAGGAGGAATTTGGGTTTCGTACAAAGCTTTCTTCAAGGATACAGAAATCATATAGAGGGAGGGAAGGCCTTGCACTTTGTTGTCTTCTTATAACTTATAAGATAACTTTGCACCATGTTGTCTTCATGTTATCCTACTTTGTTGGTCTCATAATCTCAAAGGTGGCAAGGTTCAGTCATAGTTGTTTCCTGATGCATCAGAAACGGGTTTCTGACGTTTTTGACGTTTTGTTTCTGACACGGGTTTCTGACGGGTTTCTAACGTGACTTTTTTAGTCATAGAGAATATTATGTATTATTCAAAAAATGGTATGTTTTTCAAGGATTTTATTGTCTAGCTACTTGAGTTTGGAGGGACAAAGAGGGAGGGAACAATTGAGGGAGGAAAGGAGAGAGAGGGAGGGGGGAAGAGAGATAGAGAGAGGGGGAGGGGGATGGGAAGGGGGAGAGAAGAATTTGTAAGCTTGACTGGCCTTATTCTCTAAGCATGAGTGTGCATGCATGTATGTATGTATGTATGTATGTTATGGCCACAAGTAAATATTGTGTTTTGGAGAGAATCATATTTCATGGATCCTAAAGATATGTTGAAGTGGGAAGAGTACAGATGCACACAAAACAACATGAGAACGAAAAAGCTTAGGAGCACAATAAATAATCAAATTAGTAGTGTGCACTATATCAAGACATGTAGCTTTTGAAGGTTATGGGAAAGGAACCAGTGTTGTCTATTATTTTCTTTTTGATTCTTTGTAAAAATTTTAGGCGGCATCAGATACCGTCAGAAACGTTTTACCTTACCCATCCGACGTCAGCTAAACGTCAGAAGTCAGAAGTCAGAAACACGTCAAAAACACGTCCGAAACACGTCAGAAACACGTCAGAAACACGTTAGAAACACGTCAGAAACAACTATGGGTTCGGTCTTCTGTAGGATAACCCTAGATTCTAAGTGGATCCAAAATTAGCATCGGCCAATACTTATCTTGTAAGTTTTGTGGTCCTTTACAAATCACAATGAAGGTAGCTTGGGTGTCCTATGTGCTTGATTTACCTCAAGAAATCACAATTCCTAATTGCACACGATCTTCTTGGAAAAGTAGCGCTCTAACAAGATGCGTTGATGATATCTCAAGAGAACATCAAGAGCTTAGAGGATTCTACCCAAGGTAACAAAAAACCTTGAGTTGCCTCGAGGAGTAATGATAGATGTATTGCACACAGGTCAATTGGAAAAGTGATGGTTCAAGGACAGGTAGCTAGGAAGTTTGGTAGGGCTTCTTATCCAAGCTATGGATAGAGTACAAACATAAGCTTGAGTTCTCTCGGTTGGTTAGGTCATTGAAGAATTGGTTCCCTAATTTATCGCGAAAGAAATTGTTGAAGAAAGCAATTAAGAATAAAGAGAGGTGTTCCATTCCCAAACCCAAAGGACATCAAGATGGGCACATGTAGTTAAAGTGTCCAATCAAATGTGAAGTATCAATCTAGTGTGAACTTGAAGTCTATAGATGGGACCCAACCTTGGGCTCATTTATCATTCATATGAGGCACTTGGACTGCTTTCCCTTGGTGGAGTCACCCATACACCTATATAATGTGGGTATGGTAGTATGGGACTCCATCAAGGTGGTATGAAATGTTTGGTATGGCACGTCCAGTATGCATAGGTGTCGTACCAAACATCAAGATATGGAATGTTACCCCCCCCCCCCCAACACACACACATATACACACACACACACACACACACACACATATATATATATATATATATATATATATATATATATATATATATATATATATATATATATATATATATATATATATAGAGAGAGAGAGAGAGAGAGAGAGAGAGATAGTTCATTTTCATATCAAAGTTCAAACAATATGTATGTCTGAATGTATGCATAACCCATGTATGCAATGTGCATGTGCCATGTTAAATGTATGTACTATGCATGTAAAGTGTATGCATGTAATATGCCTTATGTATGTATGGAATGTGCATTGAATAACAAATGTGCAAACAACAATATGAATGTATGTTTGAGCCTTATATGCATGCACATGACACACGTGCCATTCACATTGCATGTACATTGTATGCATGCATGTATGCATAATGCACATTGCAATGATTGCATCTATGCATGATAGATTTATGTATGCCTCCATGTATGCAATGTGCATGTATGCATGAATGTATGCATGATGCATGTATGCATTTATGCAATGTGCATGTGCCATGTAAAATGTATGTGCTATGCATGTGCCATGTATTCTATCTTATGTATGTATGCATTAAATGACAAATGTGCAAACAGCAATGTGCATGTATGCTTGAGCCTTATATGAGTGCATGATGCAATATGCCAATATGTCTACATGTAATACGTATGCATATGTCACATGTGTGCGATGTGCAATGTATGAAATTTAAACCTTGCATGCATGTAATATGTATCATTTATGTATGCATATAAATTGTATATTATATATATGCAATCATCGTAAAATGAATGCATGTATGTAATGTGCATGTACTATGGGTATGTCTGTAATATGTATGCATGTATGCATTGTGCATACTCAAGAAGAGGTTTTGAGCGTTAGATCACTTTCAAGAGGTTTATGGAGTATTAGTTGATGGACTCAAAACAAGCATTTTTATGCAAAGTGACTCTCCTCACACCTTGTGTCTTCCATGCACATGATGCAATGATCAAAGAAAATTCATTTTTCATGTCTAGTAGGACTACCATAGTTTTAAACATTGGTGGGGAGACATTCTCATGCAGATCACATTGTATCAGCATTCCCTCCCTCCATGTTATTTAATATTTAGAATCTATAAACATTACAACACACATTCTCTCTAGACTCCTTGATTACCTTCATGTTTAGACGTTGTGGTTCATATGGGAGTCAAGAAATGCATTGATCTTTGGAAAAAGGCGCATGTTTCGCAATGTAGTTACTGCTCCTCTTCTTAGAGAGCAGCTTTTTGCTGATACTGAGATGCTCCCACATCATACAAGAACTTCTCTACTCATCCTCATTGGTGCACTTTTTAGAAATACCTAGCAGTCCTTTGTGCCAGTACACCTTTTAGATGCATTCATTTGTAAGATGTCACATGTTTTTTTTAAATAAAGTTTGTCTCTATGTACCTATGTGCGTAGGTAAACATGTATACATACTAGCATATCTGTTTATGTGTACACATCTCTCTCTCTCTCTCTCTCTCTCTCTCTCTCTCTCTCTCTCTCTCTCTCTCTCTCTCTCTCTCTCTCTCTCTCTCTCTCTCTCTCTCTCTCTCTCTCTCTCTCTCTCTCTCTCTCTCTCTCTCTCTCTCTCTATCTATCTATCTATCTATCTATCTATCTATCTATCTATCTATCTATCTATCTATCTATCTATCTATCTATCTATCTATCTATCTATCTATCTATCTATCTATCTATCTATCTATCTATATATATATATATATATATATATATATATATATATATATATATATATATATATATATATATATATATATAGAGAGAGAGAGAGATATAGATAGATAGATGTAGATGTAGATAGATAGATGTATGTATGTATGTCTGTGTAAACACACACACATGCATGCATGTATGTAAATACATATGTACATACATGTATACGTATATAAATAGATATCTTGAATAATATGTAAATGTTTCTCAAAAAGTTAGAGACGATTGTCTAGTTCGTACTCTTTATTTAGCTGGTACAATATACAAATGTCAAATACTAGGCCCATACGGTACTTCCACTCCAGAGAACACCCAATTTCAGGTAGATATAAACAGACATACATAAATGTATTGTATATGTATGTATGTATCATGTAAGTATGTATGTAGGTATGTATTTATCATGTAAGTATGTATGTACATATGTATGCATGTACAAATTTATGTATGTACATATTTATGTAAGTATATATGTATATATGCATGTATGTATGTATGCGTGTGCACACGCATGTAGACACGCACACATGCATGCATGTACGTATGTACTTACACATGTACATATCTATGTAAGTACGTGCATATGGACATACATAAATAAATATCTTGAATAAAACGTAAACATTTTTCAAACAGTCACAGTTATTAGTTTGGTTCATACTCTTTGGCCCACACAGTTCACAAATATTGGGCTCATGTGGTACTCCCACTCGAGAGGACACCCAGTTTCAGGTAGAGAACCGACGTCTGCCTTGGCTGCATCCATAAGCACTTCGTTGAAAACTCGTTCTTTTAGCACATCATAAGGAAGATCTGCTTTGATTAGCTCATGGAACCTTCCTCCGCCTTTTATTGCCTGGAAGGACACAAGAGTCAGTACTTTGGCAAAAGAAACTGGACCACATAAGCTCTTCTCAAACAAGAATACAAAAATTTGGACCGTGTAAAGCAGTGCAAACACGTACGTACGTTATAAGCACTAATGCTACCTTTGGCCACGGCGTATTTAAGGATGCATTGCACAAAACATGGAATCCAGGCATCACAGACTGGACTTGCACTGGGTTATCTTTGGGACGATTCGACACGTATGCCATGTTTCCAAGACATAAGTCTGCTACAAGTAGATTGAACCCACTGTATTTGTCCCGCGCTTCATAGACCTCCTGTGCGTACTCGAGAGGAGATTTTGAGCTCTGCAAACAGAAAGAAAAAAGTTAACCTTCTTTTTTTTTATCAAGTACCAATACGCACTCCCACACTCCCATGAAGATGTTTTGAAAAACTCTAAGATCACCTTTAGAAATGGCTTGATCAAATGTCCCCTGCTTATGGCATCCAACGTCTCAGTAGGCTCTCGAAATGAAGTGACCAACGCAATCCTTCCGTCTTCGGTGCATCCAAACCAGGTCCCTCCTTTTACGAGATCCTTACCAGCTAAAATGCTATCACTATCTTTCCACCAATGGACAGGAAGTGTTGGCCTGCCCCCAACATTAAAGGACAAAGAAAATTCGTTACACTTAGTGCAATTAGTCAGAGGATACTAAAGTTATCAAAGTCCGATGAGAAGCCATGAGAATCCGAAACCACATTCACTGCCTCTACGTAACCTACAGTAAGGCTAAGAACAGCAAACCTTGAGTGTAGTTCGTCCCGGTTAAGAGCCAGGAAGAAACGATAGTGAGGGTTGCACTGCCATAGAAAGAAAGCTATGCACATCGCTGGCGTTCTTTCTTCTTCTTCACCACTCGATAGATCGGTTTCCCTTCTGCGCAGTATCTGTTAATGCTTTGCGAGTGTTTTTGTGTTCGTTTTGTGAGTGTCTTAATTATGCTCGCTGTGCAGGTTTGTGTTCATGGGTAAGTGTGCCAGTCCTTTTTCTGCATACTAAAGCTGTGTGTTGGTTTGTGTGTGTTTGCGTGTATCAGTATGCATGCGGCGGGCACATAGATATGAAAATTGCTGACCAGGCATGGCGGAGCATTGGCGGCGTCTCGATAGCTTTGAACAAATAAAAAACCAAAAAGCTGACCCGTATCTCGGATTTAGGCAGGATACTTTTGTTTTTGCTTCGACCTATATTTATGGAGGAAAGAGATAAGTGCTTGTTTGCCTTGCCTACGAAGAGGAGAGGTTCGCTTTTTGCAATTGTTTATTGTTTGGTTTGGAGAGTCCATATTTTAAGGCAATCTTTGTGAGGGGTTGTGTATGGGTCATACATATGCAAGTTGGTTGATCTTTTTGGGTTCTCTTGTAGACCATGGAGTAATTGTGTATGGGTCATACACCTTCAAGTTGCTTGATTCCTTAAGATCTCGTGTGATATATAGAGTAGTTCTTTCAACTTTAATCAATCTATGTATGAGTAGCTCAAATTTCCAGTGATTATACTTCAAAGGTGGGGGATAGTGTTAGGGGAGACATAATAGGTTGCTCATGAACTCACTTCCCAACCATCCATACTCCTTCCTCCTTCTATCTCTAAAATCCTTCTCAAGGCTTGTAACAATACACTTGTTCAACATGTGGCCTTAAATTCCCATAATTAGGCCTTGGATTTGTTGGGTGTGTGTAGAAGTGAGAGACATACACGAGAAGCACACACAAGGAGCACAAACGCAGCAAGACACACGGAAAAGACAATGGTTGGAATAGCTCTCTCTATTGACTATGAACTGAATTGAAGTAAGAGCTGAATAATATCCCTAAATACAAAGTACCACCACATATGAGTGAATCATGTATGTGATAACATAGGGAAAAAACCTCTAGCCATCACTAGAGTAAAAAGTGCCCATGTATAGAAAAAGGTTCACATCAAAGCCACTCGAGGAACACATAAGTGTAACAAACTCCCCCTAGAGCAAATGATGTGAACACATGCAGGGAGTGACAAATCAGCCCCCACAAGGTATTAAGCCTAAAGCTTTGCGAAAAGCTTCAAACTTTTCTCGTGGAAGAGCTTTGGTGAATATGTTTGCTGCATTATCTTGTGTAGACACATATACCAAATCAATATCTCCTGCATGAAGGTGCTCTCTCACATAGTGATAATGCACCTCAATATGTTTGGGCCGTGCATGAAACATTGGGTTTCGTGCAACAACCAATGCACTCTGACTATAGTGAGAATATGTGTAGCAACATCAATCTCCATGCAAAGATCCATCAATAGGCATCTCAACCATATACACTCCACTATAGTTGTGAAAATTGCCTATACTCAGCTTCACAACTTGATGTCACCACTGTAGGTTGCTTCTTACTCAACCAAGATATGCATGAGTCTCCAAGGAAAAAACAATCACCACTAGTGGACACGTAAGTATCATAACAACCATCCCAAACACTATCTATAAAAACATGCAAGCATGGTTGAATATCACTTCCATAAAAGAGACCTAAGCTCAAAGTGCCTCTGAGATATCTAAACACATGTTTCACCGCTTGCCAATGCTTAGTGTCAGGGCTATGCATGAATCGACTCAACCAGGAAACTACATACTATATATCCGGCCTTGTGTTGCATGCATATATAAGACATTCCACAGCTTGCTCATAAAGAGAAGCGTCAAATGCATCACTAGAATCCTCAACTGAGAACATGAATCTTGTCTCAACTAGTGTGGAAACTTGCTTGTAATCCTCAAATTCAAAACGTTGAAGTAGTTTTTCAACATACTTTGCTTGATGCATAACAATTCCCCCCTCAACAGATACAAACTGGATGCCAAGATAGTGTCGAAACAAACTTTGCAAGATAGCAAATTGAGTGCACCTTTACTTGGTAGAACAAGATCAAGCTCTCACCATGCTCAAGTAATTTTGTGGATTATTCTCTTATTGCAACAACATGTAATGAAGGGCCAATTACTTTTAAAGATGCATGTGATGATCCACAATGGATGAGTGCTATGCAATCAAAAATGGATTCCATACATAGGAATGGTACTTGGGAGTTATGTGAATTGCCAAAAGGAAAAAACACCATTGGTACAAAGTGGGTTTACAAGATTAAGAGAAAGTTTGATGGTAGCATTGATCGTTACAAAGTTAGATTGGTTGCCAAGGGATATGCGCAACAATATGTCATTGACTATGAGGAAACTTTTGCACCTACTTCACGCATGACTACCATTCATACCGTGGTTGCATTGGCTGCCCATCGAGGTTGGAAAGTGCATCAGTTGGACATAAAAACAGCCTTCTTGAATGGTGATTTGCAAGAAGAAGTTTATGTGAAGCAACCTCTTGGATTTGCCATGAAAGGGCAAGAGCATATGGTTTGTTGCTTGCATAAAGCCTTGTATGGTCTCAAGCAAGCTCCATGTGCATGGTATGACAAAATCCATAAGCACTTGATTGCTCTTGGATTCACATGTAGTCCAATTGAAAGCACACTCTATGTACGCAAAGATGGGGCTGATCTTACTATGCTTGTTCTTTATGTCGATGACATACTCTTGACTGGGTCATGTGATGCAAAACTTGACATTCTTATGGCTGATTTGCAGCATACTTTTGATGTCACTTATCTTGGTCTGTTGAGCCTTTGGCATACTTTGTGCACTCTTGATAGACATTCATTCATTATGTAATACATCATCAACATGTATATCATGCCTGGGCTGAATTTCATGCTCATTTTCAACCATATTTTGACACAAATGTTCAGCCATATGTGGCTGGAAATTTCCAACAGTTTTGACATTTTTTAGCATAAAAATTTCAGCCGTGTCTGGCTGTTCTCTGCTTTTTTAGCTCTATTTTGCTTCAGTTGGCTGGTCTATATGGCCATAGTCAAGCACACCATTTTGGAACAAAGGCATGAGTGTATCAAACACATCTTGTGAGCTAACTGTTGGCTGTTTTTTGCATTAAAGTAGAGGGAAAACTGAATTTGCCTTGTCATCAAGTTTGTGCCATTGTTGTGATGGCACAAGAGCATATGCCAAACAACTAAACAGACGCATATGACTAACCATGGGCTTATGTCCATTCCAAAACTCATAAGGAGTGATCACTCTCAATACTTTCGTAGGGCAGCAATTCAACAGATAGTTTGCACACATGATTGCTTCCATCCAAAACTTATCAAGAAGGTGCTTTCCTTTAACCATACATCATGCCATTTCAATTAGAGTTCTATTTTTACGCTCGACAACATCATTTTATTGAGGTGTATATCGCACCGTACATTGGTGTTGTTAACGGTAATCGTCGTTTACTAACTTAACTGTTAATTGCCTACCGCTGCCGTTAATTACTAGTCTAAAGCGACAATCCTTCAGAGATTCCAGAATCTGGTTCCACACCTGCGTACCAGATAATTCCGAGTCTCTCTTTTTCTGTACTCAATCTTACCGCAAAATAAACTGACTCTAACCACGTGGGTCCTTGGGAGTGGTAGGGGTCTGTTAGACAGAGGCCCTATACTATTTTCCCAACTTCTCACTCACTCGTCGCTCGGTCAGCGCGTCTTAGCTCAGTAGTTGTTTCTGATCAACCAAGGCTATCAACGTCTTATAATCCCGTACTCCAAGACATACCTGCTATAACAGTTGAACAGTAGTCCGAACTGAGAATCCATACACAAAGCGCACTCCTCGTAACTTAACACGACCACACCACGCAATCTTTCTGCACAATTTACAACTTTACCGAGTACCACCTTCAAATCGCAAGACCTACTGACCATAATTTGTCGCGCATTTTATCATCATTCTACTCGTATTCAGAACACTACTGGTACTAATTTGAACACAGATATACTACTTACCTAGTCATTCACAGGGACTCATAGCTCACAACCGAACCATATTAGTTCTCTATGCTTCCGTGTTCCACAGAAGAACGATCAGACAAACGCATTCCTGTCGACTAATCGCTTAGGAAATACTTCAATCATTACCGGGTGAAATCTCTGCACACAGTATCAGTTCGTAACACTGCGTGTAACGCACATACGCACACAAGCCCATACACAGAATGGAGCCGACGAAACAGAACAGAGTTACTCCTGTTCTACACATACAACACTTATACGTGCAATTCCCAAAACACAAGGGACTCCTTAACTCGTTACCGAACAGAATCTCACAATCGCAGTACCGACTCGTAACACCACAGTGTATCACGCATACGCAGTCAAACGATTACACAGATAAAGCGCGCAGAACCGGACAGAACCAAATACTCTACTCGTTTACACACAGTAGAAGAGTTAATCCCAAATTAGGGCTCTCTCAATACATTCGCAGCTCCCAAAAACACGGGACTCCCTCAATACACTCGTAACTTCCCAAAAATGGGGACTCTCTCTGATGCCCTCTCGTCCCTTTTCATTGCTTTAAATAGAGTTTTGTTACAAGGCTTTATGCGAATCTTTCTTTACCGCGTACTTTCAGAAGGGTTCTTTCTACATTAAAAACCTCTGTCTAAGTACAATTGTCCTTTGTTCGGCGGCCGTCTAACACTGGCACGCACGGTGGACTCGAACCCGCAAGTGCAGTACTGTAGGTGATATCTTTTTGCCTGGGGCTATGCATCAGAAAGACGCAGGCTAATCGCTCATAATGTCCATATCCTGCTGGTGATTCAGTAAATATCTTTCAATCCCGAATGTGTCGCTGTATGTGATAGGTCGTCTCTTTCTCCAGAATTTCCTCAAACTCGTATAGCTGGTCTAGTTGCCTCAAAGACTCATACTTTACATACTCGTATTCTTCAGCTGCAACTCTTCCTTTAAATAGCTTTTTGAACATCTAAGCCCTTCTGAAAAACATGTCGATTTATACATATAATAAGAATCTACTCTTGATTTCGTTGTTACCTGGGCCCACCTTCTTGATCTTGTGCTTTAAGCGCTTCGTCTATGGAATCAAAGTACCCTCTGTGCTGTTGAATCCATGTCTTCTGCAGAAGTCATGTAACCATACAATATCCTATCACCACCTGGCTGAGATATCCGTTTACAGTGTCTGTCTGTCCATGCCAGGAATTAACTCCCCAATCCTTTCTGATCGCACTTGTTCTAGTGGCGGAACAAGTCCACTATCTCCAGGGTAACTTAGCAAACTGTAGGAGTCCGGTCCTCTGGTGATGTTTGTTGAGGTTCTTGCGTTATTTTCATCAGCGACATCCTCACTCACATTCTCTGCTTTGACATTCTCCACCAAATCCTCGTCACTATCCTGTTCGTTTCGCCTTTCGTCTTCCGAATCGCTAGAAATGATCACTTCTCCGGAGTCGCTGGAAATGATCAATTCTTCCCCGAAGTCGTATTCGCACTTCGTCGCTCCCCGTCTTGCTTTCGTCTGCATCGGCACCATCCTTGACGCTACCTTGCTTCATCACCCTTTCCGGCCACCATGAAGAGCGTTGTCTTTCAGTCCTTTTCCACACTAAGTCACACAGCGCAAGCCTAGTGGCTCGCCAGCTCGATCGAAGCCACTGTAATGTAGTATCGGTTGTAGTCACAACACGGTTCGGTGTAAGTGTGCGCTCCCGGGTATTCGTATTTATAAGTGCTAGACCTTGAGCTGCCAGTCGCTAGAATGATGGTATTCCATTCTGATATGACATTTCAGGCTGCTTACTGAGATTCTAGAATCAAGAATCATCATTCTGGAGATTGGTGCTGGACTTGGAACGTCTTTTACATGTGTGAAAGTATTATGCACAAAAAATCATGACTTTTAATACTAACTTTCGGACTTAGTATTATCGGGTCCTCGGGACTCGTACCCGCAAGTACCTACGGTTCGGATACTATACCCTCTAAGTACATACTTCTGGCAAGCCTAAATGTTCGGGTAATTTTCTTTTTGAGGGTTTCTAACATTTGTACTAAGGTGGTAGGTTCTAATAATTGGGCATCGGTTTTGGCTGCACTGAGGGCTATGGCTTGATTTAACAAAATTTCGGCTTGGGTTTGAAGAAAAGCCTCCTGGAGATAAAAGTCGTTGGCTAGTGCCGCATCTCGGGCTGTCGTTATTTCCACCAGTTTGGTCTGCATTTCTCTGATGCACTCCTTCTGGTTGCGTATCTGGTTGTCGTTGCGTTCAAACTGTTGGTTTTGGAATGCAAGACGTTTCTGCAGTGAATCTCGTTCTCTGCGCGTCCTTTCAATATCCTTTTGGTATTGGCCTTCCTTTATTAATTGTTTTTTGAGAATGCTGTTGACCGCGTCGGCACATTCTTCGGCTCGCCGTAATCGTTCTTGAACTTCGGCAGCTTCTTTCTGTTGCTCCTGCATCGTCTGGGTGGTTTCTTGTAATTGACGCTTCGTGTCTGCGATCAGTTCTTCGAGAGAGACGTTGATATTTTCTTGTTCTTGAAGGGCGGCCTTCAGTGTCCGAATTTCCTCATGTGCATCGTGTATGAGTTTGTCTTTAGCAGCTAGCTGGTCCAGGGCTTCATCTCGTTGTTGTACTAGCGTCTGTTCTGTCGAAACTCGTGCTTCGAGTTCTGCTAGCTGTGTCCGGAGTTGATGATTCTCGGTCTTTACGGCATCAATTTCTTCCTGGAGGGGGGCGATGTCGGCTTCCAGGGTGTCTACCTTGTGCTGGTATTCGAGTTTCAGGTGGTGCGTGGCTGCCGAAAATTGGGCGGGTAGCTGGTGTGATAACTGGAGGAGGTACTGCCCCATGGTGGCAAGTTCCGAGAATGCGTTATGTGGCGGTGGTGGTGGAGGACGACGAGGTTGAGAGGATGTGTCGGTGAGTAGTTGCTGGGAGTTTGGTGGAGAGTAGTTAGGGGAGGAAGAGGAAGATGCTGCGGGTTCATCGGTGGGTGGGAGGGGTGGTTCCGGTGGGGGTAGGGGTTTGGCAGGAAGTGGTGTAGGGAGGACGGTGTCTGAGGGGTTTACCTTGGCGAGTGTTTCTGTCTGGTTGATGGCGTCGATGAGTTGATCCAGGGCTTTGGTGGCCGATTCCTGTTCATCCTGGTGCTGCTCCGATTCTTTTTCTGTGGATACTAGTTCCGTCTCTGCTTGATCCTGCTGGTCTGGTTGCTCCGTTGATGTTTCGATGTGTGTGGTGGTGTCGTGGTACGTTTCCTCTTGGTCGTCTGGCTTGGTCTCCTGATCTTTTCCGGCGGATCCTTGGACTTGACTTTCCGAGGAGCTGATCCGAATTCGCTTGGTACGGAAGAGCTGATTAATTTCTTCGTCTTCTTCTTCACTGTCCTCAATTGGTTGTGCGGACTCTTCGTGTCGAAGTGCGGGGCCTGCGGGTGGGGGTTGTGCGGCGAGGATGGTTGGGAAGAGGAAGGAGATGATGTGTGGAAGGCGAGAGCGGGGGGTAGAACCCTTTTGGAGCTGTTTTACGATAGCTACACATTCTTTATGGATTCTATGGAAGAAATAGGAGGCAAAATTTACCGGTTCGCGGGCAGCTAAATCTAAGGCGGAGTAGAAGGGGCGAGAGATGCCATAAGTTCGTTTCTGCAGGTTAAGGATGGCTACAAGGAACTGGAGGGCGGATCGCTCGGGTTCGGGGCGGCATAGAATGGCGTATTCGTTTGATGAGGAGCGGGGAAAGAGTTCGGTCATACGGGCTACAGTGATGGTAGGGCCATTTTCGCGACCTTGCGGGGTGAGGCGGTAGGCGTCGGCGAAGGCTTGGAAGGTGATGACGGTTCTCTGTGGGAGGGAAAGGAAGGCCCACTGTCGTTCGGTGGCGGAGCTTTGGGCAATGGCTTGAATGATCTGTGCGGAGAAGGGATGGGTTTCCACCGAGTGCCAAGGCAACTCAGCGAAGTTGGCCAACCCTCTGCATCTCAGGTATTCGCCTACGTCTGTAGGGATGCCTTCGCGGAAAGAAGCGTAGTTGGCTAGAGCTTTCATGGCGTTCACAGTGCACACTTACAGAAAACACAGAATACACAATCACGAAAACACAATAGCGGTTTTTGGCGCAACTCAGGGGTTTAAATATGGAGAACACGGTGTGGAGGTGAGGATCATTGTGTGGTGCGGGAATGATACGGTTTGCATGCTGGCGTGCGTACTGAGTGACCGGTAGGGAGAGGCGGCTGGTATCATAAAGATCTGTACAAAAGACGGCTAAAAGCAAAACATAAAAATTTATACAAAAACGTGGCTCGTCGCCGAATAATTAAGGCGTACTGGTAGTGGGATAATACGGCCGCAACTTCGATCCATTAATTACTTTTGGAAGTGGAATTTCGGTCAACGTAGTCAACCGAAAAGTTGCCGGACCTACTTGTGCTGAGATCTTGAAAGGGCCGAACCATCGTAGTTTGAATTTTCCTGCTGCTCTGTCCGATTTTGCGTTATAGAAGAGTACAAGCTGTCCTACCAAAAAGATTGGCGTCTTCAAATATCGATCGTGTGTCTTAGCTTGCCTTAGTTGAACTTCGCACATAGTTAAAAAACTGAGCCATCGGTGCTCATCGAGTTCTCTGAGTGCATCCATTCGTGCTGTCAGTGAAGATTCCGGTAGCATCTTCTGAGTGATTGCTACCCGCAAACTTGGGATGACTACTTCCATGGGAGCGATTGCTTCTAAGCCATAAGCTAACTTGAAAGGTGTCAAGCCTGTTGTTACTTTATATGTAGTTCGGTATGCCCATAATACTGCAGGTAGTAGTTGATCCCATCTTTCCGGTGCTTCCATGATCAATTTCCGGAGGATGTTTAACAGAGATTTGTTTGTACTTTCAGCCAATCCATTGGCACGTGGATAATAAGGAGAGCTAAATTTATGTGTGACTTGGAAGGACTGTGTGAGTGCCTTCATTAAATTGTTCACAAAATGAGTGCCTTGATCTGAGACAATTTCCAGTGGTAAACCAAATCGTGGAAAGACATCCGTGAGTAGACATTTTGCTACCGTAACTGCTGTAGCAGACCGCAAAGCCCAAGCTTCTGCCCATCTAGTTGCGTAATCTGTGCAAGTCAGTATGTATCGATTGTTACTGGATACTGCTGGAGGTGTAATTGGCCCGATAAAATCTAAACCCCATTTCTGAAAAGGTTCTAATGGCAAGATGGGTTGCAGGGGAAAAAGATGCCGTTGAAAAGGCTGACCAGTTCTTTGGCAAGCATCGCATTGTTTAACAAACTGTGAGATATCTCTGTACATAGTTGGCCACCAGAGTCCTCCTTGCAGAATTTTCCGGTGGGTTAAGTCTGCTGCAAAATGGCCACCGGAAGGAATTGAGTGAGCCAAAGTGATAACTGAGTTAACTTCATGTGGTGGAATACAGCGAAGTAGGATTCCGGTATGATCTGTATAATACAGTTCTCCAGCAACTAACCGAAATCGGCGGCTAAAAACTGTGATTTTTCTTCGAACTGCCTTGGCAGTCTCGGCTGGAAAGCGTCCTTCGGTGAGAAAGGTTAGAATCTGATCATAGTATGTAGGTGGTGTTTGTAAGTTGGGCGACTCATCAGGTAGTGGTTCAGCATTATAAATCGCAGGAGTCGTGTCATCTATCCCTACCGGATCTTCACCGGAATCTAGGCGTGATAAGAAATCTGCTAAGGCATGTGCATTTCCGGGTCGGTGAATGACATCATAATCGAATTCTTGTAGAAGTAGCACCCATCGTGCTAATCGTCCTCCTAAGTGCTGTTGTCTTACTAGATAAACAAGGGCAGCATGATCCACATGAAAGGTAAATTTCCGGCCTAGTAGGTAATGTCTGAACTTTTTGATTGAGTAAATCAATCCTAGACATTCTCTTTCCGTGGTGGAGTAGTTCTTTTCTGCAGGCGCAAGTCTTCTACTGGCGTAATAAACAGGGCGAAACCACTTATCTGTTTGCTGCATCAGGATACTGCCGATTGCAATATCTGAAGCGTCGACAAAAACATGGAACGGATTGTCCCAGTCCGGTGGTTGTAAAATTGGAGCGTGCGTCAGGAGATATTTGAGTCGATCAAATGTAGTTTGACCTTCTTCAGTCCATTCAAACTGTCTGGGAGTCTTTGCGATTAGTCTGTTCAGTGGTACTGCTAGGTGAGCAAGCCACCGTAAGTGTCTGCCATGCCACCGTATTTGACCCATAAAACGCATTACTTCCTTCGGAGTTGTGGGTATCGGGGCTTCTAAAATCGCTGAAATCTTATCTGGGTCCACTCGAATACCTTGAGCAGATACAATATGCCCAAGTAGTTTGCCACACGAAACGGCAAACACGGATTTGTTGGGATTAAGGCAGAGTCTATATTCTCTACACTTTTGAAAACAGCATCGTAAATGAAACAAATGGGCTATCATCTTCCCAAAGATTGAGAAGTCGTCGAGGTAGACTTGCATGAATGAAGTGAGATAAGGAGAAAATATCTCCTGCATACATCTTTGAAATGTGCTTGGCGCATTTCTCAATCCGAACCACATTACTGTGCAGGCAAAAACACCCCAATTGGTAATGAAGGCAGTTTTTGGTATATCCTCTTCAGCCATTCTAACCTGGTTGTACCCGCTGTATCCATCTAAAAATGAATACATTTCATGTCCTGCGACTCTATCGAGCATGGTATCCAAAAAGGGGATCGGGAAAGGATCTGGTACTGTTGCTGCATTTAATTTCCGGTAATCCACACAGATTCGTAACTGCTTGTTTTTCTTTGGCACGATCACGATGGGCGAGATCCATTCAGCGTGTTCTACTGGTACAATGAATCCGACTTTTAGTAGTCTATCAAGTTCGGCTTTTACTTGTGATGCATAATGGGGGTTCATTCTGTAGCTGGGTTGTCTTTTCGGTTTCACTTCCGGTTTCAACATGACCCTGTGTTGGTAGATGCGTGGATCTAATCCTTTCATGTCTTTGTAATCCCATGCAAAGACGTCTGCAAATTCGCGAAGAAGTTTAATCAAATCCTCCTTAAATGTTTCCGGTAAGTTCTGCCTCATCTTCACAGGTCGTGGATGGTCTCTATCTCCTAGATTGTACATGATCAGCTGGTCTTCTGGAACATAAAATTGTTGAGGTTTCTCTGTATCATCTGTTGGCTTGAACAGTGGTTGTAATTCGTCGTCATGGGTTGAGGAAGTATCTTCCTGGACCGAATTTCCGGTGATAGCTACTACTGTACATACTGACGTGTTCCAGTTATCTATGACGGATTGTAGGTCAACAGTTCCTAGAGGCATTAAATCGGCATTACTCTTCAGAAATTGCTCTTCTTCATCATTTGACAGTCCATCTAACATGTGAACTGGTTCAGCAAAGTATGGTCTGGCGTGAGGTTCGCAAGATTGCATAGCATCTAGTTTCACCACATATTTACGATGGGCATCTTTGAATGTAAGCTCTTGTGCAGACCAGTCCTGTATTACCTTAGCATGCTTCAACCAAGGTCGGCCGAAAAGAAGATTGTAGTCCAAAGTGGATTCGGGTAGATCTAGTATGACAAAAGTCATCTTGAAAGTTGTACCTTGTAGAGTGATGGGTACATTCCGCACAAGTCCTATAGGGTGGACTCTCGATTGATCCGCCATTCGAACAAAGAATTGCACTGGTTCAATTTCGGTCCAGCCTAGCTTTTTGCATAATGCTGCAGTCGCAATGTTTACGCCTGAGCCTCCATCAATCAATACTTGCGTGATCTTCTGGTTCTTATACCATACTGTGATCAAGGGCACTGCGTGGTCAATCGCAGCATCAGGTTCCGGTTGAACTGCGGCTGTCGTAGGAATGCAAGAAGGTACTGGACTGAATTGTTGCTGAAACTGTTGTCGGATCCCGGGCACTAAGGCCAGAAGTTGGCCTAGAGGCAGAGTGATGGATGCCTTGGACAAAATTTCCCAGGCCTGTTGAGCTTGACTGTCTTGTTCTTTTGGACTTGAAGGTTCTACTGACGCAGAAGTGTCTACTGTTGTCTCTACTGATGATGATGGCCCTACTGATGCATCCTTTTGTGTTGTTTCGTCCTTTGATGAAGAAGCCTGGGTCACCGGAATAGGTTCGGGGAACACTGGTGGTTCTGTTGTGGTCCAGTGGCTAGCTTTGTTATACATCCTTCGTTGTTCTTGTATCCCTGGTTCGAAGATTTCGGCTGCCGACTGAAGTTGTTTACCGGAACGGGTCTGGACTGTAGCAGTCTGTGTCTCGATTGGTGTAATTTTTACCATGTTGGCCATTGGATTCTGGCGTTCCTTCTTTCTTTGATCATACTCCATTGCGTCTTTACAAAACCTTCTAATGTGGCCGAATTCGCCACAAAAATGACAGCGTGGAGGTGCTAACTCAGGGTTTTCCGGTGGTGGTCCATTTTGCCATCGGTTGGCATTATAAGTGTTGTTTCTCTGTCCTCGGTAGTTCCGATATCCTTGTTGTTGATTGTTTCTCTGTTGCGGAGGCACATAGTGATTTACTGGTTGGCCATGTTCTTGGATGACTGCATTGACGGTTGCTGTCCCTTGTATTCTAGCGTTGTAAACACAGTTTCCGGTGGTGTGCCCGGTAGTGTTGCAGATAGCGCAAAACACTTGGTTCAGTGCACAGTTGGCACTTGTATGCCCCGAATTTTTGCATGTGGTGCAATATACTTGCCTGGTGATATCTTCAGCCATAATTTTGTTTGTTTTTAACCATTCCAAGTCTTCTGAAAATCCACCAACCTTTGATTCTAGCTGTAGAGCCATTGCAATGACGGCATCCAAGGTCATAGCTCCGACACATCTTATGATCATGATCTGCTTCAGTTGTGGGGTTAATCCATTGATAAACCATTGAGAGATGACATCATCAGGTAGATTAGCGTGAGCCTGTGGTATCTGCCGTAAATGTGTTCTAAAGAGGGTAGCGTACTCCTGGACGGTCTGATTTACCTTCTGTCTGTTGTTCTGTAGATACTCAAAGATTTCAGCGGGATTCTTCTTCAGTCTGAATCGCTGTAAAAAGGCGTCTCGTACTGCATCGTAAGTACCGAAATGATTGATATCATATTCCGTGAGCCATCTCACCGCTTCATTGATCAGTGTCGATTGAAAAACAATGGCTTTATACGCCTGATCTGGTGGATGGTTAAGAACTGCATAACTTATCTGGAACGTTCGTACGTGGGCGTCTGGGTCGTCTCCTGGGAATCCACCGAATTTCGTGTAGGTTACTCCTGTTGGAGGTGGCCTTGGCGGTCCTAGCTGTTGTTGTTGATGGTGTTGTTGTTGGTGTTGCCTGCTCATTGTGAAGGGTTCAGGGTTTCCTTCTATATCTCGGGATTGATCGGGTGAACTATCAGGACTTGTATCACCGGATGGTGCGTTTTCCGGTGTGTTGTTTCGACTTAGGATGCTTCGGATCTCTGTTTCGAACAGCTTTCCTTCTTTCTGGATATCTAATATTCGAAATCTTTCTTCCAAACACGAAGGTCGAGTTGATGATTCCGCAAAAAAGGCTAAACCTTTGCCAGCGATCGGTGATTCTATTACCGGAATCTCACCGGAATGAACCGAAATTGGGCCAGAATGCCCTGTTTTAGTACTTTTGCCAAATTTTCCTAACGTATTTCTGACCGTGAACAACTCTAAATCCTTATCTGATATCGTTAAATTAGGTTCCAACGGCGTTTTGATAGAGTCAAGACTTGCTATATCTTCGATAGGCTGGGTCGAAGTAGCATCAGAATGTATCGAAGGTGTTGGCCGTTCTACCGGAATATGACCGGAATCAGTTGTAACGTTTCCACTTTTCTTGACCACTTGGTCAGATCTAGTTATGCCTACTTCTCCCGAGGCTATCTTTTGTGATTTTCGTGCTTCAATCTGATGATTCTTAGGATATGTTTCACCCGATCGAGTGACCGGCATGTATCATTGCCCAGTGATACTATCTGAGCAGTTTGCAACAATCTGGATCTGTTGCTACTGTCAGTGAAGCAAAATGTTGCTGGATGTTTGCTTCTTACAAGCCGTTAGCACTCTAATGCCACTGTCTCACAAGTGACTCGTAATCAAATGCTACTTTACCGCAGAGACTGGTAATCAGTTGCCACTTTCCCACATACAACGGGCCAGAGAACTGCCAACGGGTGCCACTTTCCCACAGACGGCGCCAAATGTTAACGGTAATCGTCGTTTACTAACTTAACTGTTAATTGCCTACCGCTGCCGTTAATTACTAGTCTAAAGCGACAATCCTTCAGAGATTCCAGAATCTGGTTCCACACCTACGTACCAGATAATTCCGAGTCTCTCTTTTTCTGTACTCAATCTTATCGCAAAATAAACTGACTCTAACCACGTGGGTCCTTGGGAGTGGTAGGGGTCTGTTAGACAGAGGCCCTATACTATTTTCCCAACTTCTCACTCACTCGTCGCTCGGTCAGCGCGTCTTAGCTCAATAGTTGTTTCTGATCAACCAAGGCTATCAACGTCTTATAATCCCGTACTCCAAGACATACATGCTATAACAGTTGAACAGTAGTCCGGACTGAGAATCCATACACAAAGCGCACTCCTGGTAACTTAACACGACCACACCACGCAATCTTTCTGCACAATTTACAACTTTACCGAGTACCACCTTCAAATCGCAAGACCTACTGACCATAATTTGTCACGCATTTTATCATCATTCTACTCGTATTCAGAACACTACTGGTACTAATTTGAACACAGATATACTACTTACCTAGTCATTCACAGGGACTCATAGCTCACAACCGAACCATATTAGTTCTCTATGCTTCCGTGTTCCACAGAAGAACGATCAGACAAACGCATTCCTGTCGACTAATCGCTTAGGAAATACTTCAATCATTACCGGGTGAAATCTCTGCACACAGTATCAGTTCGTAACACTGCGTGTAACGCACATACGCACACAAGCCCATACACAGAATGGAGCCGACGAAACAGAACAGAGTTACTCCTGTTCTACACATACAACACTTATACGTGCAATTCCCAAAACACAGGGGACTCCTTAACTCGTTACCGAACAGAATCTCACAATCGCAGTACCGACTCGTAACACCACAGTGTATCACGCATACGCAGTCAAACGATTACACAGATAAAGCGCGCAGAACCGGACAGAACCAAATACTCTACTCGTTTACACACAGTAGAAGAGTTAATCCCAAAATAGGGCTCTCTCAATACATTCGCAGCTCCCAAAAACACGGGACTCCCTCAATACACTCGTAACTTCCCAAAAATGGGGACTCTCTCTGATGCCCTCTCGTCCCTTTTCATTGCTTTAAATAGAGTTTTGTTACAAGGCTTTACGCGAATCTTTCTTTACCGCGTACTTTCAGAAGGGTTCTTTCTACATTAAAAACCTCTGTCTAAGTACAATTGTCCTTTGTTCGGCGGCCGTCTAACAGTGTGAAATACCTCTTCCACGAAGAAAAGCATTAAACTCATGTGACGTGTATTCACCACCATGATCTGTGTGTGGAGCCAAAAACTTTTGTGAAGAAAAATTTTCAGCCATAGTTAAAAACACTTTGAAGCAAGAAAATATCTCATTCTTTGCTTTCATAGGATACACCCATGTATGGCAAGTAGCATCATCGATGAAGGTAACAAAATATACATGCTTCCCAAAAGATGAAGTCTTGACGAGACCACATACATCACTATGAACAAGTTGTAATTTTCTTGTAGTGTGTGTATGACTATCTTTTGGAAAAGAAGCATGATGCATTTTTCCAAGAATGCAACCTTCACATGCATGCTTTTCAATGGGCGCAAGTGTAGGCAAACCAATAACCATGTCCTTCTTTTGCAAGTAGAGCAAACTATTGAAGTTCAAGTGACCAAAATGAGCATGCCAAAGCTCCATTTCAGCCATGGAAGAACTATGAGCAACCAAGGCATTTGAGGCAGCCCTCTTGTATGTATCCATGGGATACAAACCATTACCTAATGTACCAAACATCATGATAACATCACCATTGCTGAAATCATGAACCATACACTTATCATCAACAAAGTGTACATGAAGTCTAGCTTTGGCAGTCAATAGAACTAAAATTAAGTTCTTCTTGATACCGAGTACATACAATGCATTTTTCAAGAGAATCACACCTCCATTCGCAGTTGTAAGCTCAATTTCTCCTACTCCAATGATAGGATAAGAGGCATTTTTTGCACACACCACATGTCCTCCTTTGGGTGCATCTTTCAAAGATGCAAAAAAATCTTTTCCATGATGTCATGTGCTTTGAAGCACCACTATCAAAGAACCAATCCGAATCAGTCTCACTTACAAACATACATTTAGAATGCAAAGATGCATCATAATGACATGTAACAACACATGCCCAAAAATCTTGAGCCATATTAGCTTCATCATTCTTTGCATTTGCTGAATTTTCAACAATAGGCATGACAGATTCCTTCTTCTTTTCATTGTGTTTAGCAAGCTTTCTACACTCATCAATAGTATGAATAGCCTTCCAGTAATATTTCCATCTCTTCTTCTTTTGCAAATCACCATCATTAGAGGAATGAGTGGAAGAGGAAGGTTGAGGCTTTGGTTTTGATAAACCCAAAGCTAAACCACACTTGCTTTTCCCCTTTTGTGAGATAATAAGTGTTTGCATTCCCTCAATCAAACCACTCCTATTCACTCTAGATTGCTCTTCTCGCAAAAGAAGAGACACAACCTCATCAAATGCATACATATTAGGATTCCGTTTTGCAACCAAACAGAGTGTAGTAGCTTTGAAAAGATTTCGGTAATCCTTTCAACAATGTAGAAATGAGTGATGCATCTGGAATAATCTCATCTATGTTTGCCAATTGCCCTTTCAAGTCCTTGATGTGTGTCACATACACATCCACCGACTCATTTTCAGCCATACATACATACTCAAGTTGCTTCCTCAAGTATGCAACACGTGCTTCATTACGCACAGCATACAAAGAAGCAAGAGTGTCACATGCCTTTCTTGATGTAGAACATGACTGAATATGTGGAACTATATGATGCTTCACAGAAAGTGCAATCAATGCATGAGCTTGAGCATCTTTTCCATCCCATCTAAGCTGCTCCTATGTAGGTGGAGAAGGAGAAACCACTGTACTTGAAGAAGAAGCTCCATCTATGACAATAGACTGTGAAGTAGAAGAACCTATAAGTCTTCGATCTACATTTGCCACTATGTTCCAAAGTTGTTTTGCAACAAGAACATGCTTCATCATGTAAGACCACATCGTATAGTTGGTCCCATCAAGCTTATCTTAAGCTTGATGCATTCCAAACAAGTCATTGTTGCCTGCCATTTCACTAAAGAACAAGAATGTGACAAATTTTTTACTTCGACAAAAGCTGAAATGAATGCTGAAGTTTTAGCTCACAAAGAGTCACTTCGATGACAATTTTGACTTGCACGAATGGCTTTGAAATGGTGGTAAAATCCCAGTGCACCTATTGGAAATGTTTCTTGGCTACTGAAACTCACAGTTCTATGCTCTAAAGTCGATTTGCACTGTTAAAATTGCACGTGCACCGTGACACGAAAAACCAAAACTTGAGAAGGAGTTGAACCTGCTCTGATAGCACGGTTGGGTGTGTGTAGAAGTGCGAGAGACACACGAGAAGCACACACAAGGAGCACAAACACAGCAAGACACATGGAGAAAATGGCTAGAATAGCTCCCTCTATTGACAATGAATTGAATTGAAGTAAGAGCTGAATAATATCCCTAAGTACAAAGTACCACCACATATGATTGAATAATGTATGTGGTAACATGGGGAAAAAACCTCTAGCCAGCACTAGAGTAAAAAGTGCCATGTATAGGGAAAAGGTTCACATGAAAGCTACTCGAGGAACACATAAGTGTAATAAGATTCCCTAAGCATGGAACCTTGGTACCAGTGAACTCTTGTTCCCATAGTGATGCAAAAAGCATTCTAGCCTAAGGACTAACGCTCTTGCCCTCTTCAAAAGATCATTGTGTAATGATCAATGAGAGAAAGCACTTGTAAACTAGAGATTCTAACTAAAAACTATTTCTATGAGTGGTAATCCTCTCTAAGGTACTAAAATACTCTACAATAGCCTGATTCCCCCAACTATCTCTCTCTTCTATCTAATATCTTCTATGGAGTATGATCTAAATTTTCCTACTTTTGCTAAGAATTTTCGCACAATATCTAGCCATAATTTGGTGCACTTTCCTGTTGAATATTCAGCGATAATTTGACTAGACCATGGCAAGGTGTATGGTCAAAAGTCAGGCTTTACCACATAGCTCCTAGCTTGAGGCTATTATGTGTGCAACATACGTACTTAACAGGTGTCTCACTAAAGCACTGCAATTGATCACTCCATATGAGGCTTGGCATGGTCACAAGCCATCTATTGCTCATTTCCATGTCTTTAGTTGTTTGGCATATGCATTAGTGCCTGAACAACAACACGGGAAATTGGATGATAAAGCAATGAAATGTATTTTTGTTGGGTATAGCTCTAAAAGCAAAGGCTATCATCTGTAAATCCACATATCAAATGCATTTTGGTTAGTAGTAGTGTTGTTTTTGTGGAAGATGCAATTCAACCATTCTTTCATGTACCAAGGAGACTTTAGTTAGCTTTAGATATCTCTATGACACTTTGCTACCTCTTTTTACAAGCGGATAGTCGTGGTGGTCCAAATGAGGGAATTTCTCAACCTTTATAGGTTTCACATGACGATGTACATCATTCCATTTTTTTTGCAGATTTACATGATGCACTTGTTGATGAGAGGGCTAGCATAGAAGAGGGTAAAACTATGCCTAAATGGTTGGTGTAGACTTTGAGAGATAGCAAATTAGATGCACATCTATCATATCGTACACATTTAGGCTCTCATAATGCTTTTTTTGGATCATATTGCTATTCAATGGTTGCCTCTAGTCTTTGCGATGAGAATGAGCCTATTTCTTTTGATGAAGCACGAAATTGAAACAATTGGATGGCTGCTATGCAATCAAAATATGAGGCTATTATGAAAAATGGTACATGGTCGTTATGTGATTTGCCTCCAGGCAAAAAGACCATTAGCACTAAATGGGTTTGATGAGACCTTTGCACCCACTTGCCGAATGACCACCGTTCATAGAATATGTGCACTTACAACTCATCATGGATGGAATGTACATTAGTTCGACATTAAAACTGCATTTTTGAATGGTGATTTACATGAAGAAGTGTATGTATTTTACTCCCCTGGTTTTATGTACAAAGGGCATGAAAACCAAGTGTGCAAGTTGAAAAAAGCATTATATGGGTTGAAGGAAGCACTACGTGCTTGGTATTAAAAGATACATGCCCACTTGATTGCACATGGTTTTGAGAATAGTCCAAGTGAGAGCACCTTATATGTTAAGCATGCAAATAATGTACTTCTCATCATTGTTGTGTATATTGATGACATGCTCTTCATTGGTCCTAATGAGAAGCATATTGAAGAATTTAAGGCTAATTTGCATGCCTTTTTTGAGATGTCAGATTTGGGGCATTCGCATCATTATTTGGGCATTCAATTTATGCAAGTTGATGGGGTAACAACCATGTGCCAAAAAAATATGTTGAAAAATTATTGCAACATTTTGGCCTTCAACATTGCAAAACTATTGTCACTTCTATGGAAATATGTTTATGGTTGAGTCTTCATGATGTTGGAGATGCATTTGGTGTTGTCCTCTATCAACAGGTTGTTGGATGCTTGATTTACTTATGCATAACTCGGCGGATATTCAATTTTTTGTCTCTCAGATGAGCAAGTTTATGCATTGCGTAGGTATCAAGCATTGACAAGCGCTTAAGCGCATCTTTCACTACTTGAGTACCTCGCTGCTTGGATTGTTTTATCCCAAGGGGTGATTATTATTGCCATATTTACATGGTTTTTATAACTTAGATTGGACTAGTTGTTATGACACTCATATGTTCACCAATGGTTTTTGCTTCATACTTGGTAGCTCTTGCATAATATCTTGTTTGATCAAGAAGTAGCCTACTGTGGCTACTTCTAGTTGTGAGGTTGAGTATTGGGCAATTTTCACAATGACTATTGAGTGTGTGTGGCTCACATGCCTTTTGGCTGATTTGGGTGTTGGACAATCTTATGTAGCTACCATCTTCATAAATAGTCAAAGGGCATTGATAGTTGCAAGGAACCTTGCGTTACATGCTCTCACAAAGCACATTGAGGTGCACTATCATTATGTCAAGGAGAGGTTCTCTATTGGAGAGATCAACTTGGCATATGTGCCCACACAAGATAACATTGTAGATCTTTTCACAAAGGTTGTGCCTAGGGAGAAATTTGAAGCTTTCCACAAAGCTTTTGGCTTACTTCTTTTTGTGGGGATTGATCTCTTTCCACATAGCTTGGCACTTCCTTATACATGAGTATCGGATCCTTGTTCACTGCACACTCCTAGGGGGGATTTGTTGATATATTTTAGTAGTGATGTGTGTGAACACACTTAGGACCCTTGGGGCACTTTTTTTCATATTTAGGAGGTTTTTCTCCCAGCTTGTATATGTGCCTATAACCCTAACGGGTTACTAATCTTTGTACATTCACTTGGTAATTCATTCAATGTTGTGTTGTCATCCAAGATTCTTCTTGTTCCTTATGCTATTCACGTGATTTTGCAGACCTCACACTCAAAATCAGTAGTAATCAAAATGATCTTACCAACTCCCATTATAGGATAAGAGGAGTTGTCAGTGCATGTGATAGTATTCTCCATAAGGGCAGGCTCAAATGAGCTAAAGAAACTACGTTCAGAGGTAATATGTTTGGTTGCCCCTCTATCAAAGTACCAAGAAGAAGGGCTAGACAACCAGGAGAAACTAGCATGATGTAAGCAGTTTGCATTTGTATGGAAGAAGGCATGAAGAACAACTCAAAATTGGATTTAGATGAGGAAGAGGACATTTTAGCATGATTGCAAGTGGGTAACTCATTTTCCTGCTATGGAGTTTTTCCAAATGACTCAAGTAGAGAAGTTTAGGAAGAAAAAGAGGAGACCGTACAAGTTGCTAGATTGGGTGAACCTGTGATAGGCCATAGAAGAGGGAAGAAAATGCATGTTAAGTGTAACATAGATGAAGCTGATTCAAATACCAAGAAGGAAACCCCATGCAAGGTAAAGTAATCCATTGAAGATATTTCTTTTCCCATTCATGAAATCCTTGCAGGGTGGATGCAAGAAAAGGGAGAAAAAATTGGTATCCAAAGTGCTTCTGCATATGACACTCAGACTATGTGGGATAAAGTGGCAGATGATCCCAAAGTTCAAGAAAAAAAATTGGAGGCATTGATGGATAGGAATGCTACCAAAGAAATTTAGCTAGGCAACAAGGAAAACCCTTGTCTTATATTAGTGCCCACCAGGTTATGGAATTATCCAAAGATGATTTCAAACGCAACTTTTTTTATAAAAGTTTATATGGATGTATTTGCATGGCATTAAAAGGACTTGGAAGGATTATATGCAATATTTGGGGAACATAGGATTCCATTGATTGAAGGATCCAAACCAATAAGAGGGAAAAGCTTCAGATTGAATCCAAAGTATGTTGAAGCTATCTACCTAGAGATCCAAAAAATGGAGGATGCTATAATTATTATTCCAGCAGAGCATTTAGAGTGGCTCTCTCCAATGCTCATTGTTCCCAAAAAGAATACAATCAAAATCAAAATATGTGTGGATTTTAGAGCACTTAACAAGGTAATGATTCTGGATGGTGTTGGGGCTTCTTGGAAAAGAAGGAGTTTGAGGGTTTGTAGGAGGAAAAGAAGATAATGCAAATGGAATGACCTTGAAAACTTCTGCAGAGAAGTACGCCTAGAAATCCTGAATGTTGATTATATTGAAACCATTACAATACTAAGTACAATCCAAGTCAATGACTAAATACAACCATAGAGGATTGCTCAGTTACAGAAGATCAATTATCTTAAGTCTTCTGGCAGCGGCCTCTTTTGCACCAGTCCTTCACTTGCTTCACGCTTTCCTTGTGCACACCTTGCACTAAGCTTCCACCAAGCTGAGGAATGGATACCTTCGCGGCGCGCACACACCACAGACCTTGGGACTATTGAAGTCTAACTTCACCTTCTCAGCACCCTTCTTCCTTACACTTCTTGCACTCTTCCCTTCTACCTCTCAGTGTCGTCGCAAACTGGTGGCTCTTCACTCCCCCTTCTTGCCTTCTCTGAAGCTCCCCCCCACTCTTCACTTTCAATGTGTGTCCCATGAATAGCCTTTTCCTTTGCCTTTTGAACGTGACGTCTAACTGCCATAGACCCTTGGGCTTCCTTTGATGTCCCAAGATTATCTTTTCAGTTGGCGGCCAACGACCTGCTTCTTTTGCCCTGTAGTGACTTTAGACCAAAAGGAAAATTTTGATTGGGTGGCCATATTTCCACATGTGCATACCCGACCGCTTCACGTACCTTTACCTTTTCCCTTTTAATTCGTCACTTTTGTACCCAAGAGGGGTTCACCTACATTACTTTAAAACCCTTTTGACCTTATGGGGATTAAAAAAAATACTTCTTCCAAATAAATAATTGAAAGTCCTCTTTTTATGACAATTGAAGGTGCACTACCTGTGCACTTTGACCCTTGACTTTAACTTTGAACTTGACTTGCCGATTTCGACCTTGCCAGGGCTCAACAGAGATGCCCACCACCTAATGTACTCTCTGACCCGGAGAGACAATAATAATAGGAAACAGGGAGAACGGGACAACAGAATGGACTGGCAGAAGCAGAGAGGCAATTGAAGCAGGAAAAATAGAGAAAGAGTGCTTTTATTGATGAAGCGAAAGAAAGTGTTTAAGCACGCTACAATTATTAGTGAATTCGATCATGAAAAAAATCAGAAGGAAGAGATATATATATGCAAATCTATAATGGAAGCGGAAACCACTTGCAATTTATTTTGAATTTGGCTAGCCCATTCTTAAACTGTTGGAGGAGAAGGATCTTGATCCGCAGCGGGGGGTTGTGGAGAGGATGGCAGGGGAGCAAAAGCTTGTTCAATCATGTGCTGGAGAGAACTTAGACACTGCCGAAGGTGGTCCCGTTCGCGTTTGATACGTCGGCACGCAGCATTATCGCATAGTCCTAATTGAGAACGATTTTGAAGATCTGCTAAGGTCTGTAGAGCAGAATCAGCCATGTCTCTATACTTATCCCTCTCTTCTTTGAGTAATCGTGCCGATTCAGTGAGGGATTGCCATTGTGCTGTAGCCTTTCGATTGATATTGTCGATGGTCGAAATATATTGCTGGTGAATCGTAGCGGCAGCCGAAATTGAATCCAAGGACACCTTGGATGCATGAGCACTGCGCTGTGCAATGGCACTTGCTTCGCGAAGTAAGTGGAAAAAGGAGGGAGACGTCGGAATATCAATTGTAGGAGTAGGGGCTGCCGGCGGAGGGGAAGAATGGGTTGGAGTGGTAGAGGAACCGGGTTGGGTAGGTTTATGCGAGGGAGTGGGTTGGGTGATGGGAACGACACTGGTAGATGGGAAAATGGGGACAAGAGGGCGAGGGGGTGTACAGGTCGGGTTTTGCGGGTTGAGATGGGTTTGAATGAGCGGGCGGAAAGAGGCTGCCGAAGAAGAACCATGGTGGAGAACAGGGTCAGGGTGATGAACGGTAGTTGTAGTTTGAGGGGTGTTGAGTATAGGAGAAGAAGATTGCGGTGGAAATGCAGGGATATCAGGGGGGGCGGGGGGCGGTGTGGAAACGGAAGTGGAGCCAATGGAGAGTGTAGAGGAGGGGGGAGGGTTGGTTATGGAAGGTGGAAGTGGATCTCTGAATTGCTTGTCAACAGAGATATGAGGTGACGGTTGTAGAGCAGAAGTATTAGCCGAGTGCGCGGGGAGTTGATATAGCCATTCTAGTAATGGAGCGGAATATATGGAAAATGAGCGAGATCGACGAGGAATAGCCTCACGGAGGCGACGAGAGCGCATGTTCAATGAACTATAGAGGAGGGCGGCGTAAGGGTAGGGGCGACTAGTGAGGAAGCAGTAAAGTGGATCTGCAATGCGAATGTTGGACAGTGGAAGCGGAGAGGTGGGGCTCCAAAGTAAAAAGAAAAAATTGAAGGAAGTAAGTATGGATTGCATACGGATAGAAAAACGTGCATTATTTGCAAAGCGCTCATTACAAAAAGCAATTGTTTCCGAGGGTGACACTCCAGAATATAAAAATGGAGGGCTGCTGAAGTGGATGAGGGAGGATCCTATACTGGCGGAAATGTCAGAGATGGTCAGAGTGCCGGTGCGAAAAATGGGGAACAGCCGAAGAGCTTCATAGACATCATTAAGGTTGGAGGGGTCATGGAAGAGAACGTTTGCCAAGCCCAAAAGACTTGCATACTGAAGATTTTCTACTGAGAAAAGATTGCGGAGGTCAATGGGGGGAAGAGATAAGTGAATACGGATTTGGAGATTTAAATCATTTGGGAGAAAAAGGCGCATATAATCGCCGGAAGGGGAATTAGGTAGCGAGTTATGAGAAGCAGAAGGAGATGGAGAAGGTGAAGGGGGGCGAGGGAGCGAAGGTGGAGAATAATCGGTGGAGTCCGAGTGAAATGAATAAGTAGGAATATTTATAATTGGAGGATGAAGAGCGGAAGTCGAGGCATCTGCTGGGGGATAATGGGAGTCGGTAGATGTAGGAATCGGTGGGGTAAGGGAGACGGGCAATGTCGGGACCGGGTAGACGAGGGTGGTAAGGGGTTGGGTACGCGCCGGTTGAGCAGACTCGGAAGGAGGGTAAGTGGGATTGGGGGTTGGTATCGCGGAAGGCGTGAATTCCGAAAGAACGTCCTGCGGGGGAGGATCGGCCATGGAGGAACGGTTGATAAGATGATGAACGCGAGAAAGGTCCTGGATAGCAGGGAATGCCCTGGAGGGAAGTGATTATTTGGTAAGTCGCCTTGTTGATGTGATGTTGTACTTGCTGTTGAAGAATAGCCTCCTTGGAGTCGTACTCACTGGGGAAGGAGTTGGCTGTGGGGGAAATTGAGGGGGTGGTGTAGGGGCCTGGCGGAGGTGGAGGGGGAGGGGGGGTGGCGGTGGATTGAGGGGGTGGTGTAGGGAAGGCGGTGGGATGGAGGGGAGGGCTCCTGCGGGTTCGGATGGAGGGATGTTTGGGCCGTCGGGTGGAGGAGACTTGAGGGAGTGGCGGAGGGGTTTGGCGTGGGTAATTGGGGGTTGAGGGGGAGGGTGCAGGCGGGGGAGTTGGAGGGGGAGGCGGTGGAAGAGAGGGGGCACTGCGGGGTTACGCGGAGGGTTTTGGGCCGCGGGGTGCGATTGAGGGGAGAGGGAGGAGATGCGGTGTGATGGAGGGGGTCTGTGGAAACGAATGGAGGGGGGGTGTGGGGTTTGAGAGGAGGGTGAGGGGAGGCTGGGAAATGGTGGAGGGGGGGGACGCCTACGGGAAGGGTGGAGGGGGCCTGCGGGAGATTATGGGGGGGGGGGAGGCAGTGGGATGGAGGGGGAGTTTTGCGGGAGATTATGGAGGGGGGGAAGGCGGTGGGATGGAGGGGGGGTCTGGGGGTTGAGAGGAGGGTGAGGGGATGCGGGGGGATGGTGGAAGGGGGGGTTTGCGGGAAGGGTGGAGGGGGCCTGCGGAAGATTATGGAGGGGGGGGGGGAGGCGGTGGGATGGAGGGGGGGTCTGTGGGAATGAATTGAGGGGGGGGGGTGGGGTTGAGAGGAGGGTGAGGGGAGGCGGGGGGATGGTGGAGGGGGGGGGCGCCTGCGGGAAGGGTGGAGGGGGCCTGCGGGAGATTATGGAGGGGGGGGAGGCGGTGGGATGGAGGGGGGGTCTGTGGGAACGAATTGAGGGGGGGGGGGTGGGGTTGAGAGGAGGGTGAGGGGAGGCGGGGGGATGGTGGAGGGGGGGGGGCGCCTGCGGGAAGGGTGGAGGGGGCCTGCGGGAGATTATGGAGGGGGGGGGAGGCGGTGGGATGGAGGGGGGGTCTGTGGGAACGGGGGGGGTGGGGTTGAGAGGAGGGTGAGGGGAGGCGGGGGGATGGTGGAGGGGGGGGCGCCTGCGGGAAGGGTGGAGGGGGCCTGCGGGAAGGGTGGAGGGGGCCTGCGGGAGATTATGGAGGGGGAGGGAGGCAGTGGGATGGAGGGGGAGTTCTGCGGGGGATTATGGAGGGGGGGGCGACGGTGGGATGGAGGGGGGTCTGGGGGTTGAGAGGAGGGTGAGGGGAGGCGGGGGGATGGTGGAGGGGGGGCGCCTACGCGAAGAAGGCGGTGGGATGGAGGGGGGTGTGGGGGTTGAGAGGAGGGTGAAGGGAGGCGGGGGGATGGTGGAGGGGGGGGGGGGATTTGCGGGGAGGGTGGAGGGGGCCTGCGGGAGAGTATGGAGGAGGGGGGGAGGCGGTGGGATGGAGGGTGGGTCTGCGGGGGATTATGGAGGGGGGGGCGACGGTGGGATGGAGGGGGGGTCTGGGGGTTGAGAGGAGGGTGAGGGGAGGCGGGGGGATGGTGGAGGGGGGGGAACCTGCGGGAAGGGTGGAGGGGGCCTGCGGAAGATTATGGAGGGGGGGGGGGAGACGGTGGGATGGAGGGTGGGTCTGCGGGGATTATGGAGGGGGGGCGAAGGCGGTGGGATGGAGGGGGGTCTACGGGAGATTATGGGGGGGGAGGCGGTGGGATGGAGGGGGGGTTGTGGGAACGAATTGAGGGGGGGGGGTGAGGTTTGAGAGGAGGATGAGGGGAGGCGGGGGGCGCCTACGGGAAGGGTGGAGGGGCCTGCGGGGGGGGAGGCGGTGGGATGGAGAGGGATTTCTGCGGGAGATTATGGAGGGGGGAAAGGCGGTGGGATGGAGGGGGGTGTGGGGGTTGAGAGGAGTGTGAAGGGAGGCGGGGGGATGGTGGAGGGGGGGGGATTTGCGGGGAGGGTGGAGGGGGCCTGCGGGAGAGTATGGAGGGGGGGGGAGGCGGTGGGATGGGGGGGGGGGCTCTACGGGAGATTATGGAGGGATGGAGGGGGGGTCTGTGGGAACGAATTGAGGGGGGGGGGTGGGGTTGAGAGGAGGGTGAGGGGAGGCGGGGGGATGGTGGAGGGGGGGGGTGCCTGCGGGAAGGGTGGAGGGGGCCTGCGGGAGATTATGGAGGGGGGGTCTGTGGGAACGAATTGAGGGGGGGGTGGGGTTGAGAGGAGGGTGAGGGGAGGCAGGGGGATGGTGGAGGGGGGGGGGGGCGCCTGCGGGAAGGGTGGAGGGGGCCTGTGGGAGATTATGGAGGGGGAGGGAGGCGGTGGGATGGAGGGGGAGTTCTGCGGGGGATTATGGAGGGGGGGGCGACGGTGGGATGGAGGGGGGTCTGGGGGTTGAGAGGAGGGTGAGGGGAGGCGGGGGGATGGTGGAGGGGGGGGGAACCTACGGGAAGGGTGGAGGGGGCCTACGGAAGATTATGGGGGGGGGGGGGGCGGTGGGATGGAGGGTGGGTCTGCGGGGATTATGGAGGGGGAGCGAAGGCGGTGGGATGGAGGGGGGTCTGCAGGAGATTATGGGGGGGGAGGCGGTGGGATGGAGGGGGGGTTGTGGGAACGAATTGAGGGGGGGGGGTGGGGTTTGAGAGGAGGGTGAGGGGAGGCGGGGGATGGTGGAGGGGGGGGGCGCCTACGGGAAGGGTGGAGGGGCCTGCGGGGGGGGAGGCGGTGGGATGGAGAGGGATTTCTGCGGGAGATTATGGAGGGGGGAAAGGCGTGGGATGGAGGGGGGAAAGGCGTGGGATGGAGGGGGGTGTGGGGGTTGAGAGGAGGGTGAAGGGAGGCGGGGGGATGGTGGAGGGGGGGGGATTTGCAGGGAGGGTGGAGGGGGCCTGCGGGAGAGTATGGAGGGGGGGGGAGGCGGTGGGATGGGGGGGGGGCTCTGCGGGAGATTATGGAGGGATGGAGGGGGGGTCTGCGGGGGATTATGGAGGGGGGGGCGACGGTGGGATGGAGGGGGGTCTGGGGGTTGAGAGGAGGGTGAGGGGAGGCGGGGGGATGGTGGAGGGGGGGCGCCTACGGGAAGAAGGCGGTGGGATGGAGGGGGGGCGCCTACGGGAAGAAGGCGGTGGGATGGAGGGGGGTGTGGGGGTTGAGAGGAGGGTGAAGGGAGGCGGGGGGATGGTGGAGGGGGGGGGGATTTGCGGGGAGGGTGGAGGGGGCCTGCGGGAGAGTATGGAGGGGGGGGAGGTGGTGGGATGGGGGGGGCTCTGCGGGAGATTATGGAGGGATGGAGGGGGGGGGAGGCGGTGGGATGGAGGGTGGGTCTGCGGGGGATTATGGAGGGGGGGGGCGATGGTGGGATGGAGGGGGGGTCTGGGGGTTGAGAGGAGGGTGAGGGGAGGCGGGGGGATGGTGGAGGGGGGGGCGCCTACGGGAAGGGTGGAGGGGGCCTGCGGGGGGGGGAGGCGGTGGGATGGAGAGGGATTTCTGCGGGAGATTATGGAGGGGGGGGAAAGGCGGTGGGATGGAGGGGGGTGTGGGGGTTGAGAGGAGGGTGAAGGGAGGCGGGGGGATGGTGGAGGGGGGGGGGATTTGCGGGGAGGGTGGAGGGGGCCTGCGGGAGAGTATGGAGGGGGGGGAAAGGCGGTGGGATGGGGGGGGGGCTCTGCGGGAGATTATGGAGGGGGTGGGAGGCGGAGGGATGGAGGGGGAGTCCTGTGGGAACGAATGGAGGGGGGGTGTGGGGGTTGAGAGGAGGGTGAGGGGAGGCGGGGGAATGGTGGAGGGAGGGGAATGGTGGAGGGGGGGGACCTGCGGGAAGGGTGGAGGTGGCGGAGGGGCTGTAGCGGGGTTAGATGTAGGGGTGGGGATGGCGGGGGTAATCGGAGGGGTGGGAGAGGGTATAGAGAGGGTGGGCGCTGCGGGGTTAAACGGAGGGGGAGGAAGGTGGAGATGCGGGGTTAAATGGAGGGGGAGGTGGAGGAGTACCGCTGCGGTGGGGGGTGGAGTTGAGGGGGAAACATCTACGAAAATTTTGACCGGAGGGAGTTGCAACAAATTGGCAATGGAAATCGATGAGGATATGGGGGGTGTTTGCTGAAGCTGAGGCAGCAAGGATGAATGAAAGGGTTCATTTTATAGCAAGGAGGAATGAGGGATCACCTCACAGAAAGGGAGGTTCATCTTAAAAGAGGACTTAAAAGAGAGGAGAAGCAAGTTCCCATTTCATCCATTCAAGAGAGAAACAAAGAAAAGGGTATCATTGAAAGTAATTGTGCAGAACTAAGGGCCATCCAAAAAAAATTGGCGCCCAATTTTATTTAACCATGAATTTTAATTTATTTAAGTGATGAAATAAACATCAAAGAAAGAAAGATGGCGCCTAAAAATGCGTGAGCATTTTGCTGATTATTACTACCTATTAAAGCAATCCAAAACAATTAGGCAACAAAATAAATGAAAATGCAATGGTTATGACATTTTATGATAAGCCTTGAGTCTGGAAATGTTTACTAAGGGTAGGGTGTCGCCATCGAGATTTTCCAATTGCACAGCACCCCACTGCAACATCTTCGTAATGCGAAAAGGACCTTCCCAGTGAGGGATCCATTTCCCTTTGGTTTGATTAGAAAATTGTGGTCTGTGTAATAGAGCTAAATCACCGAGCTTCAAATTGTTTTGCCATAAATTTTTGTCATGAGTCTCCTTCCTCTGTATCTGAATCTTCTCTAACTGTTTGGAAGCTAAAATCCTTGATTCTTCCAGTTTATGCAAAGCCGTTAGTCGGGCTTGAACTCTTATCCCATTTTTCTCAAGTCCGTCTGTTCTGATAGAGCCCCTGATGAACTCAAATGGTTCAATGGGAACAAGGCCATAAACTAGTTGAAAGGGAGAATACCCGGTCTCTTTATAAGCCAATCGGTATGCCCATAATGTGCCCAGATAAGCCTGTCCCCAAGAAGTAGGCTGTAACATGCATTCTTTTCGTAGCATTGAAATTAATACCTTGTTGGTTGATTCGGCTTGTCCATTAGCTCGTGGGTAGTATGCACACGAAGTCCTATGTAAAATGCGATACTTGTTGGAAATTTCTTGCAGTATTTTGTTGACAAAATGAGTACCCTGATCAGTACAGATTTCAAGCGGACACCCAAACCTGCAAATGATGTTACTATACAAGAAGTCAGCTACTGTTTGTGTAGTGCAGTCAATGGATGCAATAGCTTCATGCAATAGCTTCAGCCCATTTTGTCGCATAGTCGGTGGCTATCAGTAAGTACTTTTCTCTTTTATGAACCGCCACAGGGTATATAGGCCCGACAAAGTCTAATCCCCACTTCTCAAAAGGTTGCCAAGAAGTGGAAACCATTAAAGGATTATGCCTTTGCTTGGTGGGCTTAGGGCCACACCTCTGGCACACATCACATGTTCTTCTCCAATCATCTGCATCCTTAAATAGTGTAGGCCACCATAGACCAGCATCCAGTATCCTTTGGCTCATGATATGCCCTGGAAGGTGCCCACCACCTGTTCCTTCATGTGCAGAGTGCAGTACTTCCCTCACTTCATCTTCCTCCAAGCATTTCCTAATCTTGTCATCCTTGCCTTGTCTATATAATTTCTCATCAATTAAGGTATATGGCCTACTCTTGATTAGCAGTCTCTTCCTTTGAACAGCACTAGCCTTTTCAGGATACAACCCAGTTTTAATGAACTGCTTAATATCATCATACCATCCTTGAGCTTGTACAACAAACAGATGAGCATCAGGAAAATCATCATTGATTCCACTGGCTTGATCCATCATACTTATTCTGGAAAGGTGGTCTGCCATAACATTCTCTCTACCTGGTTTATGAATTACCGAGAAATCAAACTCCTGGAATAACAATAACCACCTCCATATTCTACCAGTGGCTTGTGGTTTATTGAGTAAATACTTCAGAGGTTGGTGATCAGTTATAATAATAAATTTCACTCCCAATAAGTAATGCCGAAATTTTTGGACTGCAAAAACCATGGCTAAGGCTTCTCTTTCTGTGGTGCTGTAATTCCTTTCAGCCTTAGTTAAAATTCGACTGGCATATTGAATTGGCCTATCCATCTTAAATTCTTCACTAGGTTGTGTTAGAACTGCCCCTACTGCATATGCACTGGCATCCACATGTAAATGAAACACTTTTGACCACTCAGGTGTGATCAAAATGGGAGCAGACACTAACCTTGCCCGGAGTGTCTGATATGCCTTTTCCTCTTCTTGATCCCATTTAAAAGGAACCTCTTTGCCTGTGAGCCTAGCCAAAGGTCTGGCTATATCTGCATACATTTTAATAAATCTGCGGTGGTATCCTGTATGTCCTAGAAAACTTTGAATCTCCTTTGCAGATTTAGGCCTGGGTAATTTCAATATAGCTATGATCTTATCTGGATCAGGTGCCATACCTTTGGAAGATACCACATGCCCTAACAAGGTACCTTCGGTCACCAAAAAATGGCATTTGTTTGGATTCAGTTTCAGCTTTGTTTCTCTACACCTCTCAAAAACTTGTTTTAATTGCAGCAGATGCTTCTCTAAACAGTCCAATGGGGTTTCTTTAAGAGTACCTGAAAAAGATGAGAAGTCATCCATGAAGATTCTTAATGACTCTAGTAGCAATGGTCCAAAAATGAGATTAACTTCTCGGTTGAAGGTAGCTGGAGCATTTCTTAACCCAAAGGGCATCTTCAGATACACATAAGTTCCCCAAGGAGTAAGGAATGTTGTCTTCTCTCGATCCCCAGGGTGAATGGATATTTGATTGTATCCATTGAATCCATCCATGAAACTATAAATGGAATGACCAGCTACTTCTTCTACGTACTGCTCAGCAAATGGCATTGGAAATCCGTCTGGAATTGTGACCTTGTTTAATGCTCTAAAATCCACACAAATTCTGATCTTGTTAGTGTTTTTCTTTGGCACTATCACCATGGGGGATAGCCACTCCGAATGCTCTACAGGAATGATAATGCCTGCATCTTCCATTTTCTGAATTTCGGAATAGACAGCTTCAACATATTTGGGATTCAACCTATAACTTTTCCCTCTTACTGGCTTTGCCCCTTCTATCAAAGGAATTCTGTGTTCTCCATAACTTGGTGGTACTCCTTCTAGATCCTTATAATCCCATGCAAAAACATATGCGTAGTTGTTCAAGAATGTTCTGACCTTTTCCAGGAGCCCTGGGTGGTGCCACAACCAGGTGGCCACCAAAACCGGTAGGTTATTATCTTGAATATCTAAATGTATTTCTTTGACAGGATCTCTCTCTACCATACTTCCTTTGTGCTCTGTTTCTTCCTTGTCTTCTTCTACTAGTCTTCTGTGCATTGCTTCATAAGCAGGTGTCTCCTGAATTTCAATGTGTTCTTCTTTTTCCTGCATCCATCCTGCAGGTATTTCTTGAATAGGAAAAGAGTATTCTTCACTAGAGTCCGTTACCTTGCCTTTAGCCTTGGCCTCTGCCTTATTTATAGATTTGATATCCTCCTCTGAGTTGTCGTTGAGGGGTGTCTTTCTGCCCCTTCTATGGTTCGTGATAGGCTCTCCCAATCCATCAGCTTGGACTTTTGTGTCACCTTCATCATAATCTTCAATTGTGTACGAATTATTGATAAAAATTCCAAAACAAGAAGAAGAGTTGCCTGCATGTAGCCACTTTAGAATATCCTCTTCTTCCTCAAAATCTATCTGGGGTTGATCTTCTGGTTCTGGTTCCATGCAAATGCCAACCTTTTGCATCATGCTAGTGTTTCCTTGGTCATCCGGGCCTTCTTCCAAGTAAAGCTGTGTCAGCTCTTGCCCTTTCTTTTGTACCCACATAGTGTCCTTGCCCCAATCATGGATGACACTTGCGTGTCTCAACCATGGTCTCCCAATTAAGAGGGGAAATCCTCCTTCAATCTGGGGCAATCTTAAAACAACAAAATCTAGTATGAACACATTGCCTTGTATCTCAAGTGGGACTTTTGGAATCACTCCCACGGGCCTTACTTTGCTCTGGTCCGCCAGGGTAACGGTGAAATTTGCAGGCCTGGAAGGGTGGAGTCCAATTTTTTTCATTGTATGTTCAGGCATCAAGTTGATGCCAGAACCACCATCCACAATAACTCCCTGAAATTCATGACCTTTTATAGATACTGTCAGTCGAGGACTTTTATAATCCGTAAGGGGTGCTTCCCCTACAATTATTCCTTTATGTAGAACAGCAGTCTTGGCCACTAAACTTGTAGTAGAAGCCTCATCAATTATCTGCAATAACTCTGATCTGAATTTTCCATCCATCTTTATTAGATAAAAAATACTAACCTCTTTCTTCATAGACTTGAGTAGTTTAGAAGCTTCTGACTCTTTAATCGAATGGGCTCCACTTGACTTATTCAATTCTTCCTGAGCTCTGATGAATGCATGCCCAATGACATCGCTGGTGCCTATGAGGTTATTTGCAAAGTTATTTCTCGGTCTAGGATTATAGTTGTTACCTTGATTCGCTGTAGCTGCCATCACATTTGCTGGTGGCAAAAGTCCTCCTTGTGTCCAGTATGTCGTTGTAGGCATTCCCCTTACTTGGCATTCATGGGCCTCATGCCCAATTTTCCTGCATAATTGACAAGTCACATTTAGCAGAGGACATTCACTTACTATGTGCCCTTGCTTGCTGCACATGGAGCACCAGAGTCCATTCTTAATGCCGCCTCCTTTGAGTTCCTGCAATTCCTGTCTCAGCTGAGCTAATTCTTCTGCTTGGGCCTCCTCTTCCTTTTGGAGCTTGAGTGCTTCAATCTCTTTTCTCAGCTGAGCTACAACAGTTTCCTCCTCTGTGTAGGGCTTATTCCTTTTCAAGCCCTCCAGCTCCCTTCTTAACTGGATCACTGGGTCCTCCAGTTCTGTACCATAGGTTGGTTGGGAAGAAGTTGCACCATATTGGTGCCTTATCTGCTCCAAGCGTGTGGCCGTATTGATGAACTCCTCAACAGGGGCCGTAGGTAACACTAACTCTTTTATTTTGCATTGGGTGACCACAGGTAGGGGTTTGGCTAACCACTTCTTGACAAAGAAGTCGTGCGGTGGATCCGGTAGTTTAGCCATTAGTGCTTTGGCCCTGGTCACAAACTCTGGGAACTTTTCTCCTGGACCCAATTTCAAGTTTTCTAACTCTTCTATAATGATCTCCGCCGTGTTGCCATGCTGAAACTGATTTTTGAAGGCCTCTTTCATCAAATCCCAAGAGGTAAAGTGGTTTTCAGCAAACTGGCTAAACCACTTGTCTGCCAGACCTTCCAATGTGGCAGGGAAGAGTATCAAGAAAGCATCTTCCCTACCCATTAGACCTCTAGTCTTGCATAATGCAAGAAATCTTCGAATGTGCTCATCTGGATCCTCATGGGCTAAACCTCTGAAAGAGGGAAATTTTATGTTTAATCTGGAGAGTAAGGTTTCTAGGTCTACTTGTCCTGCCATGCTTCCTACAGATGAAGTTGATGAAAGTGGACTCGATGATCCTCTGACCGCCTTTCTTCTTGTCTGCTTGCACTTGACCCTCAAGGTTTGTGACCGGGTTGCGGTCATGAGCTGTTCATAGTCTACTTAATATGAGACACTTGATATAAGTATGTACCTCTTAGTAGTCCACTGGAGTGTTAATGTCGACACTGGAGTATTGGTCTCCAATTGCAATTGACCTTCTCCTAAGCTCAAATCTCCTTGGATGTCCCACCGTGCGTGCCAATTTTGTTGGGGCTTCTTGGAAAAGAAGGAGTTTGAGGGTTTGTAGGAGGAAAAGAAGATAATGCAAATGAAATGACCTTGAAAACTTCTGCAGAGAAGTACGCCTAGAAATCCTGAATGTTGATTATATTGAAACCATTACAATACTAAGTACAATCCAAGTCAATGACTAAATACAACCATAGAGGATTGCTCAGTTATAGAAGATCAATTATCTTAAGTCTTCTGGCAGCGGCCTCTTTTGCACCAGTCCTTCACTTGCTTCACGCTTTCCTTGTGCACACCTTGCACTAAGCTTCCACCAAGCTGAGGAATGGATACCTTCGCGGCGCGCACACACCACAGACCTTGGGACTATTGAAGTCTAACTTCGCCTTCTCTGCACCCTTCTTCCTTACACTTCTTGCACTCTTCCCTTCTACCTCTCAGTGTCGTCGCAAACTGGTGGCTCTTCACTCCCCGTTCTTGCCTTCTCTGAAGCTCCCCCCCACTCTTCACTTTCAATGTGTGTCCCATGAATAGCCTTTTCCTTTGCCTTTTGAACGTGACGTCTAACTGCCATAGACTCTTGGGCTTCCTTTGATGTCCCAAGATCATCTTTTCAGTTGGCGGCCAACGACCTGCTTCTTTTGCCCTGTAGTGACTTTAGACCAAAAGGAAAATTTTGATTGGGTGGCCATATTTCCACATGTGCATACCCGACCGCTTCACGTACCTTTACCTTTTTTCTTTTAATTCGTCACTTTTGTACCCAAGAGGGGTTCACCTACATTACTTTAAAACCCTTTTGACCTTATGGGGATTAAAAAAAATACTTCTTCCAAATAAATAATTGAAAGTCCTCTTTTTATGACAATTGAAGGTGCACTACCCGTGCACTTTGACCCTTGACTTTAACTTTGAACTTGACTTGCCGATTTCGACCTTGCCAGGGCTCAACAGATGGGTTCTTATGCCCTTTGTAAAACAAGTTATAGAAGAAGTGCTTTGACATACACTCTATAGCTTCATGGATGGATTTAGTGGGTATAACCAAATATCCATCCATCTTAAGGGTCAGGAAAAGAAAGCTTTTATCACTCCATGGGGGATATATTTATATTTTTAGATGTTTTGGTCTTAGAAATTCCCCAACCACCTTCCAGAAGAACAATGAACCTTATTTTTGGACCTTTGCTTTTGAAGGATCTTCAAATTTTCATGGATGACTTTTCATCCTTCTCAGGTACTTGCATTAGTACTCTTATGGACTACTTGGATGATCATTTGATCCAACTGTAAGAGGTCTTCAATAGATGCAAGAAAACAAATTTGAAGTTGAATTCTAATAAGGGTCACTTTCTAGTGATAGAAGGTACCCTCCTTGGACATGTGATGTTTATAAAGGTATAGCCCCTCGATAAAATCATGGCCATATTAAAGCTACCTTGGCCTAAAACACCAAAATAAATTCAAAGTTTTTTGGGTCATATTGGTTACCACAAGAAATTCATTAAGATGTATGCAAACATAGCTAGACCACTAGCTAGGCTCACATGTAAAGAAGTCCCATTCAAGTGGGATAATGAAGAGGAAATGGCTTATTAGACATTGAGATCCAAGTTGGTGGCCACATCAATTCTTTTCACACCTAATTGGCCTAAGGTTTTCCATGTCCATGTAGATGCCACTACATATGGAGTGGGATCAGTTCCCACACAACATAGTGAGGGGTATATGTCAATATGCGACTCGAATTTTGACTAAAGTAGAGAAGAACTACAATACCACAAAGAGAGAGACCTTGGCAATGGTATGTGCTATCCAAAAATTCTACCATTATGTGCTACAGGTACAATTCTTCATAATTATTTGCACTCTCTGCTTTCTTTGTTAGCTTGTGGGTGATAAGGTGTTGATGTGTCTAGGATTAACCTAAAGAACCAGGCCATTGGAGTGGAGGATGAATTTCGAGAGGCTAAGATATTCACAGTTAAAGTGCAAGGGTGGTATGATGATATCAAATATTTTATCAAGACTTTTAAGTATCCAGATAAATCTAATTCTATGCAAAGGAAGAGGTTATCAATAAAGAGCAGGCCTTTTACATTTATTGAAGGAAAAAATTTACAAATATGGTAAGGTTCAAGAGGGGTTGAGGGTGAAACATTTTCCAGATGCAATGAAAATGTCCAATCCCACTTTTGATTTTGAAGCACTTGTGGAGAAAATTAAGGGATATCTTATGGATGAGTGGGAGAGATTCTTGAAGATAGGCAATGGACATGAAGTTATAATCTCTGGCAAGACATATATCCACCCAATTGCTTTTGGGAAGAATCCTTTGGACAGGGCCAGAATCACTAGAAAGTATATGAAAACTTCCCCCTTGCTAGGTAGGATGGAATTTCGTCCAAAACATGAGAATAATTTTTTGTTTACTACCATTCAACATTGGGTTTTTGATTGGGCTTGATCATATCTCAACGGACAAGAATGAAGTATGGAACCTTGATGAAAAGAAAAGAGCATCGCTACATGAAAGTAAAGGCTGAATAGCATCTTCCACAAAACAACGTCACAGCTAACCAAAATGTGTTTAGTCTATGGATGATATAGATGATGGCCTTTGCTTTCAAAACTCTACCCAAGAAAAATACATTCTATTGCTTTATCATCAAATTTCTTGCCATGTTGTTCAGGCACTAATGCATATGCCAGACAACCAAAAACACACAGATGAGCAACAGGAGGCTTCTCACCATGCCAAGCCTCATATGGAGTGATAGATTGTAGTGCTTTAGTGGGACACCTATTAAGTACATATGTTGCACACATAACAGCCTCAAGCCAAAAACTATGTGTAAAGCCTAACTCTTGACCATAAACCTCGCCATGTGCAATAAGATAGGCTTGTATCTTTTCATACCAAGCACGTGGTGCTTGCTTTAAACCATACAATGCCTTCTTTAACTTGCACACCTAGTTTTCATGCACTTTTTGCACAAAGCCACGGAGCTGAAAAACATACATTCCTTCATGCAAGTCACCATTTAGAAATGTTGTTTTAATGTCCAACTAATGTACATTCCAACCATGATGAGCTCCAAGTGCATAGATGCCATGAACAATAGTCATTCGGCAAGTAGGTGCAAAGGTTTCCTCAAAATCAATGCCTCTTTCTTATGCATAACACTTTGCAACAAGCCTAGCCTTATACCTGTCAACTTTTCCATCAGGTTTACGCTTCAACTTGTATACACAATTAGTCCCAATGGCCTTCTTGCGAGGAGGAAAGTTCTATAAAGACCAGGTACCAATTTTCATGATAGCATCATATTCAGATGCATTGCAGCCATCCAATGTTCAAAATTTTGTGCTTCATCAAATGAAACAAGTTGAGTCTCATCAAAGAGGCTAGAGGCAGTCATAGCATATCAATTTGATGCAAAAGAGGCACTATGAGAGCTTGAATGAGTACGTTATGATAGAGGTGCATCTAATTTGCTATCATGCAAAGTTTGCACTAGCGATTTTGGCATAGTTTTTGCCTCCTCAATATCAGCTCTCTCATCAACAAGTGCATCATGCAAATCTGCATCAAAAGTGGAATGATCTGCATCATCACATGAAACCTATAAAGGTTGAGAAGATGACTCAATAGGACTAGCACTAGATTGTCCACTTACAAAAAGATGCAGCAAAGTATCATACATGTCTTTGGAGCTAACGAATGTCTCCTTCGTACATGAAAGTAAAATCTGAATAGCATCTTAAAAAACAACATCACAGCTAACCAAAATGTGTTTAGTCTGTGGATGATATAGATGATAGCCTTTGCTTTCAAAACTCTACCCAAAAAAACTATATTTTACTGCTTTATCATCAAATTTCTTGCCATGTTGTTTAGGCACTAATGCATATGCCAAACAACCAAAAACACACAGATGAGTAACAGATGGCTTGTGACCATGCCAAGCCTCATATGGAGTGATAGATTGTAGTGCTTTAGTGGGAAACCTGTTAAGTACATATGTCACACACATGACAGCCTCAAGCCAAAAACTATGTGTAAAGCCTAACTCTTGAGCATACACCTCGCCATGTGCAATCAAATAGGCTTGTATCTTTTCATACCAAGCACGTGGTGCTTGCTTTAAACCATACAATGCCTTCTTTAACTTGCACACCTAGTTTTCATGCACTTTTTGCACAAAGCCATGGGGCTGAAAAACATACACTTCTTCATGCAAGTCACCATTCAGAAATGTTGTGTTAATGTCCAACTCATGTACATTCCAACCATGATGAGTTGCAACAGCATAGATGCCATGAACAATAAACATTCGGCAAGTAGGTGCAAAGATTTCCTCAACAAAGACATGTATGATACTTTGTTGCATCTTTTTACAAGTGGATAGTCTAGTGCTAGTCCTATTGAGTCAACTTCTCAACCTTTATAGGTTTCATGTGATGATGCAGATCATTTCATTTCTGATGCAGATTTGCATGATGTACTTGTTGATGAGAGAACTGATATTGAGGAGGCAAAAACTATGCCAAAATTGCTAGTGCAGACTTTGCGTGTTAGCAAATTAGATGCACCTCTATCATAACGTACTCATTCAAGCTCTCATAGTGCCTCTTTTGCATCAAATTGCTATGCTATGATTGTCTCTAGTCTCTCTGATGAGACTCAGCTTGTTTCATTTGATGAAGCAGAATATTTTGAACATTGGATGGCTGCAATGCAATCTGAATATGATGCTATCATGAAAAATGGTACCTGGACTTATAGAACTTGCCTCCTTGCAAGAAGGCCATTGGCACTAATTGTGTATACAAGTTGAAGCGTAAACCTGATGGAAAAGTTGACACGTATAAGGCTAGGCTTGTTGCAAATGGTTATGCATAGGAAAGAGGCATTGATATTGAGGAAACCTTTGCACCTACTTGTCGAATGACTATTGTTCATGGCATCTATGCACTTGAAGCTCATCATGGTTGGAATGTACATTAGTTGGACATTAAAACAACATTTCTGAATGGTGACTTGCATGAAGAAGTGTATGTTTTTCAACCCTGTGGCTTTGTGCAAAAAGTGCATGAAAACTAGGTGTGCAAGTTAAAGAAGGCATTGTATGGTTTAAAGCAAGCACCACGTGCTTGGTATGAAAAGATACAAGCCTATCCGATTGCACATGGCGAGGTGTATGGTCAAGAGTTAGGCTTTACACATAGTTTTTGGCTTGAGGCTGTCATGTGTGCAACATATGTACTTAACAGGTGTCCCACTAAAGCACTACAATCTATCACTCCATATGAGGCTTGGCATGGTCAGAAGTCATCTGTTGCTCATCTGTGTGTTTTTGGTTGTCTGGCATATGCATTAGTGCCTGAACAACATGGCAAGAAATTTGATGATAAAGCAGTAAAATGTATTTTTTTTTGGTAGAGTTCTGAAAGGAAAGGCTATCATCTATATCATCCACATACTAAACACATTTTGGTTAGTTGTGATGTTGTTTTTGTGGAAGATGCTATTCAGCCTTTACTTTCATGTACGAAGGAGACATTCGTTAGCTCCAAAGACATGTATGATACTTTGCTGCATATTTTTACAAGTGGACATTCTAGTGCTAGTCCTATTGAGTCAACTTCTCAACCTTTATAGGTTTCATGTGATGATGTAGATCATTCCATTTTTGATGCAGATTTGCATGATGCACTTGATGAGAGAGCTGATATTGAGGAGGCAAAAACTATGCCAAAATTGCTAGTGTAGACTTTGCGTGATAGCAAATTAGATGCACCTCTATCATAACGTAATCGTTCAAGCTCTCATAGTGCCTCTTTTGCATCAAATTGCTATGCTATGACTGCCTCTAGTCTCTTTGATGAGACTCAGCTTGTTTCATTTGATGAAGCACAAAATTTGGAACATTGGATGGCCGCAATGCAATCTGAATATGATGCTATCATGAAAAATGGTACTTGGTCTTTATAGAACTTGCCTCCTCGTAAGAAGGCCATTGGCACTAATTGTGTATACAAGTTGAAGCATAAACCTGATGGAAAATTCGACAGGTATAAAGCTAGGCTTTTTGCAAAGGGTTAAGACCAAGTACCATTTTTCATGATAGCATCATATTCAGATTGCATTGCAGCCATCCAATGTTCAAAATTTTGTACTTCATCAAATGAAAAAAGCTGAGTCTAATCAAAGAGACTAGAGGCAGTCATAGAATAGCAATTTGATGCAAAAGAGGTACCATGAGAGCTTGAACGAGTACGTTATGATAGAGATGCATCTAATTTTCTATCACGCAAAGTTTGCACGAGCGATTTTGGCATAGTTTTTGCCTCCTCAATATCAGCTCTCTCATCAATAAGTGCATCATGCAAATCTACATCAGAAATGGAATGATCTGCATCATCACATGACACCTATAAAGGTTGAGAAGTTGACTCAATAGGGGGGTGCTTTAGTGGGACACCTGTTAAGTACATATGTTGCACACATCATAGCCTCAAGCCAAAAACTATGTGTAAAGCCTAACTCTTGACCATACACCTCGCCATGTGCAATCAGATAGGCTTATATCTTTTCATACCAAGCATGTGGTGCTTGCTTTAAACTATACAATGCCTTCTTTAACTTGCACACCTAGTTTTCATGCACTTTTTGCACAAAGCCACGGGGTTGAAAAACATACACTTCTTCATGCAAGTCACCATTCAGAAATGTTGTTTTAATGTCCAATTGGTGTACATTCCAACCATGATGAGCTCCAAGTGAATAGATGCCATGAACAATAGTCATTCGGCAAGTAGGTGCAAAGGTTTCCTCAAAATCAATGCCTCTTTCCTATGCATAACCCTTTGCAACAAGCCTAGCCTTATACATGTCAACTTGTCCATCAGGTTTACGCTTCAACTTGTATACACAATTAGTGCCAATGGCCTTCTTGCGAGGAGGCAAGTTCTATAAAGACCAGGTACCATTTTTCATGATAGCATCATATTCTGATTGCATTGTAGCCATCCAATGTTCAAAATTTTGTGCTTCATCAAATGAAACAAGCTGAGTCTCATCAAAGAGACTAGAGGCAGTCATAGCATAGCAATTTGATGCAAAAGAGGCACTATGAGAGCTCGAAGGAGTATGTTATGATAGAGGTGCATCTAATTTGCTATCACACAAAGTCTGCACTAGCGATTTTGGCATAGTTTTTGCCTCCTTAATATCAGCTCTCTCTACAACAAGTGCATCATACAAATCTGCATCAGAAATGGAATGATCTGCATCATCACATGAAACCTATAAAGGTTGAGAAGTTGACTCAATAGGACTAGCACTAGACTGTCCACTTGTAAAAAGATGCAGCAAAGTATCATACATCTCTTTGGAGCTAACGAATATGTCCTTCGTACATGAAAGTAAAGGTTGAGTAGCATCTTCCACAAAAACCACATCACAGCTAACCAAAATGTGTTTAGTGTGTGCATGATATAGATGATAGCCTTTGCTTTCAGAACTCTACCCAAAAAAAATACATTTTACTGCTTTATCATCAAATTTCTTGCCATGTTGTTCAGGCACTAATGCATATGCCAGACAACCAAAAACACACAGATGAGCAACAGATGGCTTGTGACCATGCCAAGCCTCATATGGAGTGATAGATTGTAGTGCTTTAGTTGGACACTTGTTAAGTACATATGTTGCACACATGACAGCCTCAGGGCAAAAACTATGTGTAAAGCCTAACTCTTTACCATACACCTCACCATGTGCAATGAGATAAACTTGTATCTTTTCATACCAAGCACGTGCTGCTTGCTTTAAACCATACAATGCCTTTTTTAACTTTCACACCTAGTTTTCATGCACTTTTTGCACAAAGCCACAGGGCTGAAAAACATACACTTCTTCATGCAAATCACCATTCAGAAATGTTGTTTTAATGTCCAACTGATGTACATTCCAACCATGATGGGTTGCAAGTGCATAGATGCCATGAACAATAGTCATTCCGCAAGTAGGTGCAAAGGTTTCCTCAAAATCAATGCCTCTTTCCTATGCATAACCCTTTGCAACAAGCCTAGCCTTATACCTGTCAACTTTTCCATCAGGTTTACGCTTCAATTTGTATACACAATTAGTTCCAATGGCCTTCTTGCAAGGAGGCAAGTTCTATAAAGACCAAGTACCATTTTTCATGATAGCATCATATTCAGATTGCATTGCAGCCATCCAATGCTCAAAAATTTTGTGCTTCATCAAATGAAACAAGTTGAGTCTCATCAAAGAGACTAGAGGCAGTCATAGCATAGCAATTTGATGCAAAAGAGGCACTATGAGAGCTTGAACGAGTACGTTATGATAGAAGTGCATCTAATTTGCTATCACGCAAAGTCTGCACTAGCGATTTTGGCATAGTTTCTGCCTCCTTAATATCAGCTCTCTCATCAACAAGTGCATCATGCAAATCTGCATCAGAAATGGAATGATCTACATCATCACATGAAACCTATAAAGGTTGAGAAGTTGACTCAATAGGACTAGCACTAGGCTGTCCACTTGTAAAAAAGTGCAGCAAAGTATCATACATGTCTTTGGAGCTAATGAATGTCTCCTTCGTACATGAAAGTAAAGGCTGAATAACATCTTCCACAAAAACAACATCACAGCTAACCAAAATGTGTTTAGTCTATGGATGATATAGATGATAGCCTTTGCTTTCAAAACTCTACCCAAAAGAAAATACATTTTACTGCTTTATCATCAAATTTCTTGCCATGTTGTTCAGGCACTAATGCATATGCCAGACAACCAAAAACACACAGATGAGCAACAGATGGCTTGTGACCATGCCAAGCCTCATATAGAGTGATAGATTGTAGTGCTTTAGTGGGACACCTGTTAAGTACATATGTTGCACACATGACTGCCTCAAGCCAAAAACTATGTGTAAAGCCTAACTCTTGACCATACACCTCGCCATGTGCAATCAGATAGGCTTGTATCTTTTCATACCAAGCACGTGGTGCTTGCTTTAAACCATACAATGCCTTCTTTAACTTGCACACCTAGTTTTCATGCACTTTTTGCACAAAGCCACGGGGCTGAAAAACACACTTCTTCATGCAAGTCACCATTCAGAAATGTTTTTTTAATGTCCAACTGATGTACATTCCAACCATGATGAGCTGCAAGTGCATAGATGCCAGGAACAATAGTCATTCAGGAAGTAGGTGCAAAGGTTTCCTCAAAATCAATGCCTCTTTCCTATGCATAACCCTTTGCAACAAGCCTAGCCTTATACCTATCAACTTTTCCATCAGGTTTACGCTTCAACTTGTATACACAATTAGTGCCAATGGCCTTCTTGCGAGGAGGCAAGTTCTATAAAGACCAGGTACCATTTTTCATGATAGCATCATATTCAGATTGCATTGCAGCCATCCAATGTTCAAAATTTTGTGCTTCATCAAATGAAACAAGCTGAGTCTCATCAAAGAGACTAGAGGCAGTCATAGCGTAGCAATTTGATGCAAAAGAGGCACTATGAGAGCTTGAACGAGTACGTTATGATAGAGGTGCATCTAATTTGCTATCACGCAAAGTCTGCACTAGCGATTTTGGCATAGTTTTTGCCTCGTCAATATCAACTCTCTCATCAACAAGTGCATCATCCCAATCTGCATCAGAAATGGAATGATCTGCATCATCACATGAAACCTATAAAGGTTGAGAAGTTGACTCAATAGGACTAGCACTAGATTGTCCACTTGTAAGAAGATGCAGCAAAGTATCATACATGTCTTTGGAGCTAACGAATCTCTCCTTCGTACATGAAAGTAAAGGCTGAATAACGTCTTCCACAAAAACAACATTATAGCTAACCAAAATGTGTTTAGTCTGTGGATGATATAGACGATAGCCTTTGCTTTCAAAACTCTACCCAAAAAAATACATTTTATTGCTTTATCATCAAATTTCTTGCCATGCTGTTCAGGCACTAATGCATATGCCAGACAACCAAAAACACATAGATGAGCAACAGATGGCTTGTGACCATGCCAAGCCTCATATGGAGTGATAGATTGTAGTGCTTTAGTGGGACACATGTTAAGTACATATGTTGCACACATGACAGCCTCAAGCCAAAAACTATGTGTAAAGCCTAACTCTTGACCATACACCTCACCATCTCCATGAATGACATGTTCTTCCATCCAGCAACTCCATTTTGTTGAGGTGTATACGGCATTGTACATTGATGTTTTATCCCACGTTTAGCTAGAAATGCATTAAAGTTAGAGGACATATATTCCCTGCTCTATCAAAACGGGGGGTGCCCATTTTACATGCTGACAGATTTTCAACCAAAACCAAAAACTGTTTGAAGCACATGAACACTTCGGACTTTTCTCTCAATGGATGTACCCATGCATGCCTGGAAAAATCATCAATGAAAGTCACAAAGTAAAGATAGTTTCCAAAAGAGGGTGTTTGCATAGGACCACAAACATCATTATGAACAAGCTGCAATGTCTAAGTAGCTCGAACTAAACCATCTTTTGGAAATGAGGAATGATGCATTTTTCCCAAAATATAGCCTTCATAAACATTTTCTAGGTGCCTCAAGTTTAGGCAAAGAGGACACCATTTTCAGATTTCCCCAGGTGTAGCAAACTAGCAAAATTGAGATGAACAAAGCATGCATGCCAAAGCTTTGCATCTAACATAGCGTGAGAATCATGTACTCCACATATTGAATCATTCATAGATTTTTCATAGTCTATGAGCTTATACAGCCCACGACATCAAATGCCAGAAGCAATAATCATGTTGCCGTTTGACAGAACATGAACTGTACATCTATCATCAACAAATTTCACAACCAAGCCAATCTTGGCTAATGCAAAAACTGATAATAGATTTTTCTTGATCCGTGGCACAAATAAAGCATCCGACAAAGTGAAAGAACTACCATCAGCAGTAGTTAGAATGACCTTACCGACTCTCATGACAGAATAAGAGGATTTGTTGGCGCATGTGCTAGTATTCTCTATAGGGGCGGGCTTGAGTGAAGTGAAGAAATTGTGCTACGAGGTAATATTTTTGGCTGCCCCACTATCAAAGTACTGCAAACATCTGAGTCTACTACAAACATCCATTGTTCACGAGAAGATGGGTCAAAACTACAAACAATAGTAAACGTCCATTCTTCATTCTGCACAAGATTAGCAGACTCTATTTTTGGTGTATAGGCCTTTGCAACAACCATTCCAGTCTCTTTGCCTCTTTTGCAACATGTTTTGGAGAGTTATTTATGACATGATCGTTTCCTTTATAGTACTTAAAAAGAATTTCTATTTTTCTAATTTCTTCTCATCTTTGTCTTCCTTCTTTGAATGTGCAACATTTGCATATTTCTGCTTACTAGTAGATGAGCTCCATTTACCTTTGCCCTTACTAACCAGGAAAGCTTGATCTGCAACACTCATAATGGACCTATTCTACCTAGATTGATCTTTCTACAACAGAACAGAGAATAACTCCTCAAATGATAAGACATTTGGATTTCCTTTCATCATCAAAACTCTAATATATATCAGGAAGACCATTCAGAACGGTCTACAGAAGTAAGCTATCTAGTATAACTTCATCAGCAAAAATCAACTATTCCTTCAAGTCTTTGATCTTTGTTAGGAAATTGTCCATAGAATCACTTTCATTCATATGCTCACTGTCCAACTCTTTTCAGAGGTAAGCAACACGAGCCGCATTCCTAACAAAACTCTAATATATATCAGGAAGACCATTCAGAACGGTCTACAGAAGTAAGCTATCTAGTATAACTTCATCAGCAAAAATCAACTATTCCTTCAAGTCTTTGATCTTTGTTAGGAAATTGTCCATAGAATCACTTTCATTCATATGCTCACTGTCCAACTCTTTTCAGAGGTAAGCAACACGAGCCGCATTCCTAGCTTGGTACAATGTGGTAAGTGTATCCCAAGCACCCTTAGCTATTTTGCAAGAGTGAATGTAAGGAATAATGGCATGTTTGTCAGACAAGGCTATCAATGCATGTGCCTAAGCATCTCTGCCATCCCAACAAATTTGCTCTGAAGTAGGTGCAGCAAAAACCGGAGCACGAATAGGAATCTGAAGAATATCAGCATCTTCAACGCCATCTACATCAGCTTCAATACCTATATTTCCAGGTGTAATAGGACTTTTTCCAACACCCTGCACAATGTTCCATAGTCCTTTTGCAACCAATGCATGTCGCATCATATAAGCCCACAATGGTTAATTGGTACCATCCAACTTATCCTCAACAACCAACATATGGAATGCATCACTGCTTTCAGCCATGGCCACTAATTAAAATACCTTGATGTAGAAAAATGATTGTATCTTAAAAAGCTTAATAGAACTACCCTAATGAGTTCTACTAAACTTGTAGCAGACTTCGAGACACTTATATTGGGGAACCAAAACCTGTATATATCTTTTGAACAAAAAGATGAAATAGCCTACACAAGTGCTGCAATAGTGTGGTCGGAGGTCGAAACAAGCTCAGATCGCGATTTTGACACCACAAAGCGAAGCAAATTTGATTGCATAATCACCTTGAGTATGCTCACCAAATTTTGTGCGATTTTGAGACTATGACCGGAGGGGTGTTGATGACGCCCTAGATGAAGCAGTGACCTACTCTAATACCAATTGTTGGAGTTAGATGTCTACGGAAGCATGCAAACAACACATGGAAGAAGAAGAAGCTTGGAGCACAACACACAATACTGAATGTATTACCACTAGAATGTACAAAGATAAGTAACATATTAGGGCTATAAGCGTATATACAAGCCGGGGAAAAAAACCTCCTAAAGAGGGAAAAAGTGCCCCAATAGTCCTAGGGTGTTCACACTCATCACTACCTAAATATATCAACACTAAACACCATAAAAATCGCAATTTTCTACCAAAAACGTGATTCTGAGGCAGAATTGTGATTTTTCTAGAAGTTGATAAACTTGGAAAAAGTGAATGAACGTGCAAAAGTAATAAAAATTTTGACATAAAGAGGTATACTTGGAAAAGAGAGGTAAAGATCAAGTCAAACAAATATAGAATATGCTTGATGACCTTTGAAGATGCATTTGATTATGGATTTTTTGAAAGAGAATCAAAAGTTTTTGGAAAGCTTTCACTAGTTATGATAGCTAGGTTGACAGCTTATGAAGTGGCATATACAGAATACATTAAGAAGGATGTTATAGACAAACCCACAATAGTTGTATAGTGGAGGAAGGCACTTTTTGAAATGGTCAATGATCTTAACATCATAGAGAGAAAGAGTCATGATTTAGTGGCCCAAGTTTATCAGAGAAAGAAGAGTCAAGAGTGCTATCAGCAACCAGATGTTGTAAAGGATGAAAAAAGGCAAGGAGGGAAAGGATACTGGAAGAACATCTTTTTGACATAGAAATATTTTGTGAAATTATAATTTTGTAATATATAAAGTCCCATTGGATGTAAAAATGAGGAAGAGTCTTCCTCATAAATAGAAGTAATTTATGTAATTTTTTAAGAACTTTTAGAGATATTGAGTGAGTAGAAAATTAGATTAGAAGCCTAGAGGACCTATTTTCAAGCATGAAAGAAGGCACTTGGAAAAATATATAAGTGAATGTATGACTCTTTTTTGGGGGATGATCATTTTGTACTCGATTGATTAATGAGAACTTGAGCGCTCTTGTCCATCTTCTCCAAAACTCTTCCTTTAGCTTTCATGATGATTTTTTGATGAATTGTTGAGTGTTTATCATGGATATGTCTTGTTGATCAGTTATTCTTTGATTATTTCATGCTGGTTTAAGTCTATTTCATCATAATGAGTCTCTACAATCTTGCAAAGTGTTGTTCAAGTTGATTGCATGATTCCATCATAATTGCAATTGTTGTATCTTTATGACACAAGTATTGAAATCAAAGTTTGATGTTAGTAATGTCTTTCTTATGAAAAATGGCACACTCTAGGCACAAGAATCAGTAAAAAATCTTTCTTCTAGCTCTATTACAAGAATTTTTTTTTGTAAAAATTATGAAATCTTTGTTGAAATTGATCTTGTTGATAAACCTTGGATTCCATGAATCAAGAAGGGGTTGTGGTCTTAGAATACTTCCTAGATTGAAAATCAAAAATGTTTAAGGTTTTTGTTTCCTTTATACTATAATGGTTGGATAGGAAAACTCCAAAGCACAACAAACTACAAACCACTAATGTAATTTGGCATTACCTCTCCTTTCAAAGTGGCTAATTACACTGCTCCACTCGTTGAAAGTCTATTGAGAATCATAGGTCCATAACCACATTTCTCCAGCTTTCGAGCATGTTGCTTCAAAGTATAGACTAATACTAAATCACCAACTTTGAAGCCCTTGTCCTTCACATGCGCATCAAAATAAGCCTTCTGTCTCTTCTTGGCTGCCTAGATTCCTGTTGCTGCGCTTAGTCTAGTTTCTCCTAAGCATTCTAAGTCCATAGTCCTAGATGATAGCTCATGGTCTCTGCATTTATGCTCTTGTGCAACCTTGAGAGTGGGTATCAAGAAGTCCAATGAAAGCATTGCATTCTCACCAAAGACCATCAAAAAGGGATTTGCATTGAGTACCATCTTGCAAGCCACTCTATATGCCCAAACAACATGGTGTACTTCTTTGTCCTAGTCCGAGTGTCTGTTGTTTAGGAGCTTAGTCATTACTCTACAAAGGATTTTCTTAGTACTCTCTACCTTCCATTGCCATGTGGATGATATGGTGTTGAATTCTTGTGAATCACCATAAAATCTTGCAAAAAATATTCAACAAATTCATTTAGAAAATGAGTTCCTCTATCACTCACCAAGTCTATAGGCAACCCATATCTAGTAAAGACATTTTTTCAACAAGAATTTGGCCATTGTTTGTGCATCATTCTTCTTAATGGCATTTACTTCTACCCACTTGGTCAGATAGTCTGTAGCTATAATTATGTATTCGGCATGACAACCTCTAGAAAGGGGATTAATAAGTCTTAGGAAATCGATGCCCCACTTAGAGAATGCATGTTCTCACATGATGGCTCTTAGTGGCAGTTCATCTTTGTGCATTGGATACTGAGTGTTCTAACATGTGTCACATCTCCTCACATAGGTGTGTGCATCCATATGAAGATTGGTCCACCATAATCTTGAAAATAGTACTCAGGGTGTTTCGGCCTCCGAACGCATTATCGCAGCGCTTGTGCAGGCTATTTCGTCCTTTTGTGCCAAAGGTATATACCAGTTTCTGTTCGCCATTTTAAGCGTCTCGAAGTCTGCTACAGGACTAGCAGAACTCATCTGGGCAGTTCCGTTCAACTTTTTGAGATATAGTCAATTTTCTGCATCAAGGTATTTTAGTCACCGACCATGGCTAAAAGCAGTGATGTATTCCGTATGTTGGCTGTTGAGGATAAGTTGGATGGTACCGACTCCCCATTATGGGCTTATATGATGCGACATGTACTGGTTGCAAAATGATTGTGGAACATTGTGCAGGGTGTTGAAAGACGTCTTGTTACACCTGTAACGACAGGTACTGCAAATACAGGTGTTGGAGCTGATGAAGATGGTGTCGAAGATGATATTCCGCAGATTCCTGTTCGTGCTGCTGTTTCTGTTGCACCTACTGCAGAGCAGATTCGTTGGGATGGCAGAGATGCCCAGGCACATGCATTGATAGCTTTGTTTGTCAAACGTGCCATTATTCCTCACATTCGCTCTTGCAGAACAACAAAGGATGCTTGGGATAAACTTACCACTTTGTACCAGGCTAGGAATGAGGCTCGTGTTGCTTACCTCCGAAAACAATTGGAGAGTGAGCACATGAATGAAGGTGATTCTATGGACAGTTTTCTTACAAAGATCAAAGACATGAAGGAACAATTGATTTCTGCTGATGAGGTTATACCAGATAGCTCACTTGTGCAGACCGTTCTGAATGGTCTTCCTGATTCATATCAGAGTTTTGCCTCTACTCTTCGGTTGATGATGAAAGGCAATCCGAATGCCTTGTCATTTGAGGAATTAGTCTCTGTTCTGTTGCAGGAAGATCAGTCCAGGCAGAACAGGTCCATTATGCGTGTTGCAGATCAAGCTTTCTTGGCTAATCAGAAGGGCAAAGGAAAATGGAGCTCTTCTACTAGTAAGCAGAAATCTGTAAATGCTGCACAATCGAAGAACCAGGATAAAGATGAGAAGAAATTAGAAAAGCAGAAATTGTTCTGCAAGTACTGTAAAGGAAATGATCATATTATAAAGAACTGTCCAAAACTGGCTGCTAAAGAGGCAAAGAAGAAAGAGGCTGGAATGGTTGTTGCAGAGGCCTCTACACCAAAAACAGAGTCAGCAAATCTTGTGCAAGAAGAAGAATGGGCGTTTACTACTGTTTGCACTTTTGACCCATCTTCTCATGATCAGTGCATGTCTGCAGTAGACTCAGATGTTTGGTACTTTGGCAGTGGGGCGACCAAACATATTACCTCGCAGCGTAGTTTCTTCTCTTCACTCGAGCCTGCCCCTACAGGGAATACTGTCACATGCGCCAATAACTCCTCTTATCCTGTTATGGGAGTTGGTAAGATCATTCTGACTACTGCTGATGGTAGTTCTTTCACTTTGTCAGATGCTTTATTTGTGCCAGGGATAAAAAAGAACATGTTATCAGTTTCTGCATTAGCCAAGATTGGCTTGGTTGTGAAATTTGTTGATGACAGGTGTACAATCCATGATCTCTCAAATGGCAATGTGATTATTGCTTCTGGCATTTTATGTCGTGGGCTGTATAAGCTCATAGACTATGAAAGGTCTGTGAATGATTCGGCATGTGCAGTTCATGATTCTTAGGCTATGTCAGATGCAAAGCTTTGGCATGCACGCTTTGGTCATCTGAATTTTGCTAGTTTGTTACGCCTGCAAAAATCTGAAATGGTGTCCTCTTTGCCCAAACTTGAGGCACCAAGAAAACATGTTTGTGAAGGCTGTATTTTGGGCAAAATGCAGCGTTCTTCCTTTCCAAAAGATGGTTCAGTTCGGGCTATGCAGAAATTGCAGCTTGTACATAGTGATGTCTGTGGTCCAATGCAGACACCCTCTTTTGGAAATTACCTTTACTTCGTGACTTTCATTGATGATTTTTCCAGGCATGCATGGGTATATCCACTCAAAGCAAAGTCCAAGGTGTTCATGTGCTTCAAACAGTTTTTGGTTTTGGCTGAAAATCTATCAACATGTAAAATGGGCACCCTCCGTTCTGATCGAGGGGGGGAATATATGTCTTCAGATTTTAATGCATTTCTGGCTGAACGTGGGATCAAACACCAGTGTACAGTGCCGTATACAGCTCAACAGAATGGAGTTGCTGAATGAAAGAACATGTCACTCATGGAGATGGCGAGGTGCATGGTCAAAAGTCAGGCTTTACCACATAGTTTCTAGCTTGAGGCTGTCATGTGTGCAGCATATGTACTGAACAGGTGTCCCACTAAAGCGTTGCAGTCTATCACTCCATATGAGGCTTGGCATGACCGCAAGCCATCTGTTGCTCATCTGCGTGTTTTTGGTTGTTTGGCATATGCATTAGTGCCTGAACAAGATCGCAGAAAATTGGATGATAAGGCAGTAAAATGTATTTTTGTTGGGTACAGTTCTGAAAGTAAAGGCTATCGTCTGTATCATCCACAGACTAAACGCATTCTGGTTAGCCGTGATGTTGTCTTTGTGGAAGATGCTATTCAGCCATTGCTTTCATGTACTAAGGAGACATCTATTAGCTCCAAAGACATGTATGATACTTTGATGCCTCTTTTTATAGGTGGACAGGCTAGTGCTGGTCCTAATGAGGCAACTTCTCAGCCTTTGCAGGTTTCATATGATGATGCAGATCATTCCATTTCTGATGCAGATTTACATGATGCACTTGTTGATGAGAGAGCTGATATTGAGCAGGCAAAAACTATGCCAAAATGGCTGGTGCAGACTTTGCGTGACAGCAAATTAGATGCACCTTTGTCATATCGTACTTGTTCAGGCTCTCATAGTACCTCCTTTGCATCAGATTGCTATGCTATGGCTGCATCTAGTCTTTGTGATGAGAATGAGCCTGTTTCTTTTGATGAAGCACAAAATTCAGAAAATTGGATGGCTGCTATGCAATCTGAATATGATGCTATAATGAAGAATGGTACATGGTCTTTATGTGACTTGCCTCCTGGAAAGAAGGCCATTGGCACTAAGTGGGTATACAAGCTGAAGCGTAAACCTGATGGTACAGTAGACAGGTATAAGGCTAGGCTTGTTGCAAAGGGTTATGCACAGGAAAGAGGCATTGATTTTGATGAGCCCTTTGCACCTACATGCCGTATGACTACTGTTCGGAGCATTTGTGCACTTGCAGCCCATCATGGTTGGAATGTACATCAGTTGGACATTAAAACAACATTTCTGAATGGTGACTTGCATGAAGAAGTGTATGTTTTTCAGCCCTGTGGCTTTGTGCAGAAAGGGCATGAAAACCAGGTTTGCAGGTTAAAGAAGGCATTATATGGTTTAAAGTAAGCACCACGTGCTTGGTATGAGAAGATACATGCCTATTTGATTGCACATGGTTTTGAGAACAGTCCAACTGAAGGCACGTTATATGTTAAACGTGCTAATGATGTGCTTCTGATCATTGTTGTCTATGTTGATGACATGCTGCTCACTGGTCCTATTGAGACACATATTGCTGATTTTAAGGCTGATTTGCATGCCTCATTTGAGATGTCTGATTTGGGGCATTTGCATCACTATTTGGGCATTCAATTTATGCACGTTGATGGTGGAATGGCTTTGTGTAAAACGAAATATATTGACACATTATTGCAGTGTTTTGGCCTTGAAGACTGTAAGCCTATTGCCACTCCTATGGAGACAGGTTTACGATTGAGTCTTCATGATGCTGGAGATGCATTTGATGTTGTTCTCTATCAGCAGGCTGTTGGATGCTTGAATTACTTATGCATTACTCAGCTAGATATTCAGTTTGCTGTCTCACAAATGAGCAGGTTTATGCATTGCCTAGGAGTCATGCATTGGAAAGCGGTTAAGCGCATCTTTCGCTACTTGAGTGGTACTCGGCTACTTGGGTTGTTTTATCCCAAGGGGGGATCACTACCGCCAGATTTGCATGCTTTTTCTGACTCAGATTGGGTTGGTTGCTATGACACTCGTGTGTCCACCAGTGGTTTTTGCTTCATGCTTGGTAGCTCATGTATATCTTGGTTGAGCAAGAAGCAGCCTACTGTGGCCACTTCTAGTTGTGAGGCTGAGTATAGGGAAGCTTTCACAGCGACTGTTGAGTGTGTGTGGCTCAGACGCCTTATGGCTGATTTGGGTGTTGGCCAGTCTTCTGCCACCACCATCTTTACTTACAGTCAGAGCGCATTGGCAATTGCGAGGAACCCTGTGTTCCATGCTCGCACTAAGCACATTGAGGTGCATTATCACTATGTCAGGGAGAGTTTTCTCTGCTGGGGAAATCAGCTTGGCATATGTGCCCACGCAGGAGAACATTGCAGACCTTTTCACGAAGGCTCTGCCTAGGGAGAAGTTTGAAGCTTTCCGCAAAGCTTTGGGCTTACTTCCTTTTGTGGAGTGATTTCCACATAGCTTGGCACTTCCTTATACATGAGTGCCAGCTCCTTGTTCACCGCATCACTCCCAGGGGGGATTTGTTGATATATTTAGGTAGTGATGTGTGTGAACACTCTAGGACCACCGGGGCACTTTTTTCCCTCTTTAGGAGGTTTTTTTCCCCCGGCTTGTATATACGCCTATTGCCCTAATGGGCTACTTATCTTTGTACATTCTCTAGTAATACATTCAGTCTTCTGTGTTGTGCTCCAAGCTTCTTCTTCTTCCTTGTGCTATTCGCGTGCTTCCGCAGACATCTAACTCCAACATCTAACTCATTCACATTTGTACAAATCATCACCAATGAGTCTATAGTCTTGACCCTCATGCTCAACCCTTCTATGGTACATAAGAAGGTTACTCATGAAGGAGTCATAGATGCCAATGTGGAACTCCCTTCTTTTCCAAAGACGGTCCCACAAAAACAAGCATGGCAACCCAAGCAGTAGATAAAACAGGTAACCAATATGCACTCTCAATGATCGATGCAAAATAAAGTATCTCATGGAGTGAAGCAGATCTGGATAGGAAAGAGTGAACAACCCTCTGCTTGAGAGATAGTACCCCAACGATGCACCGAACCAACTACTCGGGCAAGCACTACAAAGAAAGAGTATTCTAGGAACCTCCCAAAATAGACCATTTCTCTTTGGGTCCCAAAGCAGTTGATGAAGGTTGACCCCCATGCTAGACAATTTTGGGTGCCCAAGACGTGCTTACACACTCAAGTAGCTTCACTTAAGTACACATGCTTGAATTGCCACTCACATACACTCATGTCACAAATCTCATGGCAAACATCTGCACTCAACACCTCCACGTCTCCGATCACACCTAGGATAATTCGAAAATGGGTAGCCAAAAAGTCCCAAATCCATGACAACATATTCCAACAACATGTAAAGTTCATCATAGTCAAAGGATGTAATCACATGCTAAAAGTTTGGAGAATAAAACCCTACCCGATTTTGTAAATCCACTCACACCTGAATAGATGCATTCCAAGTATAGTGCACATCTAGAGTATGCATCTAGGAATAGACCACTAACTTATTAACCAACACTCAAAATTGCAAGGGACATCTCACTCACTAACTCCCTTACCACTTCAGTATCACATTGGTATTGTAAAGGGAACACGGCATTATCATGTTTCCTATGCAATGCTAATATGATTTTCTTATTCGAGTAGATAAGCAATCACCAGACACTAATATCAATATCATGGCTGATGTAGCAAGACCTAGTTCTCAAGCAAGCACAAATCAGCAAGTGGTCAATATGGAGAAGTTACTCATCATGCCTGAGACGAATGAATGATGTGAGGACTGGCAGGCTGTACATATCATACCCATACAAGACCCCTCCCCAGTAGCCATACCATGCATGTAGGCAAACCTTCCCATTGGTTTAGTGAAGTAGAAGGACCATTGGGAGAGGGCTCATACCTTTGAGAGGCAGAGCTAGAGTTCAATGGCAAGTGGGGAAAGTACCATTTCTTCACATGGGAGTTTGAGAAGTTACAAAATGGAGAAGAACTATGCCTAGTGTGGCAAAAAGTGGGATTATATGCGTACTTTGGTGCTAAGCTTCCCAAACTTGACTTCATGCGATGCTATTATCTTATCAACACCCTGACTCCCAGCAAGAATCCCAAAGCCTCGAGCATGTTTGTGCTTCCATCGCTAACCAAAGGAAACAAATTGAAGCATTTTAAGTCAACCAATAACCTAGTACATGATGCTCTAGATATGAGAGGGATGCACATACTCACTAAGAAGGAGATTCTAGTGCCAGAGAGCATGAAGAATAGAAACCTCAAAAAACTCAAAGATATGGTGGCCATGATGCCTAACATTGCAGTTCACCTTAGAATGTCCATGCAGCATTTTGCCTTTCCAACACAAAACAGGTTCACCATGCCACATAAGAAGGTATGGTTTAGTTTATATCTTGCAAAAACTGAAAACTTAATGATTAACCTACATCATTGGATTATTGATCAAATCCACTTGGCACACAAATGATGGCCGCACAAGTCAGTATTGTATGGATGTTGTGCCCTGACTAGGATTACTTATCAATGTTTGGCTTATGAAATTCCAATTCAGAGGGCTCTAATGTTGAATAGGGTACAAAACTTCAAAGATTTCACATCCACAGGACTCCCATCAAAGAGGATGCAAGGAGCAATACCATGTGCTCAGTCATGACGAGCCACTTTAACCCCAAATGTCACCCCCCCACGTCGATGTGTACGTCCCTTCACACTATGGCTCCCAAGATACAACTCTGAGGGCCCAAGCTTGATATTTCCACCAGTCCCCATAGACCTTAGATTCCCTAGAGGAGTACACCTGGAAGAGCTCACCAATGATGATTTTGAGCAAATCTTACGAGAGGTGAATATTGAGTGGGGGAGGAACAAGTTGTGGAATGCTCATAACCACAAGCAACCACATCACAAGTGTCAGTTATCATAGTCAACGAGGATGAAGAAGACAACGAAGATGATGATGAAGATGAAGAATCTGAAGAAGGTGATGATGAACATGAGGGAAGACATCAAGAAGAGAAACAAGAAGTGCCTGAACTTGCAGGTGCTCTAGTGTAGCTAAGTAAAACTTAATCAAGTGCATTTAACCAATTAATTCATGTTGTCTATGATCATCTTGCTGTTGGAAACCATATTGATGTCTCTGATGAAATGTAGTAGGGACGTCTCTTATGACATGTCGTAGGTTGTTCTGGTTGAGTCTCCTGGCACAAGCTTTAGTGCTTCTCCTCCTTCGAACCTCACATCAGTGGTCACCATCGATCCCTGTCAAAGATCCACAGCACCACAGTTCTTGAAAACATGTAGTAATAGAGCACGGAGGCAATGAGAATGACACAAAATGCACTTCTACATGCGACTAAGAACTCGGGATTGCTCTCTGACTTGTGCAGTTGATTGCATGAGAGAGAGAGAGAAACACTCTCATAGAAAGAGGGGCCGCCTCCTCTTTGCCTCCGATAGACGTGAGAACCTCTTCCACATCACCATTACTCACATACAGAGATCCCTACAATAGTTTCGAAGCACACAATTTGTATGCAGAGATCTTGCATCGACCTACTCTACCTCTGGGAAGAGGAGTGAGAAGCCATTGTCATAGATTCAGCGCCTGCAGAAAGGTTAAGCAACTTGTCCCAGCCAAGAATCAGCTACCAACAAGACACAATCCTACAGAGCGTAAGGTGTTGAGGTCCTCGAGCAGACGCATATTTCAAAGACCTGCTACAAGGTGAGAGAGAGAGAGAGAAAGAACAATGTTCTCTTCCTATACCATGATCTCTGCCTCAGTGGATCTCTTCTTAGTGCTAGAGAAAACCATCACCCCTTTGTACAATGAAAATCGACATGCGTATGTTTGAGCTTGCATTGCACTCCTCACATCTATACCGATAATTTTGGAAATTACCTATCTGGCAATCTCACGAATACACTCTCCCGTGATTAGTTCCCATGCATGCAGTGAGGCTCGCAGTTTGTTTGTGTCAGTAGAGAGTTTTTTTTTTCTATATAAAGGAAGTTCAGCATTAGCCTATTCTCCCGGACTTGAATTAAATAAAGAAAAGTACAATAGAAGGGGACTAGTGCCCACGGGACCCCCCAAATCCCACAAAGCAGGGGAAGCTTTTACAGAGCTTAGATGGCATTACAAAGAAGGTTAATCACCCTCTCATTAGCCTCATGTGGGGCCCACTTGGGTTTGAGCTTGTTATTGATCAAAAGGATTACTTGATGATGCCTGAAGGGGGGGGGGGATTTCTTACAGTTAACAATCCTTTTGCCAAGGAGGAACAACGATTTCTCAATTGACCACTTTTTGGGGGAGTCAGTATAGAGTTGTTGGCACTGTGGGGATGTCCGTTAACATCAACTATGATGTTTTCACAAATGCATGGAATCGAATCCTCTAGTACATACTATGAGTGGATGTGTGCTCTCCATAGAAAAAGAGGATATCGAAGGTGGAATAGGTCCCACCTGATACACATTCTTATTCTTGAGCATCTTACCTTAAATCTACCCACCCAACTCTCTAAGGATATTTATAACTATTTAGTGGGGTCAAATTTTTGGATTCAAATATGTGATGCGGATATTTTCTCCACAATATACGTGAGTACTTTTGAGCATTCTTGTGTGATACGCACAACACGTAAGGTGTTTGACAAATACAAGGGGGTCACATAATTAACATATTTTAGCATTGGGAAACCCACTCCATTTGTATTGGCCATTGTGGAAATTGTTGCTAAATGATCTTCTAGCATTTACACCATAACTCTATTCAATCGAGATGCTATCTCTTGTATCCAATGTAATTTTGCAAAGGCATTCACCTTCCTTATCTCTATTGCAAAGTCATTACTTTTCCTCATTTTTTCTTGCACTTTGGTACTAAGTGCCCCATCTCTATACATCAAGAAAATAAGGAAAGAGGAGTATTGTGTGTGTGCATTGGGAGGCTACTCTAAGCCCCCAAGTGTGCCTTTCTCTAGGTGCCACGGGCTACTCCAAGACCTCCTCTCGTGTTGACTCATCTTGGTTTTTGTGCAAGAGTAGAGCTATTCTAACCCCCCTGTGGACCGATTTTTCTTGCAAGTGTGGTAACTTCAGCGATGATGGTGTCAACGATTTCAAACGCAATGTCTTCAAGTCACTTGTACTTACTCTCCTTTACACCCATCTTCATGCCAAAAGATGAAAGGCTTAATGGCACAAATTACAACCTATGGAAGGATACAATTAGAGCCTATCTCTATACAAATCTTTTGTTCAAGGTAGTTGAAGGAATAGAATGAGAGCCTGATAAGGATAGCAATCTAGGAGCTTGGAATACATGGAATATAAAGGACAAGCCAGCATTAGGACAACTTCTCCTCGCATGTGATGAACTGACAAAGGGTCACATCACTACATTTAAGACTTCAAAAGAAGATTGGGATACTTTAGCGAATCTTTATGAAGATAAAACACCTTCCAAGATATATGCCTTAGAAGCCGAATTTCACAATCTCACTATATGTCCACAAGACACTATCACAAAAGTAATCGCCCAATTTGGAGATTATCAATGCAAGCTAGCACTTTATGGATGACAAATTTCAAGTGAAGACATGGCTATACGATTGCTCAACAAGCTTCCTAGGTCATATGAAACATTTGTAACCACTTTGTATAATAGAGGTCAAGTTCTAACTTGGCAAGAGGCCCGTCGACTTTTGCTCCTCCATGACTCACGAGCAAAGTCAACTTCCTCACAAGAGACAGCCATGAAGGCTAAAGGACCCTTCCACAAGGGCAAACATGCTAGTCATAATACTAGTAATGCACCCAAGCAAGGCTCCAACACTTCATGGAAGAAATTTAGCTGCAATTTTTGTAGAAAAACAGGGCACTTGGAAAAATTTTGTTATAAGAAGAAGCACACATCGAAGCCGTCTAGTTCCAAGAACCCCTAAAAAACATCTCAACATAGCTCTCACTGTTCTAATGAAGACTTGTTTATTTCCACAAGGGCCAATGCCCTCAAAACTTCCAATTCTCCTTAGGAATGGATCTTTGACAGTGGAGAAACATCTCACATGTGTAAGGATCGGGATTCTTTTCAAGAGATTGAGGACCATACTAGAGAAGTTTACCTAGGCAACAACAAGAGCCTAGCCATCGAAGGGAAAGACAAAGCACAAATCATCAATGGCCAAGGGGATTCCAAATCATTATCAAATGTCTTATCTATTCCTAACTTGTGCATGGACCTACTATCAGTCAACCCCATCATGGATCATGATAAACAAGTGTTATTTGATAACACTTCAATTAAGGTGATTGACCCTAAAACCAAAGACATTGTTGCACAAGGCATCGAAGAAAAAGACTATACAAACTCTCTTGCTTTTTATCTAAGGAGTCGCTTTCTAGTCTATGGTATCAAAGGTATGGCCACACTTCATATTTACCAAGGATTTCCTCATCTCATATAGTTAGAGGATTGCCCAATATCAAGCAAGTCAATGATGTCTGCCAAGCTTTCACCCAAGGCAAGAAACTTAGGGCTCCCGTTCCCAAGGAGGCTTCCACAAGAGCTAGGAAGCTTTTAGCCCTCATCCACATGGACCTTTGTGGATCTATGAATATCCCTTCTCTTAATGGTTCACTCTACTTTTTTCTCTTAGTAGATGACTACTCCCGATACATTTGGGTATATTTCTTGAAGTCAAAACTTTCTCTAAGTTTCGAGAATGGATCAACCAAGTTGAGAATGAAGCATCCAAATTGTCAAAACTATTCAATCAAATGGTGGTGGTGAATTTATCAATCATGAATTTGACAATTTCTTAAAGCAAAAAGGGATAAAACAACAAGTTACTCAACCACACACTCCATCCCAAAATGGAGTAGTTGAAAGAAAGATCCAAAGTGTGATGGAAATGGCAAAAATCATGCTTCACAACAAAGATTTACCCTACAACTTTTGGGCAGAAGCAGTGCATGCTGCCATACACATACTCAATTGAGGCTTCACTAGTGCATTCACAACAAGACACCCTTTGAAGCTTACTATGGAAGAAAGCCTAATGTCAATTACTTTTGAGTATTTGGAAGTGAAGCATTTGTCCATGTACCAAAAAAAGATCGCAACAAGTTATAGTCCAAGTCTAAGAAACATATATTCATCGGCTATGGTGAACAATCAAAAGCATATCGACTGTATGATCTTGAGAACCATTCCATCACAATTTCAAAAGATGTAATCTTTAATGAAGCTTCAAGATACTCAACCAAAGATCCAAATACAAGTCTCAGTCCGCCCATCTACACTTCAGAGGGGGGACATAGTCTTTTCAAAGCCCACGTCAGAAGCATGTACTTCACATCAACCTAGAAGCTCACAAAGGCTCATTGAAAAGTAGCATCGAGAACAAAGTCATCATGTAAATTATGCATTGATGCATCATATCCAATAAATTCCAGAGCCTTCCAACTACAAAGAATCCCAAGGCCAACTTGAGTGGGAAGAAGCTATGCAAGTGGAAATGGATGCAATTGAGAATAACAAGACTTGGATACTTCTTCTTAAGCCCACAAATCATCAAGTCATAGGAGTTAGGTGGCTCTATAAAGTTAAGTACAAATCAGATGGCACATTAGACAAGTACAAAGAAAGGCTTGTAGCCAAAGCACATAAGCAACAACATGGCATTGACTATGAAGAAACCTTTGTCCCTGCTACAAGGTTTACCACTATATTTCAAGTGACCCATCTACCAATTGGACGTCAAAATTGATTTTCTCCATGGAGATCTTCAAGAAGAAGTATATCTTGAGAAACCTGAAGGTTTCAAGATCAAATGAAAGGAAGATCAAGTCTACAAGCTTCATAAAGCACTTTATGGACTTAAGCAAGTTCCCAGGGCCTAGTATGAAAAGATTCACAAATTCTTCGAAGATAAAGGATTTCAAAGACGCAGTTCCGATGCAAAATCATGCATCTATCAGAATGAGTCCTTAGTGTCCATCATCATCCTCTATGTAGATGAATTAATTTTGGCAGGCTCAGATGAAATAACACATCCAATTCATAATCACATAGCTTCACCTTGAGTACTCTATGACACTACTTCTTGGGTATTGAAGTTGGCAAACAAAAGGAGGCATATTCCTATCATAGAAGAAGTACTGCTCTGATCTTCTTTCAAGACATAACATGGACCATTTTTGCTCAATATCTACACCACTTGATCCAGACATTGAGCTCACACTAGAGGATTCATCATCACTTGTGGATGTGCATACTTATCGACAGCTTGTTGGCTCCCTACTCTACCTTGCCAACACTAGACCAAATATTGTCTATGCAGTTGGTATACTTAGTCAATTTTCACATCAGCCTCAATAGACTCATTGGGATGCTACTCAGAGACTACTTTGATACCTTGCCCTCACCCGACATCATGATCTTTGATATAGAGGGGGCATCGAACTCGCAGGATATTTAGATTCAGATTGGGTTGGTGATCTTGATTCTCAATGATCCACTTCAAGGTACATATCCTTACTTGGCTCAGGATCTATCTCTTGGGCAAGTAAGAAGCAGCCCACAGTTGCTATGTCATCCACCGAGGTTGAGTACTGAGCATCCAGCTTCGCAGCATGTGAGGCCATCTGGCTTCAACGTTTATTATCTGACATTGGTGTTTTGCAGGTTACTCCGACTCGCATCCACCTTGGCCATTGCCAAGAATCCAATGTTCCACGCTCGGACGAAGCACATCGAGATATAGTACCATTTCATTCGTGAGAAACTCATGTCTCAGGAGATTACTCTAGAGTAGTGTACCTCTCAAGAGGACCTCGCAGACATGTTCATAAAGGCTCTACCTCTAGTTTTGCTCCAGCGCTTAGTGGACCTCTATAGCATTCAGCTACTCCAAAATGGAGTTGCAGAGGGGGTGTTGATGAAATGATTGCTCCTACATCATCTACATTTGTATCCCCATGAGTGCATCTCCATTTTGTATCCAAGCGCCACTCCATTCCTAGCTTATTTCCATTTTATATTGTATCTATTTTGTATTTGGGCACCTTGCCATTTGCTTCTACCATTGTATTCATTCTCCTTTGAGGGGGATTATCCCACACGAGATGTACTTTGGAGAGCCCCTCCCAAATCTATATAAGGAGGGGCACTCCCCCCATTCATGCTGGGTTAGAAGCTTGAGGAGCCTACTCCATGCTCTTGGCAAGCTCATTTCTAATCCATGTGAGTTTACCCATTTCTTTGTCTACTCACTTTGACTCTCTCGCACTCTTTCTTTTGTGAGTACACTCTTCTTTTCATTTTGCTTCCATGCATGTACTCTTTAAAAGTAATTCATTAAGTGTTGTGTTGTGCTCCAAGCTTCTTCTTTTCTTCTTTCTTGTGTTGTTCATGTGCTTCCATAGACCTCAAACTCCAACACCTCCGAAGTCACTAATGGATGCTCAAAGAAGGTAGAAATAGATATAGATCCCAAAGATCTTCCATGATACTTCTAAGCAAAAAAATGCCTAGATAAGCCTCAAAATTTGAAACAAATTGGGTATCTAACTATGTGATATTTGCTCAATACAATAAAAAACAAATTTAAATACTCATTCAACTAAGAGATGATCCTCTGAAGAAAATTTCTTAATCATGATGTTAGTCTTACAAGTTGCTAAAACATGATCCTAAAACATGTCAAAGACTCCTTTTTCCAAACATAAATGGAATCAAAAAGAAAAATTAGAAAACATAACAAAGCCATTCGTGATACCCTTTTGTTTTGATATGAGTTCTTCTCTCCATGACCTATATGAAGCTCTCAGCAAGAATCCAATCTTGTAGGAAACTTCTACAATTATAAACCATGTGCACGTCACACAACTCATTGATTGCACCATGATCTCATATGCATTTTAAAGTATGCATACATAGGGCCCATTACAAGGTCATGCATAGGCACCGTAGAGAGTTTCCTAAGAACATCACAAAACACTTATATCACATTATGTATATCATTACCTATTTTTATATTAATGATCTTAAATATTTATATTTTTTTTAGTAATATCTCTCTTGATAAAATAATGTATTTAAATTTTTCAAATAATGTATTTAAATTTTGAAAAATTTTACAAGCTAACGATTCACTTATGGTACCTGCAATGGGCTCATCATCAAGGACTATAGTTAATACGATGGGAACTACATCACCACCATAGAAGGAGTTCTAATATTGTTATTAGATAATATTATTGTACCAGTATGATGTATCCTACTAGTTATCTGATGCCAATAGACACAACATACATTATGAAGAAAAACACATTTTCTTTTCTACACATGGCATATCAATCTTATTTATTATATAGCCCATCATACAAAATTAAAGGTAAAATAAGAGTATTTAAAAGAATGATTAGCCCATGATAATAATAATAATAGTAATAATAGATGTATTGAATGTTTTATTACCTATGAACCGAGATAGCAGCAAGGAAGCCTATATGAGTTTTACAAACCATAGTGGATATTGAATGGATAAGCAAGTAAAATTTCTAGTTTCTTCTCTCATATAAAAGAAGCTTTGAAATTCTCAATGGGAGAAAAATCAAATAGAAGATGCAAAAGCTTTTCAACAATCGAAAAGGACAAACCTCAAACTAGAATTATGGCTATTTCAACTTCATTTGACATTTGCACATATGGAGCATTGCATAGAACCTCGTAAGGAGGTATTGATTCATTTTTCTTATGGGTTAAAACACACTCATACCAACATTGATTTTATACCATATTTATTTCATCAATTGAGACATGGTTCTAGGTCATACAATAAAAATGTAGGAGGGAGCATATGCCTCACATGGATTGATATGCATGTCTTCAACATTTGGAAGCCTTGAATTCGGCCTTGACATTTAAGTAAGCTTATTGATATTATATTTTGGTGAAAACCCCCATAATTCATAGAAGTGGACCAATAAAGACCCAAAAGACAAAGAGGATAGACTTGTGGTGTCCTCATCTAAAGTAGAAGAAACACAAATTCAAAGCTGAGCAATCAGGTGAACATACAAAATTACATGAACAACACTGATTAATATTGCAAGAAAGTAGATTCAAGAAGAAAAATAACATTCATTAAAAACACAAGCACTCCAAGCTTTGGGATCTCTAAAACTATAAATATCATTAGTACCCATTGCAAGGTGGTACAAGAAAATACTCCAAGGAAATCACTTGCCCCTAGTATACACAAACTACAAACAAAATTCATATGAGAGAGCAAATCAAGTCTATTCACATAAGGAGCATAGTGAAAGAGCCAAGAAATCAAAATATGAACAAATTAAATGATTATGGATGTTATAGAATCTCAATAGTGGAGAGTGGTAAGAGAAGAATACAAAATTAGAGAATTGGGAAAAATGTAGCAAAAGCTGAAATGGAATGTTATTTTCCAAAACTAGTTCAAGTATTCATCCCAACACCTATTGGATAATGTCATCAAATAGACCCTTATTACAATGATCTCAAAATATGAATGAAAATGTCCCTTCCAATGAAAAAAGGTAATTACATAGATCCATGCCTTTGGACAAAGAAGACCAAAGCTAGTCTTATGAGGAGGACCAAAAGATAATGCAAGCATTCCTATATCTCCTTCTCCAGAAGTTGAATCAATGCCACCCACCCCACAACCACGTATTCAAGTAAGTATCCCATTCACCTTTATCCATGTAAGGCTGTCTGATTCTATCCTAGAATAAGAGAAAACACTTATTTATAGTCCCCAAATATTAGAAACTCCTTTTACATAGTCCATAGGTCATGTATCTATGCCTTACCTATTTTTGTTTAATTCATTTGATTTTCACTTTTCACCATCAAATCTATCCACAAAAAGTAGGCTAACCTCTCTAAGAAGGTCTAGTGTATCAACAGGCACCAAGTCTATGGATGAACCATCTATCACGATTTTAGAACCCTCCATACCAATTATTCTACCCTCAAAATTGATCTCAAGAGCTTGAAAAATGATACAAAACATTATTCATTGGGACTAAGAAGAAGAGGAGAGATTTGAAATTTTCATGAAAGGACAAAATGAGTTATCTAGAGCCAAAAATTAGATACTCCAATATAATGTTGTGAAATGAGGACATGAAAAGAAGATTGTTGAAAGAGATTAAGGAATTCGATTGCTAAAGAATGAAGTGAAGTGGTTATAACAAGATACTTATGAATTTAAAGATCCCAAAAGAAAATCTGAATTGAGAGAAAATGTGCTCAAAGAATAGTTACAAAATATGATGATGGGAATACATAATTTCACATCAAAGAATAATTGCTTGTTAGTAAACTTGCTAAGTAATGGCATTAGTGTTAGTCATCATAGTAAACCCTAGCATTGAGGACTCAAAAAAAAGACTTGAATGTTGAATTTGCTTATGAATAAAATCAACATTAAAAGTAAGAACAAATAGCTTATATAAGACAACAAGACAAAAATTTACTAGATGAGTCATTCCAATTCAAAACACAATTGGTATATATTTTCCATGAACATTTCTCGAGTCCAATTGTGAAGATTCCACATCAATTTATCAACCATTAGATGGAAGTTGAATAAAAAATTCCCTACACTAATTGTATGCTCATTGATGTGCTCCTTGTCCTCTTTCTTGTAATCTTGATCTTAAATTGAGATTCACTAGCTGGTGACAACTCATTCATATATTGATCTTTTGATATCAATGATTCATTATCTTTTTGCCTACCCACTTGTTCCTCTTGTAGGCATTCAATTTCTAGTTAGATTTTGCAATGGTGAAATAAGCCTCCTCTAATCATTTTCCCATATCACTAATCCTTTTGATCCTATTAAGACTTCTGATCCTATTAAGATAATCTATAGGATGGTCCTATTAGAAATTATGCATAGTATATTCCCCACACGAACTTTATCAATTGGGTGCGGTTCAGCCATATTCTACCTCTCATTTTATTACAATGAGGACCCCATCAAAATTTTGTGAAAAGCCTAATTGTCCCACCAACTCCATACTTATTTCTATCTCAATAACATAAACTACCTCATCAATGTAGTTGATAAGAAGCAAAAGTAAAACCTCATGTATAAGGATGAGGAACTTTTAGGATCAATTGATGAGCAGTTTGGTTAGTGCATTGATTTTTTAAGAATTTACTTCATTTAAAATTATCATTTTGTTATAGTCATATTTCTTACACATGAATCTTGATTATTTCTCAATTTCCCAACATGACTTTAACATCTCTCCAATTGAGTTAAATTTGCATAATAAAGAATTGTCTAAATTAACAATTCTTCCTTCATCACCAAATGGTGGAGTTAGGAAAAAGTACATGATCCAATTTATCAAATCTATGAATCATTCTATGGAGAAAACTTTTCATGCATTGATAAAGATGACTTTGAATATTTTGAATGTAACTAAATTATTTTGATAGTTTTTACTAGGGGAAATATAACTTCAATGGAGCTTTTCATATTTCCTTCAACTCCACAAACCAACAATTTTATTCCAATCAATAGATCTATAACTTTCTAAATGGCTTATTACTCATGCATTATGGTTTTAACATCATGATAGATGAAAGCTTCTAAAGACAAGTTCAAGATACGGTTTTTTTTTTTTTTTGAAAGGCAATGTAATCCACATCAAACGACCAATCTCATTTCAAGCCTCCTTGAGAGCTTTGAAATGACACCAAAGCTAACTATATTTAATGAAATAGGTACAAAATTATGGCTATTTTGGTATGTGAAAGTGATTAATTTGTATGATTTTGGATTAGTATCTAATTATTATTTATTACTTCAATTTACGTATTTGATCTTGCCTACGAAATGTCATGCACCGCACTCTTTTGATCTTCTCTCAAATTGACAAATTAATTGTTAATTCCCTCATCATTACAAGGGTCAAACACTAAGCATTGTTTGAGAGAAAACCATACATGTTAAATCTACCTCACTATACATACTAGGTACTTAGTCTTCCCGTCATTTTCAATTTTACACATGCCAACAATCATATGCTACAACCATAATTGTCATGGATAATGTTGAGAACCCCATCATTGGGATCAAGAAAAATACCCAATCATTCCACATATTGAACTCGTTTCCTTCAACATTCATGCAACAAATAAGCTAGATGTCCCTCACACAAAGAGATCAAACAAGAGATAGATAGAGAGAGAGAGAGAGAAAGAGAATATCTAATGAAAAAAAAACGGTTGTGCAAGATTTACTCGCATAGAATAAATTCAAACATTGCATAAAAAGATAATTATTTGTGTGCTATGAGTAAGCACACAAAATTTCTCTAATTTGAAGTATACTTAAGTGGGATAGCATGAGGGTAAACATGAATTGGTAACCAGACTGGTTTTCTTGTAGCGAAATAGAGGCTAACTCCTCAAAGGCTAAGGCATTTGGATTGCCTTTCATCATCCATAAAAAGATAAAATTTAGCCAAACTTCGTAAAAAATTTTCTTCCTTTAGTTGAGAATATCTATCAAAAGTTGGGAATGGTAGTGTTTTTAAGTTTGAGTTTGAAGTTTCAATCGTCTTTAGATAAGTTTTGAAGCATTTTTATTGTTTTCTTGCATATTTTGAATCATGGAAGCTTTTTATTTTTGTAAACAATATCTTGACTGTAAAAAGCAAATTAATAGAAATACAATTCAAAGTGTTTGTTTCAAATTGTGCTTATCGTTATCTATGTTAAGCTTTTTTTTCTGATCAATGTGTGGATATTGTTTAACATTTATGTTTGTTTAGGGTCGTCTTTGTGAAATGTTAGTTAGAAAATGTTTTGTGGAATTCAATATGGTATGCAAAAAGCCTACTCTCAATGTCTCTACTAGACAATGACATGATTATTATCGGAATTGCCCTATGGAAAACAGTAACTATTTGTTCCATCTCATGTAATGCAAATTATGAATGGCATTTGGGATCTTATCATCTGTGCTTCTATAGATTTAAAATGAAGAGGTTTCACTTATTATTATTTGTCTTGAATTTTGTTTTTCTAGACTAGAAAGTTATGAGGTGGGGTACTTGATCGTAAAGTTGAGCTCTTCTTGATCCCAAGAAAATTATTTTATCTAGTTAAGACTTCCAAGGTTATAAAATCAAGCTTCTTTCTATTGTTTTTGAGCAAGAGACAAGTGGTTTTGACTAAAGGTTGTGAAATGGACCCTTTTTTGCATGATTTCAGGATGTTTCGATCCAAATAAAAAGAGAACATGTCTTTGTTCTCCTTTTTTGTGACTCAGTGTTCTTTGCAAGGTATGGAGACAACATGAAGAAATGGAATGTGTCATTTTGTTATTCCTGAGTAGGGCTTGAGAGAGAGAGAGAGAGAGATCTTACAATTAATATACCATGTACTTTGAATCAGATTACAACATGCTAATGCACCCAAATTATTAAAAGGAAGGTGTCTAGACGTGGACTATTCTATTTCTGCCACTTCTAATTTCCCTCATGAGGTGGCTGGTGGAGGGAATAGATCTTTTCACGTCGAGCACCAATGATCATGGATGAGGTGAATAGATTTTTTGCTGTCCTGCATCAAGCTTCTTCATCGTTTCTATTAGCCTTTCCAATGAGTTTTCCTTACTCGTGAACATCCCTTGCTCTGATCCAGTTGTGGACATGCGCTAGAAACACGGCCCAAGCATGTCCGCGGTCGACCTCAAGAGACGCAGTCTTGAGGCACCGAGGGATGCGTGAATTTGAGCGAGTTCCCGGTCCCGACGATTGTGCATATCATCGACGACCCATGGTTCTTCGTCCGTTCGAGGAGTCTGGCGTCTTGCATGCAACTCCCCGCCGCCGTCACTGGCCCAAGCCGGCCGCTTCCTTGCATTTCTATCTGACCCTTCGGCTTCGGAAGGGGCCGCCGCGTACCCATGCAATGCAAGAACTTTTGGTACATGGAGCTTCGGCTTTGAACAGTTACCACAGGAGAGGCGCCGTATGAAGACAAGTGCAAAGGAGCAAATTGCAATGACGCGCAGAAAAGAACAAGAACAAACGACAGGATTGCTGTGCGAAGACAACTGCAAAAGAGCAATGAGGCTTTGCCGTACGGCAGGCCATATCCACGGAAGCTTCGATAGATACTAGAGGGAGGTTTTTTTGGCTCTTGGGTTGTGAACGGGCACTAACGAAGAGCGGCCGTACCACGACAAACGCAAAAAAGCAATGACCCACAGAAAAGAAAAAACAAAACCATCCTCAAAAGCATCTCAGGACTCAGGAGGCGCGAGGGATGCCATATCAAGAGAAGTACAGAGCAGCCATGACCTCAGAAAGAAAAAAGATATTACAAAGGAGCAAGAGGCCATTGCGCAAAGGAGAAAGTCTGATGATTGCCGTAGAGCTATGGTGATGGCCCAATTGACTCAGTGGAAAAAAGATATTACAAAGGAGCAGTGCTATATTTTGATGGGCAGCCTTGCCCTTCAATTTTGCAGGTTGTTTTACACCTGTATATTATGATTTTACTTCATTTTTTTACGGGTGATTAAAATCATTAATTTTATTTTACGTTCAAAAATGCTAAAAATGGGCAATACGGCCGTCAAAAATCAACATTGCAAAGGAGCAAGAGGCCATTGCGCAAAAGAGAAAGTCTGATGATTGCGGTAGAGCTATGGTGATGGCCCAATTGACTCAGAGGACCGCTTGCACACAATGCTGATGCAAGTGGCATCTTGATCTTATACCAATTGTTGGAGTTAGACATCTGTGGAAGCACTCGAACAGCAGGATGCCGCTTGGAGCACAACACACAATACTGAATGTATTACCACTAGGATGTACAAAGATAAGTAACCCGTTAAGGTTATAGACATATATACAAGCCAGGGGAAAAAAACCTCCTAAAGAGAGAAAAAAGTACCCCGGCGGTCCTAGTGTGTTCACACACATCACTACCTAAATATATCAACAAAAACTTCATTTGAAAGTGTTGGCTTCTCTTCAAGTGTCATTTCAAAGCAGCTAGAGAATGAGTTGGATGAATCTTTGAATGTATCATTTTGTTGATATATTTAGCTATTGATGTATGTGAACACTCTAGGACCATCGGGCACTTTTTTCCCTTTTTAGGAGGTTTTTTTCCCCGGCTTGTATATACGCCTATTACCCTAACGGACTACTTATCTTTGTACATTCTAATGGTAATACATTTAGTATTCTGTGTTGTGCTACAAGCTTCTTCTTCTTCCTTGTGTTGTTTGCGTGCTTTCGTAGACATCTAACTCCAACACTTGGTATCAGAGTAGGCCATCACTTCATCTAGGGTGTCGTCGACACCCCTCCGGTCACAGTCTCAAAATCGCATGAAATTTGGTAGATATACTCAAGGTGTTTTAGAGATCAAAACAGCTTCGCTGTCTAGTGCGGAAATCGCAATCTGAGCTCGTTTCAGGCTCCGAACGCACTATCACAGCACTTGTGTAGGCTATTTCCTTTTTGTGCCAAAGATATATACCTGTTTCGATTCGCCAGTATAAGCGTCTCAAAGTTTGCTACAGGTTTAGGAAAACTCGTCTTGGCAGTTTCGTTCAACTTTTTGAGATATAGTCAATTTTCTGCATCAAGGTATTTTAGTCATCGGCCATGGCTGAAAGCAGTGATGTATTTCATATGTTGGCTGTTGAGGATAAGTTGGATGGTATCAACTACCCATTGTCTGCTTATATGATGTGACATGTATTGGTTGCAAAAGGACTGTGGAACATTATGCAGGGTGTTGAAAAATGTCTTATCACACGTGCAACTGTTATAACTGCATGTATTGAAGCTAATGCAGAAGGTGTCGAAGATAATGATATTCTGCATATTCCTGTTCGTGTTGTGGTTTTTGCTGCACCTACTATAGAGAAAAATTGTTGGGATGGCAGAGATGCCCAAGCACATGCATTGATAGCTTTGTCTGTCAAACGTGCCACTATTCCTTACATTCTCTCTTGCAGAACAGCTAAGGATGCTTGGGATACACTTACCACATTGTACCAAGCTAGGAATGAGGCTTGCGTTGCTTACCTTCAAAAACAGTAGGAGAATGGGCACATGAATGAAGATGATTCTATGGATATTTTTCTAACAAAGATCAAAGACTTGAAGGAACAATTGATTTCTGTTGATGAGGTTATACCAGATAGCTCACTTGTGCAGACTGTTCTGAATGGTCTTCTTGATTCATATCAAAGTTTTGCTTCTACTCTTTGGTTGATGATGAAAGGCAATCCAAATGCCTTGTCATTTGAGGAGTTAGTCTCTATTGTGTTGCAGGAAGATCAGTCGAGGTAGAACATATCCATTATGCGTAATGCAGATCAAGCTTTCCTGGCTAGTCAGAAGGGCAAAGGAAAATGGAGCTCTTCAACTAGGAAGCAGAAATTAGCAAATGCTGCACATTCGAAGAAGGAAGATAAAGATGAGAAGAAATCAGAAAAGCAGAAATTGTTTTGCAAGTACTGTAAAGGGAGTCATATCATAAAGAACTATCCAAAACTGGCTGCAAAAGAGGCAAAGAAAAAGGAGGCTGGAATGGTTGTTGTAGAGGCCTCGACACCGAAAACAGAGTCTGCTAATCTTGTATAGGAAGAAGAATGGGAATTTACTACTGTTTGCAATTTTGACCCATCTTCTCATGAGCAGCGTATGTCTCTACTAGACTCAAATGTTTGGTACTTTGATAGTGGGGTGACCAAACACATTACCTCATAGCATAGTTTCTTCTCTTTACTCGAGCCTGCCCCTATAGAGAATACTGTTACATGCACCAACAACTCCTCTTATCCTATTATGGGAGTTGGTAAGATCATTTTGACTACTGCTGATGGTAGCTCTTTCACTTTATCAGATGCTTTGTTTGTGCTAGGGGTCAAGAAAAATATGTTATCAGTTTTTGCATTAGTCAAGATTTGCTTGGTTGTGAAATTTGTTGATGACAGGTGTACGGTTCATGATCTGTCAAATGGCGATGTGATTATTGCTTCTGGTATTTTATGTAGTGGGATATATAAGCTCATAGACTATGAAAGATCTATGAATGATTCGGTATCTGCAGTACATGATTCTCAAGCTATGTCAGATGCAAAGCTTTGGCATGCACACTTTAGTAATCTAAATTTTGCTAGTTCGCTACGTGTGCAAAAATCTGAAATGGTGTACTCTTTGCCCAAACTTGAGGCACCTGGAAAACATGTATGTGAAGCTGTATTTTGGGCAAAATATAGCATTCCTCATTTCCAAAAGATGGTTCAGTTCGCGCTACTTAGAAATTGCAACTTGTACATAGTGAGGTTTCTGGTCCTATGCAGACTCCTTCTTTTGGAAATTATCTTTACTTCGTGACTTTCACTAATGATTTTTCCAGGCATGCATGGGTATATCCATTGAAAGAAAAGTCCGAAGTGTTCATGTGCTTCAAACAGTTTTTTGTTTTGGCTGAAAATCTGTCAGCATGTAAAATGGGCACCCTCCATTCTGATCGAGGGCGGGAATATATGTCTTCTAATTTTAATGCATTTTTGGTTGAATGTGGGATAAAACACCAGTGTACAGCACCGTATCCACCTCAATAGAATGGAGTTACTGAACGGAAGAACAGGTCACTCATGGAGATGGCAAGGTGTATGGTCAAGAGTCAGGCTTTACCACATAGTTTCTAGCTTAAGGTTGTCATGTGTGCAACATATGTACTTAACAGGTGTCCCACTAAAGCGTTGCAATCTATCACTCCATATGAGGCTTGGCATGACTGCAAGCCATATGCATGTTTTTTGTTGTTTGGCATATGCATTAGTGCCCGAAAAACATCGTAGAAAATTGGATGATAAAGCAGTAAAATATGTTTTTGTTGGGTATAGTTCCAAAAGTAAAGGCTATCGTTTGTATCGTCCACAGACTAAACGCATTTTGGTTAGCCGTGATGTTGTTTTTGTGGAAGATGCTATTTAGCCATTGCTTTCATGTACTAAGGAGACATCTGTTAGCTCCAAAGACATGTATGATACTTTGCTGCCTCTTTTTACAGGTGGACAGTCTAGTGTTGGTCCTAATGAGGCAAACTCTCAGCCTTTGCAAGTTTCATGTGATGATGTAGATCATTTCATTTATGATGCATATTTACATGTATTGATGAAAGAGCTGATATCGAGCAGGTAAGAACTATACCAAAATGGCAGGTGTAGACCTTGCATGACAGCAAATTAGATGCACCTCTATCATATGGTACTCGATCAGGCTCTCATAGTGCCTCTTTTGCATCAGATTGCTATGCTATTGTTGCATCTAGTCTCTATGATGAGACTGAGCCTGTTTTGTTTGATGAAGCACAAGATTCAAAAAATTGGATTGTTGCTATGCAATCTGAATATGATGCTATAATGAAGAATGGTACTTGGTCTTTATGTGACTTGCCTCCTGGCAAGAAGGCCATTGGCACTAAGTGGGTATACAAGTTGAAGCATAAACCTTGATGGTACAGTTGACAGGTATAAGGCTAAGTTTGTTGCAAAGGGTTATGCGCAGGAAAGAGGCATTGATTTTGATGAAACCTTTGCTCCTGCTTGCCGAATGACTACTGTTCGTAGCATATGTGCACTTGCAACTCATCATGGTTGGATTGTACATCAATTGGACATTAAAACAGCATTTCTGAATGGTGACTTGCATGAAGAAGTGTATGTTTTTCAACCCCATGGCTTTGTGCAGAAAGGGCATGAAAACTAGGTGTACATGTTAAAGAAGGTATTATATGGTTTAAAGCAAGCACGACGTGCTTGGTATGAAAAGATACATGCCTGTTTGATTGCACATGGTTTTGAGAACAGTCCAACTGAAGCACATTATATGTTAAGCGTGTTAATGATGTAGTTCTGATCATTGTGGTTTATGTTGATGACATGTTGCTCACTGTTCCTCATGAGAGGCATATTGCTGATTTTAAGGGTGATTTGCATGCCTCATTTGAGATGTCTGATTTGAGGCATTTGCATCATTATTTGGCATTCAATTTATGCATATTGAGGCTGGAATGGCTTTGTGTCAAACAAAATATATTGACACATTATTGTAGCGTTTTGGCCTTGAAGACCTCAAAGCTATTGCCACTCCTATGGAGACACGTTTATTATTGAGTCTTCATGATGCTAGAGATGAATTTGATGTTGTTCTTTATCAGTAGGTTGTTGGGTGCGTGATTTACTTATGCATTACTCAGCCAGATATTTAGTTTGTTATCTCACATATGAGCAGGTTTATGCATTGCCCAAGAGTCAAGCATTGGCAGCAGGTTAAGCGCATCTTTCGCTACTTGAGTGGTACTCGGTTACTTGGGTTGTTTTATCCCAAGGGGGGATCACTACCGCCAGATTTGCATGCTTTTTCTGGCTCTGATTGGGTTAGTTGCTATGACACTCATGTGTCCACTAGTGGCTTTTGCTTCATGCTTGGTAGCTCATGTATATCTAATTGGTTGAGCAAGAAGCAGCCTACCATGGCCACTTCTAGTTGTGAGGCTGAGTACAGGGCAGCTTTCACAACGACTGTTGAGTGTGTGTGGCTCAGATGCCTTATGGTTGATTTGGGTGTCTTCTTCCACCACCATCTTCACTGACAGTCAGAGCGCATTGGCAATTGTGGGTAATCATGTGCTCGATGCTCGCACTAAGCACATTGAGGTGCATTATCATTATGTCAGGGAGAGGTTCTCTGCTGGGGAGATTACCTTGGCATATGTGCCCATGCAAGAGAACAATATTGCAGACCTTTTCACGAAGGCTCTGCCTAGGGAGAAGTTTGAAGCTTTTCACAAAGCTTTGGGCTTACTTCCTTTTGTGGAGTGATCTCCACATAGTTTGGCACTTCCTTATACATGAGTGCCAGCTCCTTGTTCACCGCATCGCTCCCAGGGGGGAATTTGTTGATATATTTAGGTAGTGATGTGTGTGAACACTCTAGGACTACCGGGGCACTTTTTTCCCTCTTTAGGAGGTTTTTTCCCCCGGCTTGTATATACGCCTATTGCCCTAAAGAGCTACTTATCTTTGTACATTCTAGTGGTAATACATTTAGTATTGTGCGTTGTGCTCCAAGCTTCTTCTTCTTCCTTGTGTTGTTCGTGTGCTTCCGTAGACGTCTAACTCCAACACATTTGACATGCAATAATCAAGGTTGAGAAATACCTCTTTTCTCTCTTCTTCTTCATTTATAAACTTCCTTCTAGTTTCTTGGAATTCAGCTAGTATTAACTACAAGGCAATAGTCTTCTACGAGATTGTAAAGCTCTTGTATGCAATAGAGAGGAACAAAGTCCTTTCTAGAGATAAAATAATATGGAATTCTTGGCAAGAGAAGTGAATTTTATAAGAAATTTACATCTTCTGTAGGGTCTCTTATGGTTATTTTTGCTCTTAAAGTTTCCATATCAAAATTTTTTTCCCTCTTCTAATGTTGCCTCAAGTTTGATCTCATCAACAATTTCCTTTACATCAATATCTGAGTTGTTCTAAATAGAAAGATATAATTATATTTACTTTTCTCATCAAGGTCCTTTTGTTCAACTATTTCACTAGACGTATGATCAAAATAATAAAAAAAGCCAATATTCACTGGAAGTAAACAAATGACCACTCTCATGGTGTGGGAAAAAATCCATCTTCCCCAGAATGGGGGATGCCTTTGTACACGTTCTTGTAATTTTGGTGTCATATCTCATGGTGGTCACATCTTATGGTGGGAACATCCCTTATGTTAGATGGGCATATAATGCCACATAGCAAGAATAGGGGATATACCACATTAGGTAGAAGAGAGGGAATGATGGTATGATCTCATGTAGATGAGACTTAGGCACTCAAGCATGGTTGGAAGGTGAACAAAAAGATGATCTCTGTGTTGGTGATGGACGGCCACAGGGATTCTTTACATTGGAGCCATGATATGCAAAAAGAAGAGGATCCTAAGATTGGTATCAGAGCTCTGATCTATGACCCACAAAGGTGTTGTGTAGATTAATCAAAATCATGCCGCAGAGATGAGAGGCACATGCCTTGTCCAAGATCCCATGTCTCTAGAGGTGTTAGATAATTGCTTGCAAAAAGTATTAACTCACAATCATCCCATCTAGCCCATCCTTGTCCGAGGTGTGCATCTTGTTAGAGTAGAGATGCTCACACAAGAAGTACAAAATGTTGAAGCAATATTGAAGTGAAGCATTCATGCAACCATAGAGACCTTTTGATAGTGAATTAGCCATGAGGTGATGCAGGAAAGCCTTCAACGACTTCTTCCACACGTATCTAAAAGGGCAAGATGATCAATAAGGCATCAAGCAACAGTAGAAGATGATGCTCTCTGCTATGGAAGATAAGGACATGTATGGCATCCTACGTGACTCTAGCAAGGAGGAGTTATGGCCTCAAGTTCCAGGTTTTAGTGTTTTTGAATATTTGTAGAATCTTTATTTTTGAGAAGGACAATGAAGGGTTTGGGCATAGATTCGAGGGGTTGTTTGGATAAGTAGCCATTTTGGGAAAGGGAAATGAAGAGGGTTTTGCCATAAGTTGGTGGGAAAGATCATGCATACATATATTATAGTGTATGGACTTTAATTTAGAATCAAGAAAATTTAAAAATTACCTCAGTGTGATGGGAGTTTGAAGCTTCACAAAAGCCCCCTTCCATGATTGTTTGAGAAAAATTCCAACACCTGAATTTAATCAATTCCCATTTTGTGGGAGGTAAAAAGAGGTGCATTAGGTATGGATGGATGGGAAAAAGTATAGATACTGAGAATATATCATATGAAAGTCCCTATGGAGTCATTAGATTCATGAAAAGGATAGGTTAAAGAGGAAATTTACTCCCTCAAAGACCCCCTTTGCACACTTTTTGGAAAAAAATTCAGGTGCTAATTTTAGCCAAACTCCACTTTTGGGAGCAAGAAAAGAGATAATTCAAGAAGCTTCCTATTGATTAGTGCATACATACATTATGTATGGTATATATATTACCATAGGTAATTATAAAATAAAAAAAAATCACATTAGGAGTGGATTAGAAGCTCGCTAAAATCTCTCATCTAACTTTTATAAGAAAGTAGAAATCTTGGTTTATGCCTCTTTTGGGGAGCAAATTAGCATGCAAAAAGGGAGGATTTGGAAGTGTAAAAATACACCAAAGCATAATCTCTAAAGTTATGGAGATAAGTTCAAGATTTGGTTAATGGAAGAATGCTTTTAAGCACTTCAAAAATCACATTTTCACACTTTTTTCTAGCCCCTCCACCAGTCCACTAGTTTGGCATGTCACACTTGAAGAGGTCATATCTTGGGCTAGAAAACTCTAAATTGGACATATTATGGATCTTTTTGAAGAGTACAAGATTTATTTCTAGTTTATAAAAAGAAATTTGGAAAATTATGTACTTTTCTAGCTCTATTTAGGTCTGCAAATTTTGAACAGTTTTTGATAACTACCTTTTGGGAACCATATCTTGCAAACTGGGAAGGTGATTGAAGAAATTTCACTTTGATCCACTTGCACATTATGTGTATTGTATTTTATAATTATTTTCACAACCTTAAAAAGTCTCTACAGGTCTAAATATGGATTACACATGCATTTTTTGGTATATCTGCATTATTTTGGTAATCATTTGACCATGCATGATGTTTTGGGAAGTGATCCGATGTCTTCAAACACTTCAAAGTTTATGTTAGGACCTGGCAAGGAAAGTGGAGAGTTCTTAAAGCTTGTCTAAAAGGAATGTGCATGTGATTCCAATATCAAACCATTCAGGGACGTATGGTTTATATTTTGAGGCATTTTACTTTATGTTTTGGCATGTTCTGTATGTACATGCATAGATTGGAATGCATGCATCAAACTTGATCATTGTTTTAATTCTAGATGGATCAACTTGTTAAGTGTAATGGTTTGCAGGATAGATAATTGCAAGAAGTATAGGCTATGCTTTTATGTTTTTGCAGGTTATGGAGTTCATGTATGCGTATATGGCATGCATGTCATGGGCTTGCCAAGGCCTATGTTATACTGAATGGCCTATGTGACATTGGCCCACAAGGCCTTATACTTGAGTTTATGGTTAAAATTTTTTGGAACTCCATTTTCTTGGGGAAATGCTATTGAACTTTTTCCCACCTCATGACATTATATATGCACTTACCTTTAGATAAGAATTTTTTGGCATGGTAACATGCCTTCATTGCAAACATCAATAACGTATAAGCATGATTTTGAGCATGTATTTAATGGAATTAAGGCCATCAAACCATCATAGATAAGGCAAATTCAGTAGTTAATGGATCTCTACACATAATCCTTATGGATTTAAACTGTAGGATTGCTAAGGGGAAGGAGATACACCTTCACCATTAGGAATGTGCACAAACAATCCTATAGGTTATAGAAATTTTCATACAGGCATGGGAGATACCTTTATGATCATCTCCAATTTACTAAAGGTTTACTTACCTTCAAAAGGGTCTCAAAATGTGATTAGCACACTATGGGGTATTATGATGAATACACAGAGTGACTTGTTTCACTCATGCACATCACTTGAGTAAGTAGTAAAGCATTTATGCTACACTACTTAGGAAACCAAATAGATGGGATCATAGAGATGGGTTTCATGAGAGAGAATCGATGGGTGCTTATGTGATTCGAGTGATGGTTAGGAAGGCCATAGTCATGGTGCTAACTATATGACTTAGAGCATAGATCCCTCATTCAAGAATAGTTGGGGTAACCAATACATATATGTATGTTGGGATCTAGAGAGATGTACTTAGGCCTAGTTTTGGTACCTAAGAACAAGTTAGTTTGGAATAAAAGGGATATGCATTGCCATATGTTGACTAGAACCAAACTAAACTAGTTCCAGGATATGGGATTCATTTGAGTCCACCTATATGAGTTGAGGATATGGGATTCATTGGAGTCCAACTTCATATTCCATTGCATATATATGGAATATACATTTGGTTTAGTGTAGGTATGACACCATGAATTGGAAGAAAGTTCTACTAGTATGGGATGGTGGAAAGGACTTCCGTTTGAACACTCTTCTTCAATGGCCATGGAGAAAAGGACTCATCATTCATGGAATCATGTCTCATTAGATCAGAGGAGAGCTCTTAGTAGAAATCTCCTTAGGATTGGGAGTTATCCTTCATAGTCTAGGGAAGATTTATTCTTCCAATAGAGAATGTAATGGATGATCTTATCACCATGGATATCACATACTCATTTTATGGTTTTTCGGAAGGATAATTCCATTAGCTAGATGATAGAAATGCATGGTTCACAAGGTAGTTTAGATTAAACTATTGCTTTTGAGTACACTCAAGGTAGGGAGACCTAGAGTGGTATGAGAGAAAATCTATCATTTAGTCCTAGATGGGGTTTGCTAACCCTGTTTTTCATGCCAGGACTAAACATATTGAAACTCAATATCACTTTTTGAGAGAGAAGGTGATTGATAAGGAGATTGAAGTCATACATACTTCAGCAAAAGATCAAATTGCAGATATGCTAACCAAAAGCTTGGATGGACCAAAGCTACAGAGATTCAAAGACATGTGAGCTATAAAGAAGATGGAGAAAACCTCAATTGATGATTGAGGGGGAGCTGTTGATGCATGTCAACCATCAATTGATGTCTTGGACAAAGGTTTGAAGTCAAAAGATGAAGAAAAGACTAACAAATGAAGCTTGAAGATAGTGCATCTTCAGGAAATGAAGACTTGTATACATATGTACATTAAACTTGTAATTAGCTCACTTATACTTTTGTTATGGTCATGAGCTTGTACATATATGCCTATATATACAAGTAGAAAGTCGGGGAATTTATGAGACAGTATGAGATATGATGAATTAGAAGTTTTAAGAGTCATTAGACACTTTAAAAGTGAAGTGAATAACTCTCATCATTCAGATGTAAAGTTTTCTGATTAGAAGAAAAAGTTGCACCCGATATTTTGCTGAGTACTCCTTTTGTGTTTATCATCTTGTGAAATGCTTTTTGTTGGTGTACATCACAAGCCTACACATTTGGCTTGAAAGATATCTTGAAGACCCTACATATGTGAAGAAACATAGGAACCATTGCTAGTGGTTAATTACCACTTTATCTCCTTGTAAAAGTTAAATTGACTTGGAATCTTTTGTAATCACCTACCAAAAGGATTTGTGGAAAAAGTTAGATCTTTGATTGAAGGAATATCTCCTAGGATATAGGAGCTTGATCATAGGGAGCCAAAAGTTTGAATTTGAATTCAAATTTTTACTCATTCCTTATAAAAATGGTCATGGAAAAGTCGCGGGTAGAACTCATCACTCCCAAGCTTCTCATTACTGATTTTGAGTGTGTGTGTGTGTGTGTGTGAGGCCTACACTCTAGCCCACACCTATCTACACCATTAGGCAATGACATTCATGCCAATGGATTTGTATACAAGTGTTCATTAATACATACTTTCTCATTGTTCATTTATGAGTTCTCTGTCATACTACTCAAAAGTCTGTCAACTTGTGAAGTGCATATCTCAATCATTTCTCCATCAAATTCAGTGATTCAAAGCTTGTTGGATTCAACTCAAATTTTTCTACATACTGTCAAAGTCAAAGTTTGAAGAGATTCTATTCAGCCATTTCAGAGAAATTCGCATCGAGGTGATCACTGGTCAATGTCTACTACAATCCTAAAAAATCGGGGGTATAGCTTCATTTGCTAAATTGATTTCTCTTAGCATATTTTATCTTCTTACATCATTCCATTTGGAATAGTTAGCTTGATAAGCTAATTAAATACCTCCAAAAGGAATTTTTCCAATTCCTACTGTGCTGGTCATACTGAGCAAAAGATCCAGCAGGTGTCAAGACATAAATAGAAGGTTTTCTTGAGATTGTGAGTTTCAAAGTTATCTGTTTTGGTTCAATCATTACACACATTATTTCCAAAGTACATAGGCCATCTTATGGTGTAATTGGAAAGCTAAGAAGGTCCACTTATCAAGTCTGAAGCAAAAGAGGCCTGGTACAAAGTAGGTTTTGGCAGTACCTACTCAATCTCTTGGAGTATCCATCCATCTTTCCCAACAGTGGTATCAGAGCAAACTAAGGTAATTTGAGAGATGGTTTTCATTCATTTATTGATAAATTGGACAGGAACAACTATCAAGCATGGTCTCTAAGGATGAATACCTACTTACAAGGAAGGAATCTCTATGGATACATCTCAGGAGATGAGGAATTGCCCTCATTCAAAACAAGAGGATTGCCAACAAAGAAAGAACATGAAAATCTCAACACATGGTGTGCTAAGGATGCATTGGCAAGGTCTTATTTACTCAACTCCATCTCTGATTTTCTTTTGCCACATATTAGAAATTGTAAGACATCCCAAGAGACTTGGGAAACCTTGTCATCTTATTTTTCCTCCAACACAAGGGCTAGGAAAAATCAGTTGTGGATTGAATTCACAACATTAAAGAAGCAACCTAAGCAAGCTGTTTCAGAATTTGTGACCAAGATTAAAGATGTAGCAGATCAGTTAGCAAGCATAGGAGAAGAGATTGAAGAAGAGCAGATTGTAAGGAAAGTGATCAATGGGATCAAGGCTGATGACAAATGGGAAAGCTTCACCACTGCCATGGACCTTTACATGGACATGTGAATTACAGATCTTACAACTCTCATGGGACAATTGTTTACTCATGAAGCAAAGCTCAACAAGAATGGAGATACATCCAAAGGTAATAAATCTTCTGCCCTATACACTGATAAGAAGTCTAAAGATAAAGGCAAGAGCAAGAAGGTGGAAGATGAAGGCTCTACCTCCCAAGCCAACTATGCAGGGAGAGGTAGATCATCAAGAGGAAGGGGCAGAGGAGGTAAGCAAGGTAGGGGGAGATCCTATAACTCCTCACCATGCAACATTTGTGGTTTATCAAATCATACTACAGATGAGTGTTTCAGGAACTACAAAAATCAAAGAGGAAGAGGATACCAAAGAGGTGGATACTCACAGTCAAGAGGTAGATTCAACCATCACCAAGGTTACAACAACAATTACAACAACAAGTACAATGGAAACTACCAAGGAAGTTTCAAATCCAAAAAGGACTACAACAACTACACAGAGGAGTAGGATGACTCTCTTCTGATCATGAACATGACTTCAAAATCAGGTACAAATGATGACCACCTATTCTACATTGACTCAGGATGCTCAAATCATGTGGCTGGCAGTGTAGCACTACTCTCTAATCTTGAGGAACCAAAAGGTAAGCATCAAGTCCAAACAGGTGATGACACCAAGCACTCAGTAGTTAAGGTTGCAAATGTTAAGACTTGTGATGGAAATCAGAAATTGTTAAGTAGGGTACTCTATGTACCAACCATTACCAAAAATCTGATGAGTGTTGGACAGATTGTGGAAAAGGGTTTGCAGGTTAGATTCAACCAATATGGAGCATTTGTGGAGGATCCAAGACATGGGTTCAAGAGGATTGCTAAAGGAGAAAAATCAGGTAGACTTTTCACTTTTGAGTTAGAAGACACAAAGAATATTGCACTATACAGTTATAAAGATCAAACACTTTCAGAGCTTGAGATTTGGCACAAAAGATTAGGGCATATAGGAGAAAGAACCTTGAAGCAAATATGCAGGGATCAATGTGTGCTTGGAATACCTAATGTATCCAAGCAACATATGATTTACAAGTGTGGTGCTTGTCAATTTGGGAAATCTCACAGGCTACCCTTCTCAAGGAAAGGTTACATGCATGAAGACTACCTAGAGCTTGTCCATACAGATGTATGGGGACCAAGCAAAGATCCCTCAGTCTCAGGATCAAGGTAGTATGTATCTTTTATTGATGATTATAGCAGATGGACTGTATTGTACTTCATGAAGCACAAAGACGAGGTGTTTAATTGCTTCAAAAAATATCTTGCACTTGCTGAAAATCAGACAGGAAAGAACTTGAAGAGGCTAAGGTCAGATGGAGGAGGTGAGTACTTCTCCAATGAGTTTGAAAACTTCTTGCAGGATAGAGGCATCGAAAGAGAAATCACCACAAGGTATTCTCCTGAACAGAATGGGGTAGCTGAGAGAAGAAATAGGTTGATTGTTGAGGCAGCTAGGTCTATGTTGAATGAGAAAAAGTCACCTACCCAAGGCATTGACTATGAAGAGACATTCTCTCTTGTGGCCAAGATGCCAACTATCAGAGTGTTGATAAGTGTGGCTGCATCAAAAAATTGGAACATGTATCAATTGGATGTCAAGAATGCTTTCTTGAATGGATGGATCTCATAGGAGGTATATATGTCACAACCTCCTGGCTATGAGGACCCTAAGAAGGTAACATATGTTTGCAAATTGAAAAAGGCATTATATGGATTAAAGCAGGCACCTAGGGCATGGAATTACAGGTTAACTACATACCTCCAAGACCAAGGTTTTGTCATGAGCAAGGCAGATACTTCTCTATTCATCAAGAGAAGTAATTCAGAGGTAAACTTAAAATTAGATATATCAAGAGCCAGATGATGAAGGAGTTCAAGATCAATGATCTTGGTCTATTGAAGTATTTTCTTGGGCTTGAGTTAGTTTACACTAACTCAAGAATATACATTACCCAGAAAAAATACATACAGGATATGTTGAAGAAGTTTCACTTGTAGGATGCCAAAGTAGCAAGCACTCCAATGGAGGTAAAATTAAAATTAAGTGCCCATGAAGGTGATGAATTCAATGACATTATAGGTTATCCAAGTATGGTGGGTAGCTTGAACTATGCTACCTTAACAAGGATAGATATTGCATATGGAGTTAGTGTGCTAAGTCAGTTTATGCACAAGTCAAGGATACCTCACTTAGAGGCTGCCAAGAGAATCTTGAAGTATCTCAAGGGTACACAGAATCATGGTTTGTATTTCCCTTACACTTCAGATATTGATATCAAAATCTATTTAGATGCAGATTGGGCAGGATGCAAGGATGATAGGAGGAGCACTTCTGGATATATTTCTTTTGCAGGTGATAAGCCAATATCTTGGTCTACAAAGAAGCAACCAACTATTGCATTGTCTTCTACAGAAGCAGAGTATAGAGGGTTGGCTAATGCCACACAAGAAGCCATATAGATCAAGCTTTTGTATACAGAATTGGGTTTATATACTAGGTCACCAATTATCTTTGGAGATAATACAAGTTCTCTTCACCTTGCAACTAATCCTATCTATCATGCTAGGACCAAACATATAGAGGTCCATTACCATTATGTGAGAGAGAAGTTGATAAGCAAAGACATTCAACTAACCTATGTATCAACCAACATGCAGTGTGCAGATTTGTTAACTAAAGCTTTGGATGGAACCAAACTTTGCAGGTTCAAAGCAATGATTGGATTGCAGGATATACATGAAGATTGAAGATCAAGACCAAGCCAAAATGTTTGGCTTGAGGGGGAGCTGTTGGTGTAAATCACAAGCCTACACATTTGGCTTGAAATATATCTTGAAGACCCTACATATGTGAAGAAACATAAGAACCATTGCTAGTGGTTAATTACCACTTTATCTCCTTGTAAAAGTCAAATTGACTTGGAATCTTTTGTAATCACCTACCAAAAGGATTCGTGGAAAAAGTTAGATCTTTTATTGAAGGAATATCTCCTAGGATATAGTAGCTTGATCATAGGGAGCCAAAAGTTTGAATTTGAATTCAAATTTTTACTCATTCCTTATAAAAATGGTCATGGAAAAGTCGCAGGTAGAACTCATCACTCCCGAGCTTCTCATTACTGATTTTGAGTGTGTGTGTGAGGCCTACACTCTAGCCCACACCTATCTACACCATTAGGCAATGACATTCATGCCAATGGATTTGTATACAAGTGTTCATTAATACATACTTTCTCATTGTTCATTTCTGAGTTCTCTGTCATACTACTCAAAAGTATGTCAACTTGTGAAGTGCATATCTCAGTCATTTCTCCATCAAATTCAGTGATTCAAAGCTTGTTGGATTCAGCTCAAAGTTATCTACATACTGTCAAAGTTTGAAGAGATTCTATTCAGCCATTTCAAAGAAATTCGTGTCGAGGTGATCACTGGTCAATGTCTGCTACAATCCTAAAAAAATCGAGGGTATAGCTTCATTTGCTAAATTGATTTCTCTTAGCATAGTTTATCTTCTTACATCATTCCACTTGGAATAGTTAGCTTAATAAGCTAATTAAATACCCCTAAAAGGAATTTTTCCAATTCCTACTGTGCTGGTCATACTGAGCAAAAGATCCAACAGGTGTCAAGACATAAATATAAGGTTTTCTTGAGATTGTGAGTTTCAAAGTTATTTGTTTTGGTTCAATCATTGCACACATTATTTCCAAAGTACATAGGCCATCTTATGGTGTCATTGGAAAGCTAAGAAGGTCCACTTATCAAGTCTGAAGCAAAAGAGGGCTTGTACAAAGTAGGTTTTGGCAGTACCTACTCAATCTCTTGGAGTATCCATCCATCTTTCCCAACACTTTTGTACAACTCTAAGTTTATATTTGAGTGAACTTTGTACAAGTTTTCAGATCCTAATTTTGATCATGCTGAGAGAATTGAGAGTAGGAACATTTACATGTGTAAATGTGAAGAAGTGAAGTTTGCAGCATGTGTAAATTCAATGCTAATGTTTTGGTCGATTCTCCTTCCATAGTGTAAAGCTTTGAGCAACCAAGCACTTATTCTTTAAGTTGGAAGGTAAGCTACGTATGGCTAAAAGCATTTGAATAAATAGGTTGTACTTTGAGAGAAATATGCATTAGAAGTTATAGGTGTCAAAGTTGGCTGTAGAGAAGTACAGTTTTAGACATAGATGAATTGTTTGGAGTAAACCTCAAGATTTATTGAACCTTTTGAGATGCCTTAACTTGAACAAGGTGCGCAATCTTTAGGCAACACCTCATAGAAATTTTCATTAGAAACTTTACACATTTGGGCAGTCAATGAGTGAGTTATGTGCAACATGTCACGAGGAAGGAGATAAGGAAGAGAGCTCACACACACACTCTCACTCTTAAGGAGAAGCACACACACACAGATTGAGGCAAGGAAGAATGATCTTCTTCTTCTTCTTCTATTACATAAAAGGAATGTACAAGAATGACCTAAAAACAAGAATACAACAAGTGCAATATATAAAGATCAGTACATAAGGAAAAACCTAATATCTGCGAATGAGTGAGCTGGCAAGAAACAAATGTGCCATCACTCTCGGTAGATAAAATCTAATAAAGCTCAATGAAGTTTCCCTGACATATATCGGTATGACCACTATACATGTCAGAGAAATGAAATACTGGTATATGTCATCCTGGATCATCACATGTTGAGCTTGATATCTCAACACTCCCCCTCAAGCTCAACGCCATATCTTGTAATCCAAGCATCTCTCAAAACTTCTTCAACTTCTCAGCTCCAAGTGCTTTGGTGAAAATATCAACAACTTGCTCATCTGTTCTCACATAAACAAGATCAATATCACCTACTAATACCTTCTCTCTGATGAAGTGATAATGTACCTTGATATGCTTTGTTCTAACATGGAAAACAGGGTTCCGTGCTAACTGTATGCTGCTAAGATTATCACAATAGATAGTGATAGGCTTTTGCACTTCCACACCTTAATCTGCAAGTAACATCTCCAGCCATGATGCCTCATATGCTGCCATTGCAGCACCTCTATACTCAGCCTCTGTACTCAACAAAGCAAGAGTGGGTTGCTTCTTGCTGCTTCATGTAATAGCTGCACCTCCAAGTGAGAAAAGAAAGCCACTAGTAGATCTTCTATCTGGAGTACTACCAGCCCAATCTGCATCGGTGTATCCATGAACCTGCAACTCCACACCAGCTTCATAAAACAATGCATAATCCAAAGTAGCACTCACATAACGTAGAGTGCGCCTCAGAGCATCCAAATGTGGCTTCCTGGGAACCTGCATAAACTGACTTTCAAGTCCAACAGTATAACTTAGATCAGGCCTTGTAATTGTGAGATATATAAGACTTCCCACAATTTTCCTGTACATAGTAACATTTTCCAATGCTTCACCTGATGTAGTATCCAATTTTAAATTCTGATCTAATGGCATAGAAATTGGCTTACAATCAGCCATACCATACTTTTGCAGCATATTCAAGGCATATTGCCTTTGCGACATCCATATACCTGTTTCTGTATGTATAAACTCAATGCCCAAGAAATAGCGCAGCACACCAAGATCTTTCATGTCGAATTCCTGCATAAGAAGTTTCTTTACCTCTTTGATGCTTTCTTCATTATCACCACCTATAATCAGGTCATCAACATAAATAGCCACAATAGTGATGCCATCATCAGCCTTCCTTGCATATAGTGAGTGATCTGCATCACACATAGAGAACCCAATGCTGGTTAAGTAATCAGCAATCCTTGCATGCCATGCACGAGGGGCTTGCTTCAGCCCATACAAAGCCTTTTGCAACCTGCAAACATATTCTAGATGCTTTGAATCTTCATATCCTTGTGGCTGGTCCATATATACTTCTTCCTGTAACTCACCATGTAGGAAAGCATTCTTCACATCCATCTGATGCAAAGTCCATCCTTTTGTTGTAGCTAATGCAACAAGTGTTCTGACAGTAGACATTTTAGCTACAGGGCTGAATGTTTCCTCATAATCAATGCCATATGTTTGTGCATAACCTTTAGCTACCAATCGTGCTTTATACCTGCTTATGCTACCATCAGCATTATGCTTTACCTTGTAAACCCATTTGTAGCCTATGGATTTCTTTCCTTGTGGCAATGGAACCAACTCCCATGTATCATTTCCATAAAGTGCAGCCATCTCCTCATCCATAGCTTTTTCCCAATCTGCATTACCAATTGCATCTTCAAAACAAGAAGGTTCAGCATCTTGTATTACCTTTGTCATGTAGGCACAATGGCGAGCCATGTAACTATCATATGTCAATCGTTGCACTGAATTACGCATCCTCCCAGATCTTCTTGGTCCTGGGTCACTTCTTCTTGTATCATCTGCATGTGCCCTTCTTACTCTTGGAGTCTTCACAGAGGGCAATCCAAGTTCCTCATCAATACTCTTTTCTGAACCACTTGAATCTCCATCAACATCTTCAAAACCTGCACCTGTTTTACTACCAGCAGAAAGCTTTTCTTTACCTTTCTTGGATGTATTTGATGAATTTGCTAGACTGAAATTTCCATGCAATCTTCCACTCCATGGATTTGAGTTGGAACTATTGCTTGGTGATGCATCCGGTCCACTCAAAACTTGAGATTCTGCACTAGATTTTTCAGCATTTTCTTTGTCATTTGGTTCAAGATTCAGTCCTTCGTTGGCATCTGCATAGAAGCTCGATATTTCATCAAATACCACATCTCTGCTCACCTTCACCTGTCGTGTGAGTGGGTTATAACATTTGTACCCCTTTTGCTTAAGGGAATATCCAATGAAGACACATTTTTCTGCTTTCGGATCAAGCTTCGTCCTCAACTCATCTGGAACATGTACATATGCAATACAACCAAAAACTTTCAGATGTGATAAATTTGGCTTTTTACCTGTAAACTTCTCTTTAGGTGTAACTTGATGTACAACAGTAGTCAGAGTTCTGTTCATGATGTATATAGCAGTATGCACAGCTTCTGCCCAATAACAATGAGGCATATTCTTCTCAGCCATCAAGGCTCTTGCTATTTCTGCAATATGTCTATTTTTGCATTCAGAAACACCATTCTGTTGTGGTGTGTACCTGCATGAAAACTGACGCCAAATTCCATGATTTTTTAGAAAACTGCTGAACTCATTCGACATGTATTCACCTCCTCCATCAGATATTAATGTTTGAATGTACTTCCCTGTCTGCTTTTCCACCATAGCTTTAAAATTCTGGAAGTGAGTGAACACCTCGCTCTTCTCTTTCATGAAATATACCCATACTTTGCGTGTATGATCATCAATGAAGGTAACATAAAACCTGCAACCGCCCATAGATGTGGTCTTTGTTGGACCCCAAACATCTGTATGTACTACTTCTAGTACATTCTCACTAACATGCTTGTCATGTGGAAATGATGCTCTTGACTGTTTACCAAATTGACATGCAGCACATACCTTTTGCATTTCTGCAACTTTGAAATTTGGTAGTCCATGGACAATCTCCTTTGACTGCATCATTTTCAGCCTTTGCAAGTTTGCATGTCCAATCCGTTTGTGCCATATCTCTATATCTGCAATAACTCCTGCACCTTTTGCAAACATGGCTGCATTCATTTCAGGAATCTTCACATTTAAGGTGAACATCCTACCCACTTTGTTTCCTTTGGCAATCAATCGTCCATCCTGCTTGTACTCTTCTACATATAATCCATCAGCATTGAACCTGACTTGTAATCCCTGGTCAACCATTTGTCCAATAGAAACCAGATTCTTTGTTATATTTGGAACATGCCACACATCAGCAATATGTTTTACCTTCCTGTTCTCCATAGACAATGCTATGTTTCCTGTATGCTCAATAGGATGCGATGTATCATCACCTGTTTCGACATATCCATGAACTGGCATTTTTTGCAAACTACTAAACCATTCTGCATGACTGGTCATGTGATTTGAAGCACCTGAATCAACATACCAGACATTATCATTCGTTTTTGAAACACCAGCAGACATCGTATTCATCATGTGATGTTGAACCATAAACAGCTTCTCAGAATCATCTACACTTGTGGATGCATAGTTGTTTTGCTGCCTTCTGTTATTTTGATTCTTTAACCTGCAATCACGTTCAAAGTGTCTAGGTTTACCACAATTCCAGCATCCTTTACTATCATTACCTGAATCATTTCTTTGGAAATTTATGCGACCTCTTTGGCTCCCCCTGCCTCGAAACTGTCCTCTTCCTCCTACATGACTCTGTTGTTGACCTTGGTCTTGGTTACTATTTCCTCTTCCACTTCCAAAACCTCTACCTCTGCCTCTTCCTCTGCCAGAGTAGAATACCTGCTCAGAATTGGGCTTTCCTTGGGAGTTTGAGTCCTCACCAAGATTCTTTTCTTCAATAATCAGCATAGATACCAGATCAACAAAATTCAGAATATTTTCCCTTGTCTGTATGGAAGTTCTGAACTGCTTATATGCAGCTCCTAAACCACGAAGGCACACTTCCACCTTATCATCATCATCATCTACATTCACGCCAATAGATGCAAGTGACTCACATATGCCTTTGATTTTAAGAGTGTAGTCACTTATCGACATGCTCTTCTTTTCCAATGTATGCAGCTCGTTCTTGAGTTTCAATTTCCGTGCCTTTGTATTAGTCTCATACAAAGTGACCAAGCTGTTCCAAGCCTCTTTTGGAGTCTTGGTATCCTGTATGTGTCCAATCATGCTATCCTGTATGCTAACAGATAGCCAATACATTACCTTTCGTGCTCCTTGATTCCATTCCTCATATGCTCTTAACTGATCTGCAATCCGATTCCTTTCTGGTAACTGCGGAGCATTTTCAATCTCTCCTTCGATGTACTTCTAGTAGCCTTTTCCCATCAGGAAATTCGTCATTCTGAATCTCCAAGCATGGAAGTTGTTATTGTCCAGCTTATCGCTCATAAGCTGACTCATTCCATCTGCGTTTGCCATTTCTGCAACAATTCACAACACTGCAAAACACTACAAGCAGCACTTCTGCTTGAACACTGTCGCACTATGACGTGACAGTTCGATCTCAGTAAAACACAGTTTTCGTGTATCAACAATACACGGAATCGCTTGAAATTCTGGATCTGGAATATATGAGTGTCGCCGGACACAACGCAAGTTATAGTTTCTGAAACTGACCTGGTTTTTCTGTGGGCCCCACCTTGCGGGCTCGAAACGGAGGTCGAGATGGCTCCGAAACTTCCATCTTCTACCTTCACGGTGATTTTCGTAGCAAACGGAGGCCGTTTGTGAAATCGCGTTTTCTCCACACCTTGCCATGTAGTCTTCACCATCACCTTCTCCACGAGCTCTCTACAGCCACGCTAGCTCTGATACCATGTCACGAGGAAGGAGATAAGGAAGAGAGCTCACACACACACTCTCACTCTCAAGGAGAAGCACACACACACAGATTGAGGCAAGGAAGAATGATCTTCTTCTTCTTCTTCTATTACATAAAAGGAATGTACAAGAATGACATAAAAACAAGAATACAACAAGTGCAATATATAAAGATCAGTACATAAGGAAAAACCTAATATCTACGAATGAGTGAGCTGACAAGAAACAAATGTGCCATCACTCTCGGTAGATAAAATCTAATAAAGCTCAATGAAGTATCCCTGACATATATCGGTATGACCACTATACATGTCAAAGAAACGAAATACTGGTACATGTCATCCTGGATCATCACATGTTGAGCTTGATATCTCAACACAACATACTTTTTTGTGTAGTGACTCTCTTCACAGTTAGTGCGAATCTTGATGATTTGGTATTGGTCTTCCAAAATTGATCAAGGTTTTGAGTTGTTCTTGATATAGAGGTACTCTAACATCAAGGATAACTTGTTCGTTTGGAGATTAACACTATCCATCATTTATCCTTTAATTGTATCATAGAAAGAGCACTTGTTAGCTGCTACTGAACAGCTTATGGCTTGTATTTGGCATGGCTGTTCGGGCCACATATCTCATAGTGGAATGGAAAAATCTTTCTCGTTCTGGCTACGTACTTGTGTTATCTTTCTCTAATTTTTCATTACCAATATGGAAAGCAAACTAAAAATGTGCATAAAATGCACATTGACTTTTCAATTTTGCCTTTAGATCTCGTTCATACAAATGTGTGTGGTCCTATGCCCACAAGTTCATTACGTGGTTCTCTTTACTTTTTCACTTTTATAGATGATGCTACTAGAAATGTCAAGGTATATCATATCAACTCAAAGGATGAGGTATTCCATACCTCAAAAAGTGGCTTGCTTTAGTTAAGATTGAAAAATGAACTAAGATCAAAGCTTTATGTTCAAATTGAAAGAAGTTGGAAAAGCTTGGAGAGGCTTGGAAAGTTGAGTTGTCAGGTGGTGAAGTTGGTCTAGCAAACTAGCATAGGACTAGCCCTAGCTCTTTGGATATTAAAATAGACCTTGTAGGCTCATGGTTAGTTTAATAAAACCCAATAGATACTTTTTAACATCAACAAGAACAAGTTGATGCAAAACAGATAACTTGCACCTTGACTAGCTCACAAAAACCTTCTAAAAATGGATGGAAGTTATGACTTCAAACATTGAGAGAAGCCAACTGGAAAAATTCCTCTTAAGGGAGTGTCATACCTATGGTTGGCTTGCTAAAATGCATTAAATCCCCAATTTATATCAACCAATGAAGGAGCAATCACCTTAACATTGATTGGATGTCATCTCGATTTTTTAGGGATGTGCAAACAATGACCCCAAAGTTGTAAAACTCACATTTCTTTGAATGCAATGTATCAAATGATTTGAAGATTTTTACGCATAAACTAGACCATTATAACTTTCATATGAATGCTTGAAAACTTGATTTTGACCTATGTAGAGAGAGCAAAAATCTTTGCAAGTTGACTAGGTCTGAGGGAGAAGGATCAGAGAATAGAAGTGGCACCAAGTAATGATCAAAGAGTATATGTATTGCTTTAATCAACTCTACTTTATGTAAAGATGATTTGAAATCTTTATATAGTGCCTTGAGGATTTATCCACACCTTTTCTTCATGATTCCAAATTCAAAATCAAGTAGGTTTGGTAGTTTAGATTGATTTTTCCCTACAATCTAGGAAAAGAGGAAAATGAAGTCATATCAGCTTCTTAATTGATTATAAGAAATGATCATAAGTGATCGACCAATTAATACAAAGAAATATTGTGCACATAAGTCCTATTCTTCAAGGTACCTATATGGCACCATCCAATTGATGGATTTGATGAAGATCATATCCACCTCAAGCATAGTGCAAGCTTGATGTTCCAACAGCTCCCCCTCAAGCTAAAATATACTTGAGTCTTCATTCTCTGATAGGTTGAATGCCTACCATAGCTTTGAATCTACAAAGCTTTATCCCATCAAGTGCCTTTGTCATCATGTCAACTATTTCCTTCTCAGTAGGAACAAATGAAATGTCGATTTCCTTTGCCTCAACTTCATGAACACTTAGTTTATGGTTCAATTCCAAAGGTGTACATGCAAGCTTTGTGTTCTCCATTCTAAATTTGTGAAGTAGCTCTTGAATTTATCTTCTCTAAGTTAGATACATCCTTTTATCTTTATAAATCACTTGCATACCTAAGTCATTGATTTTGAACTCATCTTGCGTGTGAACTCCCCTAAGTCACTTATTTTGAACTTGCATGTGTCTCTTGATCCTTTGAATGCCATTCAGATCATCGCTTATTACGATAATATCATCTACATATACATATAAATAGATAACATCATTGTGATCCCTTTTGATAAATAAAGGACCTGAGTTGCTAGGTTTGAACCCTTGATCTTGAAGATATGTAACCTACCTATAATTCCAAGCTCTAGGAGCCTGTTTCAATCCATACAATGCTTTTTTAAGTCTGCAAACATAAAATGTATGGTTAGGATTTTCAAAACCTAGTGGTTGTGACATGTATACCTCTTCACTTATCCACCCGTTTAGGAATGCATTTTTCACATCAAGTTGGAGGAGTCTCCAATTTCTTGTAGTAGCTACACTTATCAATGTTCTAACTGTAGTCATCTTTGCAACTAGTAAGAATGTTCTCATAGTCTATACCATGATTTTGTGAGCATTCTTTGGAAAATAATCTTGCCTTTTACGTGCAAACTGATCCATCTTAGTTTCTTTTACCAATTAGGGTTTCCCTTTGCCTCTTCATAGGTTGAGGGTTCTTCTAAAATTGAGTCATTTGCCAAGTAGATTGAATGCTTTATAACAACTGTGGAATCATATGCATACCTTTCTGGTTGTCTCTTCTCCCTTATTAACCTTTTATGTGCTTGCTTGGAGCATTCTCCACACTCTTGCATTTTTGTTTCGCCTATTGACTTCCATAGCTTGTAATCCTTTTCCCTTTCATCTTGGTCATCATCTATATCACTTCTTGGATCTTGGACTTGTGTATCATGATTGCTTCCTAATTGATGGAAATAAAAATCAAGATCATATGATAGAGTTACCTTTTGTTTGTCTTCATCATACCAAGACCCATGTTAGTTTGGTATCTTGTCGGGTTAGTTATAACTTAATTTCCGACTGTGCATGGGTTCTTGGGATGGTCAGGGGTCTGTAATACAGAGGCCCTATATATATTTTCCCATTCACTTCATGATTATAGTAGCTTCTTCATTACTTATCTGACAAGAACCCAATAGGTTATTTTACAAAGGCTAAGAGTCATCAATGATACCCTGTATATACATGGTTCGTGCTAGTTTAAAAGTGTGGGAGATTTTTTGCTTCAACGATTCTAACATGTCTTGTAAAATTTGAGGTTCTACTAGATGAGTGTCTGTCCGCACAAAACTAGAAGCTATGACTTGCAACAACAAAATTTCTGTCTGATTTTGCAAAAAGGCTTCTTGCAAATAAAAGTCATTGGCCAAAGCGGCATATCTATGTAACCTTGCTTCTTCGATCTCTGCATCAATTCTTGATATTCGATCGTGCTGGATACCTAATAGTTTCTCCCTGTGTTCCAATTCCTGCTGCTGGAATTGCATAGTCTTGAAGAAGTCCTATCTTTCTTTTTGAATAGATTCCATTTCCTTCTTGAGCTTGATGGTTCGTCCAATTTCTTCATCCAAAGTCTGGCTTTTATGGAATAGCTCTTCGGTAACCTTCTTAAGTTCCATCTCCGCTTGTAATGCCTTATTAGCCAGCACTTGATAAGCCTTTTCTAGTGTAAGAAACATGGTGCAAGTGGTGTCTAACTAGGAACCTAACGCACGCATGGCATCTTCCTTATCCATCATGGCCTAATAGATAGCACCATAGGTGCAATAAAACAAGGAGTGCAAACGTGGGTAGGCCATATCTTTTCACTTATCTTACCACCCCCAAGTTCCCCACCAATCATCATTAGGTACTTGCTTCCACTCCCTAATGTTGAAGCACAACAATTGCATCTCTTGTTGATGAATCTCAAGATGTCAACAAATCAAGCAACGACCTCTTTTAATGATGACATGATCAATAGTGCCAAACTTGACAACAGTAAGAACACACCACCCAAAGAGTGATTCATCCTATGATGAACAACATGAGGAGCGATCACGATGAAACAATAAGAAATTCAACAACAGAATTAATAGGAACAACAAACACAACAAAGTTAGTAGGAATGAAAACCACAACAAATTCAATAAGAGCAACAACAACAAGAACAACAAAAACAACAACAACATGATCAATCATAGCGGACTAAACATCAACATGATTTTGATCGTGGCATCATAATCTCCACCTTCAACTCTCCATCCACTATCGTGCTCCCACTAGATTTTCACACAGATCATTTAGTCCAAATCGCCCATTTTTTTGTATTTGCACCTACCAACTTCATAGACACATAGGCAAGACATCAAAATTAGCACCAACAACTTCAATTAGAACTCCAACATTTGAATGTCTACATATTGGACATGGAGAAAAGAATCGATGAATAGATTCAATACCAACAACAAGCCCAAGTTGCTCGACAATAAAATGGGTGCAAAGATGAATTGCAAAATCTATGGCCAATCATGGATACTTTTAAGGAAAAAGTGAGGAATAGGGAAGTACAATATGGTCGATTTCACCTGTGCATCAATAACTTGCAAAATGAGAATCATGACTTAAGTGTGAAAAAGAATATGACAAAAGTCCAAGTGGAGCAAGCACAAGCAGTCATCTGCTGCTCATTGGAGAGACATTTCATTGGTGTACAAAGAAATATTTGAGACAAGGGGCGAACATTACATGATGTTAGACTAGATGGAAAGAAGTTCCAAGAACACTCACAAACAATAAATGACAAATGCTAAGGCAAAGGACAAAGAAATCAAGGATGTGTGTCTACGAATGAGTAGAGTAACTAGGTATGACCTCCAAATAATAATTGAATTGAAAGAAAGAATAGAAACGTTAGAGGCAAAGCCACTCTTGTATGATGCAGCTCAATTAGCATTGACATCCCAATAAGGCATGATTTTAGATCCACAAACACATTGAAGAAGTTACCAAAGGCTATACAAAGTAAGGTCAAAGGCATGAATGATGAATACTTGGTTGGAGCAAAGGGAGAATTACCAAAAGAGCTTTTGGATGACCCTTTGGAAAAGGAGTAACTACTTGGATTGTTCCATCAAAAAGTGGCTATGATTTCTCTCATTCAAAGTTGTTTGCCTATCAATTAGTTATAGTTTGTATCATGAATCCATTTTCAAATAGTTATAGCTTGTATCATGAATCCATTTGACTCTGCCAAACTCATACAATGACATGGCATAGTTGGTTGGAAATATTTCTACCTAATTACTCACAAATGCAATGGTCCTTTTGCAGCAAACACATATATTCAAAGAGTGAAACTTCAACTCCCTCACATTTTCCATGCTTTTGAAGCCCAAACGATGGACTTTGGAATACATGAACACTCCATATGCACAAAAAATAGATAAAAGGTAACTTGACCCATGTGCCCCTAAAAACTAGGTAATCCATCATTGTCTTCTTTTCTTTAGGTGCCATCTTTATTTCATATTATCACCAAAAATTGCCATAAGAGAATACAAAAAATATGACAAAATATCCATAAAAATCAAGTTCGCACACTCCTTTGTAATCTTCAAAGTCGTCCCCAATGATCCTAAAGAATCCATTAAACCCAACATATAAGGAATATCTCTCAAAAACCAAAACCCAATGCACTATCATTACTATACAACTTCATGTAAGCTCTCTGCAAGAAAACTTTGTATTACCCTAATTCTTTTAGTAAATAACTTGTAGATAACTTTGTATTACCCTAATTCTTTTAGTAAAGGATTAAGGAATTGAATACAAAGAAACTTGCATTACCCTGATTCTATCACTCAATGATATTTTTTTTAATTCCCTCAATCAAGGATTAAGGAATTTTAAAGAACTTTGCATTAGCTTCAGTCCTTGAAAAATGTTATAGGCACTATACTTATCTCACCATGAAGTAGTGGTCCCTCACAAACCCACACTAGGGTGAATATCCTATTGTTCACGTTGTAGAGCCACACACTAAATTGTCAATCCATGGAGCGACCAATTAGTGGTATGAAAACTACACATTGTAAGATAGAAGTACACACACCTACAACAAGAGAGAGGCAAGCACACACATGGGTGCATACATGCATGCACACATACACACTCATTACTAGACAAGAGGCAATGTGCTTCAAGCAACTCGTTTCTTGCTCAAGACGGTTGGGTATGTAATGGTCATGTAACCTTACTCCTATGTTCATATACATACATATTTTATAGAACATTGCCTCAAGAAGATCATTATGTAGGTTTCGAGGCTCCCACACATGTGTGCACATGTCTCCTCTCCTCTCTCTCCCTCCACATCCTCATTGCTCCTCTTGTTCACCCAACCAAAACCCTTCATTGCTATCAAATTTTGTTGAAGATTAATGTGCAAGGAGCTTTAATGGAAGCTTAGGGTACAAGAGGTGAATGTCTAGGTCAACATCTTCTACACAGCACGTTGGTATTTTGTCCATAACTCGAGCTAGGAAGCTCGGATTGATGTGATTTAAATTTATTTCCATAGCTTACATAGAGAGCTACAATTGACAAAAGCTCACATAATCTACTTTGGAGTTTTACTTTTCCACAAATCCAAAAATACAGAGTAATGTAGAAGCCAAATCTACAATCACTTGGATAATAGGTCATAATTTTGACTTTCACTTGAGTTCTAAAGGCTGGGTTAAAGTGATTCAGATTGTTGTGTGTGGCTTGAGAGATCATCTACAACTTTCTAGAAGAACATAGGTCGAGATTCAGAAGTATAGGTCATCGAAAACACAAAATACGGAGAAATTATGTTGTAAGTGAATATTAAAATGACAACAAATGCTTGTTTTGCTTGTATCTCTTGTGCTACACACCTCTAATTGAGGTGTTCTAAGTGTTTATGCATAATCAAGAGAAATTTCTTCAAGTTTCATGGAGAGAAAACTTTTATTCAGGGGTTATCAACCTTGAAACAACAAAATACAGAGCATCAGATTTTCACCATAGAAACCCTTATTGCTGTTGGAGGTTCACTTTGATTTGGAGTTTTCATGAGAGATACATCTTGGTGTGTGACATTGACATGGACTATGTTTGATCTTGATGGATGCTCTTAACGCATTAGTGTGAGCTCTTAGTTTTAGATCTTGAAGACATTGACTATGTATGATCTATGATGGTGGCTCTTCATGCATTAGTGTGTGAAATCAAAAGTGACTACATATTTAACCATTCCACCTGCAAAAGACAATTGTTTGGATCAATCTTGTAGTACTTTTGCCTATCTAAGCCATGGATGTCCAATAAGTAGATGGTAGTCAACTTTAGACTTGATGAGGTATAATACTATGAAATTCATCTAAAAAATAGCTCCTTGCATGACAATTATGATGTCCCTAATGATCCCTAAGTGATGCACATGAGATTAATCTACCATTGGCATAGTGAAAGGGATAGGTTTGATGTTTTTCCATCCTAACTCACTACAAATTTCAAGTATGGCATGGGTCTTTGGCCCTATGGCTACTATTGACCCCATTGTAATTGTGCCGGTTTGTTCATAGGTAAGTGGGTTCTACTAGGAGGTGGATATGGAAAATTATGTTGAACAAGTGGGTATAATTTTTCCAATGAAGGTGTACATATTGAGATGTGCTATAGGGTGGTGGGGATGCATAGTTGAGACCAAGGAGATATTGGTAATTTTGAAAGGATCCTTGAGGATATGGAGGTACTCCAAGCAGTAAGGAATGTGACGGGGGTGCATTAGCAGAATAAGGTTGAGTATAAAACTAACTTAGTGAGTGGTTGTGGTTTTGTCTTGCGATTATCAATTATGTGTGGAATTAGGGGTGGTGTGGTTAGTAGTATCACAGATAGGACAATACAATTGATTCAAAGTGCAAGATTTGCAATCTGTCCAACATTTTGGCATCTGATACAATATATTTACCTAAGAGATTTTCTAGATTTGATTCAAACATTAGCTAGCTATCACTCCATAAGATCCAAATACTTGGTCAATTCATTAGATTCCCCCTTGGTCATAATTAATCTAAGTTTTCTTTCTAATTTTAGTGCAATGGGGATAACATTGTCTAGAGAAATTTCTCCATCTCCATATATCCACATCATATCACATAATCGTGGTAAAAGACCATTGATAAACCAACCAACAACTACATTAGGTGGAGGTTGAATTTTTGTTGGAAACTACCTATAACTAATTTCGAATTTCGTGACATGGCTTTCTACTACAAGTTGATGGGGTTGGTCTCTAAGATCTTGCAAAATATCATACAATTGTGTAGTTGATTTAGTCCATCAAAATTGATTAAAAAATTCTCTCTTCAAAACTTCATAATTCCAAAAATTGTTGGATTTCAAGGACTATGAAAGCAAGCAAACAACACAGTTGAAGAAGAAGAAGAAGAAGAAGAAGCTTGGATAACAAAACAACACAAAGTTCATTACCAAGTGAATATACAAAGGATAAATGACTCGTTAGGGTTATAGATGTATATACAAGCTAGGGGGAAAAAACCTCATAAAGAGGGAAAAAAGTGCCTCAATAATCCAAAGTGTGTTCACACACATAACTACCAACATATATCAATGAAGGGGATGAGAAAGGTCAAATTCCCTTAGGCGCTCAAGCCCTTCTTCTATAAATGCTGCTTGAAAAGCTTATACTTGTGAATTAAATCTTTATTTATTTCCAAAATACTATAGTGACTCTCAAACATATGAGCATATAGATCTTCATTATAGTGATCTATAAACTTGGGGTAATGGAGTCCTATAATTACGATTTGGCAGAGCATCATAATCTTTGCCTCCCACAAAACTATGCTCACTTGATGCAACCATCCTAATATGCTAGGTTAGAATGTGTTTTGGGCATATTGTAGCCTCGTCAGACTCCCCCTATCCTTATCTCTCAACTAGTTCTTGTTAGGTGCTAATTTTCTGCTTTTACTTGCTAGTATCCAACAAGATCTATATAGCAACCAAATCCCATTTTGATCACCAAATGTGTTGTCAAGAATTTATGTCCACAACATGAGGAATCCATATTCATCAGTCGAGAGATAAAACAATTGGGGCTTTTCCAAAATATCTACAACTAGTTGACCACATGAACTTCTTTTGTGGTAGGGGTTTGGGAGGTTGGACACTTTTTAGGGAAGTGGGCATTCTTTACAAAATGGACAATTCGGCTCCTTTGATCTTAGAATGATAACCTTCGTTTTACAACAAAGAGTATCTCTAGAGAGCTTAGCCAAATTCAAATATATGATGCTACCATTAGCATATTTCTAATTCCCACTTGTAGCATGCTCTAACAATATAGTAGAAAAATCTTCTAATATCAATACCTTGCCCCAGCTTAAGTATGCTACCTAAATTTATGCACATAGAATAGTGTTTGTTTACCAGATAAGTATAACTAAGTCACTTCACACATTCACAATCTAGAAACATTTAGGGATAGGTTATCTATTGAGTAATATTGACACCAAGAGATTGATGTATGCTTACAACTCTAGAGAAGAAAGAAAATGACTAAGAGAAAAGTACACTGAAGAGATAGGAACACAAATTCAAACAAAATAATACTAGCAAAAATAGATTACATCTAAGCATTAGACTTCCACCTCGAGAATGTATGGTCACTTAGCTCTTATAGACAAACTTAAACAACCTTCTACCATCTATTCTCTCCACGAATACATTACCTTACAAACTCTACCACTCTCTCCTCCTATACTTTGCTTTTGTATGCAAATCTTGGATGGAACTTGTTGATTCTTGTACCGTGGGATTAATAAATCGAGTTTGTCTGATCACATGGGTACTTCTTTGTATATTGCATTCAATAGTGGGGTGTTTTTAGTACTAAACTAAGGTTTTCTTAATACAATCTAGATAAGTCAATTAGCTATAAAATAGTTTACTGAGCCATTTATTGAAGCGGAGTATCAAACCATGTAATCAGGAAATTTTTATAAATAAGAAGAGTGTTGTAAGTCCCTAACAACACCCCTAACATATGCTATAAACATGAAATACATAGATGTAGACAAGAAATTTTGATCTTGAAGGGAAGTGTTAGAAGTAACTGCAAGCTCAAGTGTGCGATTAGACTCAAAACAACTATGTGGACAATTTTTGGTGAGGTAAGAGGTAAACCAATCACTTTATTTTTCTCATCTATATATGCATTGATTTGAATTGTAATCATAGTTCCTTTTGTTGAAGAAACGATCCTCTTTTCCATTCTAACATTTCATCTCTAGTTCACTTCTATGAGTGCATATTTATTTTATAGTAATCTAGTTGTATTTGGAAAACTTGCCACAGAGCTTCTTCTTTTATTCACTCTCCATTCAAGAGATTAATCCCACATTGGATAAATTTTGACAAGCACCTCTCCAAATTTGTATAAGGATATTTCTCTCTTCACTTTGTATTTGGTTAAAAGGTTGAGAGCTCACTCTGTGCTCTTGTCAAGCTCACCCTAATTTGTATGCGACTTTTCCCATTTCATGGTCTACTCACTCTTTTGAGTCTCACACTCTTTCAATTTTGTGAGTACACATTTTAGTTTTTGCTTCTACATATATACTCTCTACATGGTGTTAGAGCTTTAGTTATTGGTGGTCCATTTGAAGGTGGTATTGGTGCTTGTGATGGTGTTTTGGTGACAATGCTTCTTTTCAATAGAGAGAAGACTAGAGTGGTTTTGAGTGCCATTTTAACGCATTTTCCCATCCTATCACACACTTTCCTCATTTCTTTCCCACCCTCCCTTGCCCTTGGACATCTTGGTGGTGGTTTTTGGAGGTCTTGGTGGCATTCTTTTTAGGGCAGTGATGGTTCTTCATCAAGATGGTGGAGTTTTTCATCATCTTCTTCATGATTTGAAATAATTTTTGAATGCTTTTAGCCATTTTTCCCTCCCTCTTATCCTCCTTCCACATCTCTTTCCTACTCTCCCATATCTTGCCATTGGGAGTTTTGTGAAGTGCTTGGTGGTCTTTGGTAGCCATTTGGTGGCCTTTGAACAATTTTGAAGTGTTTATCAACAGTCCTTTAAAATCCTTGGTATTCCATTTTCATATTCTTTATGTAATTCCCTTAATTTTAATACACCTATGTCCTCTTTGTTAGTGTCACATTACCGAACACATTGTATCTCTGCATTTCCACAAGAATACGTATCATATCTGATAGAAATCCCACCTCAATCTACTATAACATAGTGGTGTAGTAGCAACATTTGTCCATTAAAATGCACTCATACGTGTGGTGGCACATTGGATATATTTTCTAAATCTGAAGTGATGGGTAAGTGTTCATGTCTTTCTTCTTGCACAACTAGAAAATATCATTTTTTATTTTTTTAACCTTTGCACCACCTCATTGGTAGCATCAGTGAACTTTTCATACAACACCTTCCCTCTCCATTGGTGCGTGGACCTAGATAGCAAAAAAAGCTTAAGAATCTAGCTAAAGGCTAACATTCATGGATTTTTTGTGTAACTACAAAGAAATGGACAACTAGCACATAACAATAATCAACATAGGCTCAATTGAAATTGGCCAAAACAAAAGAAATGGAAAGACTTCTCTCATCCCATCAATTCTGCAACATAGAAATGGAAATGTTATCTTAGTGATTTCACTATGCATGTAAAGAAGAGATAATCCTTCCACTATATTTATTAATCTTTTGACTCTCCCTTTTACAATTTCATCAAATTCTACCACCAAGATCCCACTAAGAAATTCAATGAGCCATTGAGCACATACGTTCATCTTGGTGCATCAACTTTTTGAAGACTCTTCCATTTCTTCGAAGTCTAGACCTTGGGCTTCATTTCCAATGGAAGTATTTATATGTCCAATGCATCAACTTGAGGTCCACCACATTTTCTTCACTTCAATTATGTCATTTAATTTTTACCAGACACATCAAGAACTAGTATCACAATCCCGTGAGAAGATCTCATCCCAAGAGATTACTTTGGAATAGCATACCTCTCAAGAGAACTTAGACGGCATTTTAACAAAGGCTTTACCTCTAATTCCACTCCAGCATTTGGCAGACCTCTACAACATTCATCCTCTCCAAATGGAGTCACAAAGGGAGTGTTGAAGAAGTGATCCTCTTTTCCATTCTAGCGTTTCATCTCTAGTTCATCTTTATGAGTGCATCTCCATTTTGTATTACTTTAGTTATGTTAGGTAGACTTGCCATTTAGTTTATGTCTTGTATTCACTCTCCTTTTAGAAGATTTATACCAATTGGATATATTTTGAAGATCCTCTCTCCAAGTCTATACAAGGAGCTCCCATCTTCACTTTGTATTTAGTTAGAAGCTTGAGATCTCACTCTATGCTCTCAAGAAGCTCACTCTATGCTCTTGGGAAGCTCACTCTATGCTCTTGGGAACCTCACTCTAATCCACATGTGAGTTTTCAATTTATGGTCTACTCACTCTTTTCAATTTCATACTCTTATTTTGTGAGTGCATGTTTTAACTTTTCCTTCTGCATGTGTCCTTTCTAAACCTTCAATGTGTATTAGGCTTGTCATTATTGTATAATTGAGTGTGTTAAGCTACCCCCTAGCTTAATCTATCCTTTGCTAGATACATAGAGCACTTTGATAATCTCTATCTCTTCGTAGGTGACTACACAATGTAACTTGCTTGGATTTCTTGGATTGGTTTATCATTCTATAATTGGTTTATGCTTGGTTGATTCCTAATGGTTTATGCTTGTTTTATTCTTCATCAACTGTGCAAATATATCAATTACTATACAATTTCATCTCTACAAACTTTATGTACGAAGCTTTGTGTAAGTGTACACATTAAAGAGTGTTCACTATGTTTAATGAATACCCTGTCTTGGAGGGATCAATTGTAAACATTTTAGAATCCATTTCAAATTATCCAAATCTTTAGATAGCTTATTGGACTCACTATGTGCATGTGAAATCTCTAGAGTAATCTCTGAGTGATTGTGAAAACTCAAGACTCTCATCTTTTGTGGTAGCCAATCATGAAATCCTAGGAAGGGTCTATTGTGCTTTTACTACAATCTAGAGTGCATATTCTCCATCATTGAGAACCAATTTTCAATCAATTCATGTCACAAATTAAGAGTAAAGGACTATGGACATGATGTCTGTCTAAGATTTTTAGACTTGTCGACATGCAACCATCCACAATACATTATACATTGGTATGATTTAAATAATAACGTCCCTTGGGAATCCACAATACATTATTATACATTGGTGCACGTAAAGTTAATTTTTATATGGTTTCCACCATGTTTTTCTAACATTTTTCTAAATGTAATAATAAAAAATAGAGTAATAAGTGTTAGACGGCCGCCGAACAAAGGACAATTGTACTTAGACAGAGGTTTTTAATGTAGAAAGAATTGTACTTAGACAGAAGTTTTTAATGTAGAAAGAACCCTTCTGAAAGTACGCGGTAAAGAAAGATTCGCGTAAAAGCCTTGTAACAAAACTCTATTTAAAGCGATCAGAGAGAGCAGAAGAGAGCAGCAGTCCCCTCCCGTTTTTGGGAAGTTGCGAATATATTGTGAGAGTTCCCGTTTTTGGGGTTACTTTACTTCTTCTACTGTGTGCAACGAGTAGAGTGTCTTGGTTCTGTCCTGTCTGTGCACCTTCTCTGTGTAATCATTCGACTGTGTATGTGTGATACACCGTGTGTTACGAGTCGGTACTGTGATTGTGAGAGTTTGTTCGGTAACGAGTTGAGGTGACTTGATTATGCGTAAGGAGTTAGAGTGTTGTTTATTTGCTATTCCTGTAGTGGAATAAGTAAGTGTGAGGGATGGACATGAGCTGGTATGATTCTCTGTAAGTGATTGAGTTGGTACCGTAGTCTGTGTTCAAGGTAACGCCAGTAATACCTAAGTCCGCGTAGAATGGTAACACGGTTGTGATGCGTCTTATGATCCGTAGATATTACGATTTGAAAGGTAGACACGCGGTAAGTTTGTGAACTGATAAGGAGGATTGTGTGTTAAGTTACTAAAAGTGTTGGACTGCAATCTCCGACTACTGCCCAACCACTATGGCAGAATAGCCTGAGAACTCTGAGTCCAGTATGTTGGTCTAATTGAAGTTGTTCAGGAGCGAAACCTGAGCGAAGACGGAATAGCCACAACTACGGTTGAGTAAGAAATTGGGAAAATAGTACAGGGCCTCTGTCTAACAGACCCCTACCACTCCCAAGGACCCACGTGGCTCTAGGCAGTGTATTTTCTGCGGTAATATTGAATTCAGAGCAAAGGAGAGAGACTCGGAAATATCTGGTACATAGGTATGGAACCAGATTCTGGAGTCTCCGAAGAGTTGTTGCGTTGAAGTAGTAATTAACGACCGCGGTAGGTAATTAACAGTTACGATAATCATAAACGACGAAGTAACCTTTAACATTTGGCGCCGTCTGTGGGAAAGTGGCATCCGCTTGCCAGCTCTCTGACCCAGGTGCCTGCGAGAAAATGGCAACTGATTACCAGTCTCTACGGTAAAGTAGCATTTAATTACGAGTCACTTGTGAGACAGTGGCACTAGAGTGCTAACGGTTTGTAAGAAGCAAACATCCAGCAACATTTTCTTCACTAACAGTAGCAACCGATCCAGATTGTTGCGAACTGCTCGAATAGTATCACTGGGCAATGATACATGCCGGTCACTCGATCGGGCGAAACATATCCTAAGAATCGTCAGACTGGAGCACGAAAATCCCAAAAGATAGCCTCGGAAGAAGTAGGCATAATTAAATCTGACCACGTGGTCAAGGAAAGTAGAAACGTTACAAGTAATTCCGGTCATATTCCGGTAGAACGGTCAACGCCTTTGACACATTCTGATGCTACTTCGACCCAGCCTATCGAAGATATAGCAAGACCAGACTCTATCAAAACGCCGTTGGAACCTAGTCTAACAATATCAGATAAAGATTTAGAGTTATCCACGGTCAGAAATACGTTAGAAAAATTCGGTAAAAGTAGTAAAACAGGGCATTCTGGCCCAATTTCGGTTCATTCCGGTGAGATTCCGGTAATAGAATCACCGATCGCTGGCAAGGGTTTAGCCTTTTTTGCGGAATCATCAACTCGACCTTCGTGTTTGGAAGAAAGATTTCGAATATTAGACATCCAGAAGGAAGGAAAGCTGTTTGAAACAGAGATCCGAAGCATCTTAAGCCGACATAGTACACCGGAAAACGCACCATCCGGCGATACAAGTCCCGATAGTTCACCCGATCAATCCCGAGATATAGAAGGAAACCCTGAACCCTTCGCAATGAGCGGGCAACACCAACAACAACACCATCAACAACAACAGCTAGGACCGCCAAGGCCACCTCCAACAGGAGTAACCTACGCGAAATTCGGTGGATTCCCAGGAGACGACCCCGACGCCCACGTACGGACGTTCGAGATAAGTTATGCAGTTCTTAACCACCCACCAGATCAGGCGTATAAGGCCATTGTTTTTCAATCGACACTGATCAATGAAGCGGCGAGATGGCTCACGGAATATGATATCAATCATTTCGGTACTTACGATGCAGTACGAGACGCCTTTTTACAGCGATTCAGACTGAAGAAGAATCCCGCTGAAATCTTTGAGTATCTACAGAACAACAGACAGAAGGTAAATCAGACCGTCCAGGAGTACGCTACCCTCTTTAGAACACATTTACGGCAGATACCACAGGCTCACGCTAATCTACCTGATGATGTCATCTCTCAATGGTTTATCAATGGATTAACCCCACAACTGAAGCAGATCATGATCATAAGATGTGTCGGAGCTATGACCTTGGATGCCGTTATTGCAATGGCTCTACAGCTAGAATCCAAGGTTGGTGGATTTTCGGAAGACTTGGAATGGCTAAAAACAAACAAAAATACGGCTGAAGATATCACCAGGCAAGTATATTGCACCACATGCAAAAATTCGGGGCATACAAGTACCCACTGTGCACTGAACCAAGTGTTTTGCGCTATCTGCAACACTACCGGACACACCACCGGAAAACTGTATCTACAACGCTAGGATACAAGGGACAGCAACCGTCAATGCAGTCATCCAAGAACATGGCCAACCAGTAAATCGCTATGTGCCTCCGCAACAGAGAAACAATCAACAACAAGGATATCGGAACTATCGAGGACAGAGAAACAACACTTATAATGCCAACCGATGGCAGAATGGACCACCACCGGAAAAACCTGAGTTACCACCTCCACGATGCCATTTTTGTGGCGAATTCGGCCACATTAGAAGGTTTTGTAAGGACGCAATAGAGTATGATCAAAGAAGGAAGGAACGCCAGAATCCAATGGCCAACATGGTGACAATTACACCGCTTGAGACACAGACTGCTACAATCCAGACCCGTTCTGGTAAACAACTTCAGTCGGCAGCAGAATTCTTTGAACCAGGGATACAAGAACAACGAAGAATGTATAACAAAGCCAGTCACTGGACCACAACAGAACCACCAGTGTTCCCCGAACCTATTCCGGTGACTCAGGCTTCTTCATCAAAGGACGACACAACGCAAAAGGATGCATCAGCAGGGCCATCATCATCAGCAGAAACAACAGCAGACATTTCTGCGTCAGTAGAGACTGCAAGTCCAAAAGAACAAGACAATCAAGCTCAACAGGCCTGGGAAATTTTGTCCAAGGCATCCATCACGCTACCTCTAGGCCAACTTCTGGCCTTAGTGCCTGGGATCCGACAACAGTTTCAGCAACAATTCAGTCCAGTACCTTCTTGTATTCCTACGACAGCCGCCGTTCAACCGGAACCTGATGCTGCGATTGACCACGCAGTACCCTTGATCACAGTATGGTATAAGAACCAAAAGATCACGCAAGTATTGATTGATGGAGGCTCAGGCGTAAACATTGCAACCGCAACATTATGCAAAAAGCTAGGCTGGACCGAAATTGAACCAGTGCAATTCTTTGTTCGAATGGCGGATCAATCGAGAGTCCATCCTGTAGGACTTGTGCGGAATGTACCAATCACTCTACAAGGTACAACCTTCAAGATGACTTTTGTCATACTAGATCTACCCGAATCCACTTTGGATTACAATCTTCTTTTCGGCCGACCTTGGCTGAAGCATGCGAAGGTAATACAGGACTGGTCTGCACAAGAGCTTACGTTCAAGGATGCCCATCGTAAATATGTGGTGAAACTAGATGCTATGCAATCTTGCGAACCTCACGCCCGACCGTACTTTGCTGAACCAGTTCACATGTTAGATGGACTGTCAGATGATGAAGAAGAGCAATTTCTGAAGAGTAACGCCGATTTAATGACTCTAGGAACTGTTGACCTACAATCCGTCATAGATAACTGGAACACGTCAATATGTACAGTAGTAGCTATCACCGGAAATTCGGTCCAGGAAAATACTTCCTCAACCCATGACGACGAATTACAACCACTGTTCAAGCCAACAGATGATACAGATAAACCTCAACAATTTTATATTCCAGAAGACCAGCTGATCACGTACAATCTAGGAGATAGAGACCACCCACGACCTGTGAAGATAAGGCAGAACTTACCGGAAACATTTAAGGTGGATTTGATTAAACTTCTTCAAGAATTTGCAGACGTCTTTGCATGGGATTACAAAGACATGAAAGGATTAGATCCGCGCATCTATCAACACAGGGTCATGTTGAAACCAGAAGTGAAACCGCAAAGACAACCCAGCTATAGAATGAACCCCCATTATGCATCACAAGTAAAAGCTGAACTTGATAGACTATTAAAAGTCGGATTCATTGTACCAGTAGAACACGCTGAATGGATCTCACCCATCGTGATCGTGCCAAAGAAAAACAAGCAGTTACGAATCTGTGTGGATTACCGGAAACTAAATGCAGCAACAGTACCAGATCCTTTCCCGATCCCCTTTTTGGATACCATGCTCGATAGAGTCGCAGGTCATGAAATGTATTCATTTTTAGATGGATACAGCGGGTACAACCAGGTTAGAATGGCTGAAGAAGATATACCAAAAACTGCCTTCATTACCAATTGGGGTGTTTTTGCCTGTACAGTAATGTGGTTCGGACTAAGAAATGCGCCAAGCACATTTCAAAGATGTATGCAGGAGATATTTTCTCCTTATCTCACTTCATTCATGCAAGTCTACCTCGACGACTTCTCAATCTTTGGGAAGATGATAGCCCATTTGTTTCACCTACGATGCTGCTTTCAGAAGTGTAGAGAATATAGACTCTGCCTTAATCCTAGCAAATCCGTGTTTGCCGTTTCGTGTGGCAAACTACTTGGGCATATCGTATCTGCTCAAGGTATCCAAGTGGACCCCGATAAGATTTCAGCGATTTTAGAAGCCCCGATACCCACAACTCCGAAGGAAGTAATGCGTTTTATGGGTCAAATACGATGGCATGGCAGACACTTACGGTGGATTGCTCACCTAGCAGTACCTCTGAACAAGCTAATCACAAAAACTCCCCGACAGTTTGAATGGACTGAAGAATGTCAAACTACATTTGATCGACTCAAGTATCTCCTGACGCACGCTCCAATTTTACAACCACCGGACTGGGACAATCCGTTCCATGTTTTTGTTGACGCTTCAGATATTGCAATAGGCAGTATTCTGATGCAGCAAACAGACAAGTGGTTTCGCCCTGTTTATTACGCCAGTAGAAGACTTGCGCCTGCAGAAAAGAACTACTCCACCACGGAAAGAGAATGTCTAGGACTAATCTACTCAATCAAAAAGTTCAGACATTATCTACTAGGTCGTAAATTTACCTTCCATGTGGATCATGCTGCCCTTGTTTATCTAGTAAGACAGCAGCACTTAGGAGGACGATTGGCACGATGGGTGCTACTTTTACAAGAATTCGATTATGATGTCATTCACCGACCCGGAAATGCACACGCCTTAGCAGATTTCTTATCACGCCTAGATTCCGGTGAAGCTCCGATAGGAATAGATGACACGACTCCTGCGATTTATAATGCTGAACCACTACCGGATGAGTCACCCAACTTAGAAACACCACCTACATACTATGATCAGATTCTAACTTTCCTCACCGAAGGACGCCTTCCAGCCGAGACTGCCAAGGCAGTTCGAAGAAAAATCGCAGTTGTTAGCCGCCGATTTCGGTTAGTTGCTGGAGAACTGTATTATACAGATCATACCGGAATCCTACTTCGCTGTATTCCACCACATGAAGTTAACTCAGTTATCACTTTGGCTCACTCAATTCCTTCCGGTGGCCATTTTGCAGCAGACTTAACGCACCGGAAAATTCTACAAGGAGGACTCTGGTGGCCAACTATGTACAGAGATATCTCACAGTTTGTTAAACAATGCGATGCTTGCCAAAGAACTGGTCAGCCCTTACAACGGCATCTTTTTCCCCTGCAACCCATCTTACCATTAGAACCTTTTCAGAAATGGGGTTTAGATTTCATCGGGCCAATTACACCTCCAGCAGTATCCAGTAACAATCGATACATACTGACTTGCACAGATTACGCAACTCGATGGGCAGAAGCTTGGGCTTTGCGATCTGCTACAGCAGTTACGGTAGCAAAATGCCTGCTCACGGATGTCTTTCCACGATTTGGATTACCACTGGAACTTGTCTCAGATCAAGGTACTCATTTTGTAAACAATTTAATGAAGGCTCTCACACAGTCCTTCCAAGTCACACATAAATTTAGCTCTCCTTATTATCCACGTGCCAATGGACTAGCTGAAAGTACAAACAAAGCACTGTTAAATATCCTCCGAAAATTGATCATGGAAACACCGGAAAGATGGGATCAACTACTAGCTGCAGTATTATGGGCATACCGAACTACATATAAAGTAACCACAGGCCTGACACCTTTCAAGTTAGCTTATGGCTTAGAAGCTATCGCTCCCATGGAAATAGTCATCCCAAGTTTGCGGGTAGCAATCACTCAGAAGATGCTTCCAGAATCTTCACTGACAGAACGAATGGACGCACTCAGAGCACTCGATGAGCACCGATGGCTCAGTTTTTTAACTATGCGTGAAGTTCAACTAAGACAGGCTAAGACGCACGATCGATATTTGAAGACGCCAATCTTTTCGGTAGGACAGCTTGTACTCTTCTATAATGCAAAATCGGACAGAGCAGCCGGAAAATTCAAACTACGATGGTTCGGCCCTTTCAAGATCTCAGTACAAGTAGGTCCGGCAACTTTTCGGTTGACTACGTTGACCGAAATTCCACTTCCAAAAGTAATTAATGGATCGAAGTTGCGACCGTATTATCCCACTACCAGTACGCCTTAATTATTCGGCGACGAGCCACGTTTTTGTACAAATTTATACGTTTTGCTTTTAGCCGTCTTTTGTACAGATCTTTATGATACCAGCCGCCTCTCCCTACCGATCACTCAGTACGCACGCCAGCATGCAAACCATATCGTTCCCGCACCACACAATGATCCTCACCTCCACACCGTGTTCTACATATTTAAACCCCTGAGTTGCGCCAAAAACCGCTATTGTGTTTTCGTGATTGTGTATTCTGTGTTTTCTGTGCACTATGAACGCCATGGAAGCTCTAGCCAACTACGCTTCTTTCCGCGAAGGCATCCCTACAGACGTAGGCGAATACCTGAGATGCAGAGGGTTGGCCAACTTCGCTGAGTTGCCTTGGCACTCAGTGGAAACCCATCCCTTCTCCGCACAGATCATTCAAGCCATTGCCCAAAGCTCCGCCACCGAACGACAGTGGGCCTTCCTTTCCCTCCCACACAGAACTGTCATCACCTTCCAAGCCTTCGCCGACGCCTACCGCCTCACCCCGCAAGGTCGCGAAAATGGCCCTTCCATCACTGTAGCCCGTATGGCCGAACTCTTTCCCCGTTCCTCATCAAACGAGTACGCCATCCTATGTCGCCCCGAACCCGAGCGATCCGCCCTCCAGTTCCTTGTAGCCATCCTTAACCTGCAGAAACGAACTTATGGCATCTCTCGCCCCTTCTACTCCGCCCTAGATTTAGCTGCCCGCGAACCGGTAAATTTTGCCTCCTATTTCTTCCATAGAATCCATAAAGAATGTGTAGCTATCGTAAAACAGCTCCAAAAGGGTTCTTCCCCCCGCTCTCGCCTTCCACACATCATCTCCTTCCTCTTCCCTACCATCCTCGCCGCACAACCCCCACCCGCAGGCCCCACACTTCGACACGAAGAGTCCGCCCAACCAATCGAGGACAGCGAAGAAGAAGACGAAGAAATTAATCAGCTCTTCCATACCAAGCGAATTCGGATCAGCTCCTCGGAGAGTGAAGTCCAAGGATCCACCGGAAAAGATCAGGAGACCAAGCCAGACGACCAAGAAGAAACGTACCACGACACCACCACACACATCGAAACATCGACAGAGCAACCAGACCAGCCAGATCAAGCAGAGACGGAACTAGTATCCACAGAAAAAGAGTCGGAGCAGCACCAGGATGAACAGGAATCGGCCACCAAAGCTCTGGAACAACTCATCGACGCCATCAACCAGACAGAAACACTCGCCAAGGTAAACCCCTCAGACACCGTCCTCCCTACATCACCTCCTGCCAAACCCCTCCCCCCCACCAATGAACCCACAGCATCTTCCTCTTCCTCCCCCAACTACTCTCCACCAAACTCCCAGCAACTCCTCACCGACACATCCTCTCAACCTCGTCGTCCTCCACCACCACCACCACCACCGAACGCACTCTCGGAACTTGCCGCCATGGGGCAGTACCTCATACAGTTATCACACCAGCTACCCACCCAATTTTCGGCAGCCACGGACCACCTGAAACACGAATACCAGCACAAGGTAGACACCCTGGAAGCCGACATCGCCCCCCTCCAGGAAGAAATTGATGCCGTAAAAACCGAAAATCATCAACTGCGGGCACAGCTAGCAGAACTCGAAGCACGAGTTTCGATAGAACAGACGCTAGTACAACAACGAGATGAAGCCCTGGACCAGATAGCTGCTAAAGACAAACTCATACACGATGCACATGAGGAAATTCGGACACTGAAGGCCGCCCTTCAAGAACAAGCAAATATCAACGTCTCTCTCGAAGAACTAATCGCAGACACGAAGCGTCAATTACAAGAAACCACCCAGACGATGCAGGAGCAACAGAAAGAAGCTGCCGAAGTTCAAGAACGATTACGGCGAGCCGAAGAATGCGCCGACGCGGTCAACAGCATTCTCAAAAAACAATTAATAAAGGAAGGCCAATATCAAAAGGATATTGCAAGGACGCGCAGAGAACGAGATTCACTGCAGAAAAGTCTGGCATTCCAAAACCAACAGTTTGAACGCAACGACAACCAGATACGCAATCAGAAGGAGTGCATCAGAGAAATGCAGAACAAACTAGTGGAAATAACGACAGCCCGAGATGCGGCACTAGCCAACGACTTCTATCTCCAGGAGGCGTTTCTTCAAACCCAAGCTGAAATTTTGTTAAATCAAGCCATAGCCCTTAGTGCAGTAAGAACCGACGCCCAATTATTAGAACCTACCACCATAGTACAAATGTTAGAAACCCTCAAAAAGAAAATTACCCGAACATTTAGGCTTGCCAGAAGTATGTATTTAGAAGGTATAGTATCCGAACCGTAGGTACTTGCGGGTACGAGTCCCGAGGACCCGATAATACTAAGTCCGAAAGTTAGTATTAGAAGTCACGATTTTTTGTGCATAATACTTTCACACATGTAAAAGACGTTCCAAGTCCAGCACCAGTCTCCAGAATGATGATTCTTGATTCGAGAATCTCGGTAAGCAACCTAAAATGTCATATCAGAATGGAATACCATCATTCTAGCGACTGGCAGCTTAAGGTCTCGCACTTATAAATACGAATACCCGGGAACGCACACTTACACCAAACGGTGTTCAGACTACAACCGATACTACATCACAGTGGCTTCGATCGAGCTGGCAAGACACTAGGCGTAAGCTGTGTGACTTAGTGTGGAACAAGACTGAAAGACAACGCTCTTCATGGTGGCCGGAAAGGGTGATGAAGCAAGGTAGCGTCAAGGATGATGCCGATGCAGACGAAAGCAAGACGGGAAGTGATGAAGTGCGCATACAACTGCGGGGAAGAATTGATCATTTCCAGCGACTCGGGAGAAGTGATCATGGCTAGCGATTCGGAAGACGACCGGCGAAACGAACAGGATAATGACGAGGACTTGATGGAGAATATCAAAGAACTTCGACAACATCACCAGAGGATGGGACTCCTACAGTTTGCTAAGTCACCCTGGGGACAGTGGACTTCTTCCGCCACTAGAACAAGTGCGATCAGAAAGGCTTGGGGAGTTAATTCCTGGCATGGACCGACAGACAATATAAATGGATATCTCAGCCAGGTGGTGATAGGATACTGTATGGTTACATGACTTCTGCAGAAGACATGGATTCAACAGCACAGAGGGTACTTTGATTCCATACACGAAGCGCTTAAAGCACAAGATCAAGAAAGAGGGCCCAGGTAACAACGAAATCAAGAGTAGATTCTTATTATATGTACAAATCGACATGTTTTTCAGAAGGGCTTAGATGTTCAGAAAACTATTTAAAGGAAGAGCTGCGAGTATCTAAAGTTTTGAGTCCTTGAGGCAACTAGACCAGCTATACGAGTTTGAAGAAATTATGGAGAAAGAGACGACCTACCACGTACAACGACATATTCGGGATTGGAAGATAGTTGCGGAATCACCCGCAGGATATGGACATTATGAACGATTAACCAGAGTCTTTCTGATGCATAGCCCCAGGCAAAAGGATATCACCTACAGTATTGCACTTGCGGGTTCGAGTCCACCGTGCGTGCCAGTGTTAGACGGCCGCCGAACAAAGGACAATTGTACTTAGACAGAGGTTTTTAATGTAGAAAGAATTGTACTTAGACAGAAGTTTTTAATGTAGAAAGAACCCTTCTGAAAGTACGCGGTAAAGAAAGATTCGCGTAAAAGCCTTGTAACAAAACTCTATTTAAAGCGATCAGAGAGAGCAGAAGAGAGCAGCAGTCCCCTCCCGTTTTTGGGAAGTTGCGAATATATTGTGAGAGTTCCCGTTTTTGGGGTTACTTTACTTCTTCTACTGTGTGCAACGAGTAGAGTGTCTTGGTTCTGTCCTGTCTGTGCACCTTCTCTGTGTAATCATTCGACTGTGTATGTGTGATACACCGTGTGTTACGAGTCGGTACTGTGATTGTGAGAGTTTGTTCGGTAACGAGTTGAGGTGACTTGATTATGCGTAAGGAGTTAGAGTGTTGTTTATTTGCTATTCCTGTAGTGGAATAAGTAAGTGTGAGGGATGGACATGAGCTGGTATGATTCTCTGTAAGTGATTGAGTTGGTACCGTAGTCTGTGTTCAAGGTAACGCCAGTAATACCTAAGTCCGCGTAGAATGGTAACACGGTTGTGATGCGTCTTATGATCCGTAGATATTACGATTTGAAAGGTAGACACGCGGTAAGTTTGTGAACTGATAAGGAGGATTGTGTGTTAAGTTACTAAAAGTGTTGGACTGCAATCTCCGACTACTGCCCAACCACTATGGCAGAATAGCCTGAGAACTCTGAGTCCAGTATGTTGGTCTAATTGAAGTTGTTCAGGAGCGAAACCTGAGCGAAGACGGAATAGCCACAACTACGGTTGAGTAAGAAATTGGGAAAATAGTACAGGGCCTCTGTCTAACAGACCCCTACCACTCCCAAGGACCCACGTGGCTCTAGGCAGTGTATTTTCTGCGGTAATATTGAATTCAGAGCAAAGGAGAGAGACTCGGAAATATCTGGTACATAGGTATGGAACCAGATTCTGGAGTCTCCGAAGAGTTGTTGCGTTGAAGTAGTAATTAACGACCGCGGTAGGTAATTAACAGTTACGATAATCATAAACGACGAAGTAACCTTTAACATAAGTGAGAGGATCAAGTAGGAAATTTTATGGAACCACCTTTTTGTATGTGAGCATATAGTGATCTCATTACCTTTTTGTATGTGAGCATATACTAAATGGTGGCTTTGCTCTTCTAACTTGAAATTCTCTTATATACAACTGGTCAAGTGTTCTCCAGGAAGATCTCTATACAATATTTTCTAAAGATCATTGCATTTCTCTATAAGCATACCTTCCATAGCACATCTCCTTTTATCATGTACTAGAGTTGCATTGAACACCCTACCACATCACCAAAGAGAGGGGCTGTTGCTAAAGTATTAGGTTTCAATGCCTTATGATCTCTTAGGACACAATAATAGAAGCTTATTGGACATATATAGAAAAGATGCAATCTTCCTTAAGAAGACAATTTTAGAATAAAAAATTTTCATTTAAGAAGAAAATATATTACACAAATTTTTCAACAATAAAGATGGATTTGAGAGGAACCATGCATGCTACTTTGAGGCTCAACTTGAAAGACACCTTATTAAGACATTTTCTTTCATAACAAAAGAACAATTCACATATCCAAGGGATCCTATTTATCTCTCACATTCAAGGCTTTACTTTGAGATGATCCAAGAGTCTTGAACCTTGGACTTTTAGTCAAGAGGCTCAAGGTCTTACCATTACATCACACTTCTTTTAAGTTTTTTTTTTTTCCTTTGGAAATTTGGTCTCTACCTACTCGTCCATTAAGCTTGAAATTTGAACGAACAACTCAGACACATAAAGGACCCTCCTTATGTCTCATTTTCAAGGGCTAATATTGAGTTGATATGTGAGTATTGAGCATTTAACCTTCAAGTAGGGTTCAATGTGTTTACCACTACATCACACCCCAACTTTTAAGGTAAGGTTTAATGTGTTTACTACTACAAGAACACCAACTTTTAACATTTGAACTTTTAAAACGGAGTGTGATTTAGTAAAAACACTTCAATGCCATGGAAAAATGATCTAAGGTTAAAATCTCGTTGGGTTAAAAAGGAACTTTGTTTCTATGTTTGAGCTGCAACTCAAAAGAAAAGTTTCGGATGGGAAAATGCAGAAAATTTTGCTCGACGTTTATAAAAGAGAGAGTGCTGGGAGTGCTCATTATACACAATCCCGAGATTTGGTAGCTCTTTCCTGCCATATTTGAGGGCGGTGCGACATAGATGGAAATTTTAAAGCAAGGAACGACTGAGAGTCGAAAGTGATCGATCGCGTCACAAAGAAATCGCCCATCATTGTTACTTGCAATCCCAGGTAACTAGCCTTTATTGTTGTCATAGGACTGATATATTGCTATTCATCTAAGCGTTGTTTGTCTTCGAAGAGTATGTTGCTAAAATAAAAGCTCAGAAATTTTTGCTCCATGTGGGTTCAGTTCGAACATGGAGCGCTTCTCATTCTGAAGCATCTTTGATACAGATAATGCTTGCGGCAAGCTTTACATTATTTATTTTTTTGATTGTGAATTTTGCCTCTAGATAAATGATGCGCTACCTGTATCTGAAGCATCAAATTTTCTGTTCAAGAGATTAGAGCTTCATCCGTTTTATTTTGTTGGCTGTAACGACTAAGCTCATGTGTTTTATAAGATTAGATGCAACGATCAGAGGCCTATCTATTTTATACTATTGGTCACAACTGCCGACTTATGTCGTAATGTACAGCCCATTATTGCTTGCAATGATTTGCTTCCATATTCTTATCTTTGCCTATTCCATTCCTCAACAGGTTTTCATCTGACCGACCTCCCTTCTTCACATTTCCAGGTGATAGAATCAGTTTTCTTTCCATATCTATCACTATGGATCATCTCCAGAGAAGGAAGATTCAGATGTTTGTAGATTTTACTGGAGCATCAATAGGAGAGGCTCATCGAAAGCTGCAGGTATGAAACTTAATTAATTGTATCAACTTCGTACCAATACATGTCTGCCAGTTGCAAATGAATGTCCTGGAATAGTGTTTGTATTCTTACAGTTCAGTTTTTTTCATGGCAGTTATTTTTTTGATAGTCTATGGATTTTCAAGTTATTAGTGATTGAGTTAATGTTATCATTGATTTTATCTTGTCCGCTAGATTCCTCTTTGTGTTGAGAGTCCGTTTTCATTAGATGTGTAAATCTTTGTGTAAGGGATGCTACAATCGGCTACATTAATGCGCAGGCTATGGTTGCTCTATTGAGGAGAACATGTGTTATGTATTGGATATGTAGATCTTAAGTCTATACATGTGATTGAATGCTTATGATAAAACCAGTAAGACTGTAGCCAGCCAAATTCTTTTTTGCTCAATGTACTTTTCTCCACATGTCTGGTCATGCAGTGTAGTTAGTCGTACAATAGAAACGCTAGAAGGTAACAAGGACAATTTTGGCTAGATAGTGTAATTTTATATAATTTTCACTATCACCTATTTGTTTGATGCACAAAATGCTAAATTTGGTCATGTTGGAAAGGAACAAGGATGATCCTTGTAGTGATAGTGTAATTTTATATAATTTTCACTATCACCTATTTGTTTGATGCACAAAATGCCAAATTTGGTCATGTTGGAAAGGAACAAGGATGATCCTTGTAGTGATCTCAGTAAACGTATGATTACTAGTTCTTTGATGTATAAGCTGCTTGGATTTGGCTCATGCTGAAATGGAGTAAGGCATGATTATTTGTTGCTTTGTAGTTGCTCAAACAGTGGAGGGAGGGTTTCTTTGTGTCTATATCGAGTCAAAAGGTATTTGGAGGGTCATATCTTATATTTCGCTTAGACGTGCTATCCTTTTCTTTATCATATAATGCAAAAGTAGACAGTTAGAATAGGGATTCAAATTTCAAATTGTTTACATCAATTCAAATAGCAGTACATGTAATATTGAGAAAATAAAATTTACACATCCATCTATTTATGTGTTTTGTCTGTCTTCCTACATGCCTACCTACCTGATAAATGGCTGTCCCGGGATGATGGGCTTTTTCTATAAAGCAAGGCAAAGGTCTAATCAAAAGCATGGCATGGGAGCTTTTAACATTTTCAAAAGTACTATTTTTAGGTGTTTATGGTGATGATGTTGCTAATTATAGGTACATGGATCAATTTTGGGGGTGCTAGCTTTTAATTTTGCCCGCAAATTTGGTACAAATCTTTTAAGTTGGGACTGATTTCAAGTCACTTTAAGTGGGATTGTCTCATAATACAAACTAATTAAAGTGTTCATGAATATATCCAATGATAGCTGAAAGCTAACCTAAATATATACAATTAGAATTTACAATGTCCATTTCTATCATTTCCCTACAGCACTGAGTTGTAGATTTGTATTTATGCCTATGATCTCAGGTTGTAAGATAATTATTGTGTTGAGCCATCTTAGGATTGCAATCACACTCATTCATAGTAAAGCTCAGGCTTTTGACTGTCGATGATTTATGCAGGTTTATCTTCCCATTGTTTATAGTAACGTTTCTTGTTTTTATATCTATTCAAAGGATACTTCTTGGGTCATGAGGTAATGATGTTTGTTATGCAATCAGTGAGCTCTATGCATAAACATTGTCAAAAAGCATCCACCTTGAGAAGCTTGATATGTATTGTATGAAACTCAGCATTTGGAAACTCTCTGAGGAATCAGGTTAAAACCATATGCATTTAGGAACAGCATTTGAAATCGATGTATGGTTCTACCACATTTCAATCTTTGTGCAAGGAACACCTGAACATGTAGGAGAGGCATTAGGAGTAACAAACCTTTTTTTACTAGTTTTTGGTTGTTTTTTTTTTTTTGGCTGTTTAAACATGTACCATAGGACCTGTCTTGACTTGGTGAAGACCAATTCAAGACAGGTTCTATGGTAGTATGTTTAGTTGGGACGTAATCAAATCAGGTGGCTCACAGGTTGACTTGGAATTATCAATAGCGTTACGTATCTTTATATTCTTTAATAAAAAGAACGATCTTTTGAAGTTGGTGAAGGATATAGAGGGAAATACATATATGAGGACACACTAAATTTGATCGATCTTATTGGAGAATTATGATTGGCTGTCTTGTATCAATCTTATGAGGATTTTCATCTTTGATAAATCTGGGGGATGTTTTAGCAAAATTAGTGGTGCTGAGAGCCTAAGGCATATGAGTGCATTATAATCAGAAATATTGCTGTGATAGAGCTGTTCTTAAGTTGTACCTTTTCTTGGATGGGGTCCACATGTAATGAATCGTTTTTTAATTTCTAAAGAGATTCAGCTGGTAAGGTATGTGTTTGTTACTTCTATTAAAATTTAATATGTGCTCTGTGTTTCTACAAATCAAATCAAATAATTTTTTTGAATTGTACAGAATGTATGGGTCATCTTTTTCATTAATCTGACAAAACTTATACAACCAGTCTGCATCCTTGTCTACTTATCTTCATTTTTTATTTTTATTTTAGGCATTCAGGGGAGATATAAATGCTGCAATCAATAGCTACATGAATGAGAAGGAGAACTCCATGTAAGCATAAGTTTTCTTTTTAGAGATCGTATCAATATGTTTTTCAGACAAATGAATGTCTGTTTCCTTCATAATCAGATTAGATGCATGCAGGCTAGAACTTTGTAGCTAACTGAGATAAGGGAAAGCTCTAGATATTATCATATTCGTATGCGCATTGTTTCTCAAACAATCACATACTTCTTTGGTTTTCTTTTCTCATTATTAGATTAGATGTATGCAAAGAGAGGTTGATACTGAGGAAACTGTTATAAACACGAGGATTGCTGAATCAGTTTAACGGGTTTTCTACATGTGATTGTTTCTGTAGCATTCCAATTGAGATTGAAGAGCCAGAAACATCAGGACAGATGGATGAAGATGAATGGCAACCCATAAACGAGAAGTCTTTTGAGGCACATAACCACTTTCCATACCTACCGACTTGGTCAACTCTGCTTGGAAATTTCCAGAGCTGTGCATATGATAGACAGACAATTCGGCCGTCTCTCTTTTCACACATGCGCGCACACACTTTCCATTCAGCGCACACAGCTCAACCTCGTAACATTAAAGAAATTCCAGTTGAGTGGAAAGGCTCAGATATTCAATCGGCTACAGGTCTGATTATAGAGGAGGTATCTGCAACAGCTGACTCATCACATCCACCAGAGTTTCATTATCATTTTGTTACTGATGATGATGATGCTCCTTTTACCAAGTCGAGCACATTCGGCAAAGATGAAGTCAGTCCTCGGTCTAACAGTTCCAGCACAGAACTCCACAACACATTTCGAACCAATAACATTACAATAAATGAGGTTACAGATTCTATGTCAATGGATGAGCACAATGATATCGAAGATACCAGTAGGTTACCCGGAAGAACCATGGGAGATGCTAAGCCTAATTATTATAGGGTTTAGCACATATGATTTGGTGCGTAATAGTATGTTATTTCTAGTGTGTATAAAATAGTGTTAGAATACAATGACTCCCTCACATGCTGGATATTGCAAATTTTTGTGGACTACTTCGCTGGTAGAATGTCTAGCTACATATAGGGGTTTGTGATGTCAACTCTATCGACTAAGATGTTTGCATGTATCTTTTATTCACTTGTTTTTATATTTTTGTTGTAATTTCATGTTTATGATCTATTCTTGCATCTTCAACTTTCTGTGTGATCATGTGCCCTTTGGTACCTCGGGCTGCTGTTTCTACGTGAGAACAATTAAGGCTTGAATAAGGTGCTATATACATAATACTCACTAAGTTGAGGTCAGCTTCTTTTTTGTTGGGAATCTCAATTTGTGTGAAATGTGTAAATGAGGGGGGCTTACATTGAAGTTGCTCAAATCTATGATCTTATTTTTCAATGTTTTTTGTGAAATGAATAATTGTTTGTTTGGTTTGCTTTAAAATCACAAGAGCTGCAACATGAATGACAATGTGTAGTAAAACCGGATTTTTGGTGAAAATAAAACAAATCTGAATAAGTGTAGGACAACATAGGTAACTTCCGAAACTGTGAGGATATTCTCCTGTCAACATACAGATGAAATGAGAGGCAGAAATTCAAGAAAATATGAGAGATGTAGTAGCTGAGTATGAGGTTTCCAATCAGTCGTGCTGATTCATCACATCCACCAGAGTTTCATTATCATTTTGTTGCTGATGATGATGATGCTCCTTTTACCAAGTCAATTACATTCGTCAAAGATGAAGTCAGTCCTCAGTCTAACAGTTCCAGCACAGATCTCCACAACACATTTTGAACCTAAAGCATTACAATAAACGAAGTTACAGATTCTATGTCAGTGGATGAGGACAATCATTATCGAAGATAAGATGCTTGAAAGTATATTTGAAACTTTCAAGTAGGTGACCTGGAAGAACCACGGGAGATGCTAAGCCTAATTATTTTAGGGTTTAGCACATATGATCTGGTGCTCAATAGTATATTATTTCTAGTGTATAAATTAGTGTTCGATTTTCAATGACTCCCTCACATGCTGATGGATGCAAATTTCTGTGGAGTACTCCGCTGGTAAAATGTCTAGCTACATGAAGTTGCTCAAATCTATGACCTTATTTTTCAATGTTTTTTGTGGCTGGTACACGTGGTTGCATTTTCGACTTTTGTGCTTATGTGTCTTATGTGCATGTGCATTCATGTGCATGCACACTACTGACGTGTATGTACAAAGTTCACAATCAAATGAAGTGTTTCAATGTGTCTCTTTCGACCTTGTCATTGTCAGAAATGAATGATTGTTTATTTGCTTTGCTTTGCTTTGCTTTGCTTTAAAATCAAATGAATAATTGGTTGTACACGATTGACGTGTATGTACAAAGTTCACAATCAAATGAAGTGTTTCAATGTGCCTCTTTCGACCTTGTCATTGTCAGAAATGAATAATTGGTTGTTTGCTTTGCTTTAAAATCAAATGAATAATTGGTTGTTTGCCTTGCTTTAAGATCACGAGAGGCAACACAAATGACCATGTGTAGTAAAACCGGATTTTTGGTGAAAATAAACTAATCTGAATAAATATAGGACAACATCGGTAACTTCTGAAACTGTGAGGATATTCTCCTGTCAACATAGGGACGAAATGAGAGGCAGAAATTCAAGAAAATATGGGCGATGTAGCTCAGTATGGGCGATGTAGATCTGTTTGGTATAGTGAATCAGAGGGTTAATACACGATTGAGTGTCCTGGTCGAATGTCAGCTGGGATAGGCATATATGATGATAGGTTTCTCACTGCCAAGAATGAACGAGTATCCGATGAGATGACCCTACTTTGGTTTACCTTCAGGTCTTCAAGTTGCTTGTATTTGTTCTGTCAATATCCAAGTGGAGCAAGTCATTGGAGGGTGTTTTACATTGTAAAGGAGGTCTTTAGACTCTTTAGATTTTTGACTACCTAGTGAAGATCATGGCTTCCGCTGAAGTGCAAAGTGCATCTAGCCCCTAATTACAATACTTTCATGCTCCAGGATATTTGTGCAAAGATCTCTCGTTGCATGGTTACACTCTCGTAATTGTTGTAGGAGCATCTTTGCCATTTCTATTTACTGTTGGGAGCAATGTGCAGTCATCTGTATGCTTGGGAGCATTGTGACTAGATCCATGCATTCTGAGAGTTTGAGAATGGAAATCAAGAGGGATATAACTTCTTGTGAGGGAGGTGCATGGAATCTCCTGTGTGTAATGTTTTGACTCTTTGTTCTGTCTTACTGATATTATAATATCAAAAACAATGTCTCCAATTACTACACTCATTTCTAACTCCAAACAAGCACATCCATGCCCATATCAGGGATTGTAATCATTAATAACTGGGTGGCCATAAAGCAGCATTGTAGAAAGCCAGATCGCAAGCAGAAATGTTGCAATCAGCAGCTAACCAAATTTTGTGGTCTGTGGCATTAACTTGGACATGATCTTAATCACATCTGGCCGAGGATTCAAGTAGTTGTATGTAAACTGTATGGCATTGGCTTGTAATGTATGGATGGAGCTAATGTGGTGACGTGGAGGGGTCTAGTATTAAGAAATTCATTAGTTTTTGCTAAATTGAACTGTTGCATTTCTAAAGGTAATGGACAAGTAGATGCATTAGACATGACCCAACATTAGTTGCTTTTTTTGATTCATTCCCCATCTTCCTGCATATTGATTTCGGTCTTATATATCACCACCCCAAGTGATGACACAGACATGTAGTGGTGGGAAATTTGAGTTTTTGCTAGCCGAGGATTCAAGTAGTTGTATGTAAACTGTATGGCATTGGCTCGTAATGTATGGATGGAGCTAATGTGGTGACGTTGAGGGGTCTAGTATTAAGAAATTCATTAGTTTTTGCTGAATTGGACTGTTGCCTTTTTAAGGTAATGGAAAAGTAGATGTGCATTAGACATGACCCAACATTAGTTGCCTTTTTTTGATTCATTCCCCATCTTCCTGCATATTGATTTCGGTCTTATATATCACGGCCCCAAGTGATGACACAGACATGTAGTGGGAAATTTGAGTCTTTGCTTATATGATTTCTGCAATTCTCGATGGCACTGAAGTAGATCTGACAGCTCCTGGACAAGTTGAAATAAGAAAACTTAACTAGAAATTGATAATTTGTGTGAGACATGTTTATGCATATTGACTTAGGTCTTTAAATATATCTTCCTAGGTACATGTAGTCTGTTGTCTTCCATTTTCTTTTGTATTGCTTTGGAAAGAAAACTTTGTATTGTCAATTGAGAATTTCACAAAAATGGGCAATGTGTTATTGGTATGATTCCTCAAGTTCAAGGTAGAATAATGAGTGGATAATTCATCCTAGTGAAGCTCACCTAGAGGAGAACAAATCTCAGATGAGTGCATTGGCAAGCCAACAGAATTTTGGTCTTCTAGAGTAAAGATCTTATGGAGAATGTCAAATTAGTCTTCTTAAATAAGTGTTTTAATTTTGTTGCTTGTTTATGTATTATTTTGATGTTTTTTCACTTTGACTAGAAATCTAGAGCCTTACAACCAATGACTTTACCCAACACATAATACTTTACCCCGCACATAATACAACGTTGGATGTGAGAAGTAATTTTGGAGAGAATTCTAAGGGCACTTCTACGTTTAAGATCAACTTAAAGAGTAGTAGTTCAAATGTTGCGCATGTGGAGACAATGAAGAGGTGATTGCACTTTTCAATGTACAATCACGTGAGTGAGAAGTTTGGAAGTCACATGGGAATCGTTCGCACATTCCCATCGAAAGTAGGGAAGTGATTTAATTTGGATGAAGGGCTTGTAAGAGGACCTAGTGCTTGGGGAAAGAGAGATTATGTCGAAAGAGGAAGAGACTATCTTAGTGGAATATCATTTTTTCCATGAGATTTGATGCATGAAAGAAAAAAGGAATTGTTCGAGAGGAAAATGTTTTAGACCTTTGAAAGAACGTTGAATCGATAAGAAAATTATAGGCAGAAAATGTGCTTTGAGAAGTACAAACATTTTTGTGAGATATAACATGTTGATAAGACTTGTAAGCTGATAAACTATTGCAGTATTTAAAATTTTAGCATGGAAAGAAAGCTTGAGAGAATGTTTGAGTTATATCCATGCAATAACCAATATGACAAATCAGATTAGTGAAGATTTATGTAATCATTCATGCATGTACGAAAGGACTTATAACGGAAGGTAGGAAAACCGGAACGTGGTAGATACACACATGCCGTAGCCCAAATATGTGTCTCTATATTTCGTATATTGGCAAACGATCAAATTGGGAAACTGATTTTCCCTCTCTCAATGTAGAAGTCTTGGATAGCAAGCTTTGATGTCAAGACACATATGGATCTCATTGTTTGAAAGGGATAGAAACATAGAGATTTTCGTTCTTGGAAGGTCAAGTTTGGATCCATTGAAGAACATCATATTTTATTATAAGGAAAGTATGAAGCGAATTCATGGTGTAGATATGCAAATGCTTGTGGATGGTGACAATGAAGAAGATGTATATAGGGTTGACTCTACCACTAATTCAAACAATGGCGGTGATGATGGTAATGATCTTAATACCTTCTCCACCAATGAAGGTAGTCAGTATGCTGATTTTCTTAGTATTGTTGATGACCACTAGAGAATTTACATGAGTGTTATAAAGGAAGATAAAATGGATGTATTTAGGTGAAACGAGGGACTACTCTAGACAAAAAGAAAAAAAGTTAACAAAAAGGAATAATTGATGGAGAAGGTTTCAATGACCTATATATTTCTCATAGTGTGAAACTTTCAAGATATATCTAACACTTCTCAAATATATAGGGTTCTCTTAAGCTTCATTTGTATGATGCAAAAATCATAGAAAAGAAGATAAGAAGAAGCAATAATACATAAGTTACACATATCTTAAATTGTCCTCTTATACTACACTATTTATGAAGGATTTGAAAATTTATACTATGGTCTTGTAAAGATGCATCAAATATGAAAAACGCATGTACAAAGGAAGAATTTAATCCACTTTTTCTTTTGATGGTATCTTGAATGCCTCGGGTTAGTTGAATCCTAAGACACACATTCCTTGCTCAATCAAGTGTGACTAAACAAGATCACACATTTTTTTTGGTTAAAAGTGGATATGGATAACAACAAATCAATGTTATTACAAGGCATGAAATGATGATGCAGATAAGAAAAAATCACCATATCAGCATCCTTAAAAGCATCAAATTTGCTTACAATATCTCCTCCATGTTAGGATCGTTGAGAGCTTTCACCTTTATCATTAGTCACTACTAAAGCATTGCCTCCATCTACACACATGCCAAACATAGAAAGCTTGTGCATCAAGCTTCTTGTTTTCCTTCAATATCCCACCATGTCGCACTCTAGGAGTTTCTTAGTAAAAAAATGTAACCATACTATTTGTTCTTGTATGCGAATCATTATGGTTTTATGACAAGAACCATGTGCACATAATAGCCCAAGTTGTCTAAAAGTTATTTAAATACACCAATATGATATAAACTTACACTCCTAGGGTCTTTACATGTAAAGTTTCTTGTGCATAAGCACTTCTCCAATCAATTTTCTAGATATCCAATCACTTTTTACTTTGTTTGACATTATATATTATATGATACCATTAGCTAGTATACATACTGCTACTTGTGCATCTTTGCATATGTCATAGCCATACATACTCATAATAGAGATAGTTCTTCTTATTATTTTTTCATGATTGTGCTCCTATAGCAAGTATTTTGGAAATTTCTTAGAACTCTGAACTTCCCATATTTTTCTTGCTCCAAGATTGGCTTTTCAAGGTCAACCATGTCTCTAGGTTCATCTGCAAGGGGTGGAATAGGCTCCCTTGAAGCAGCTTGGGATCTTTCTGTATCCGCTATGTGCTTCTTTACTAACTCTTGTTTCTCATTTGGGCATTCATTCAACCCATTTATTATCATTCTTATGAAGCTCACTTGAGCTTCATCCTTCTCTACAACTATGCAATGCCTGAACATCTTTAATGAAAGAGTTGTTCCTAAAAAGAAAGCAAAACAATTAGAGGCACATCATGATACATGTTAAATGAGATCCATTAGAACTACAATTACCTGTGCCAGAGAAAAGTTCTAGGACCCAATCATCATCGTTGGAAAACAACTGAAGAAGTCGCATAATCAGTTTTTGTGGCTTCTGATATGGATTTACCAATGTCTTGTCCCCAGCCACATGACGAAGTTTCTTTGTAACTGCAGGAAACATGAGTACATTGGAGATTCCATTCTCATTGCAATATTCCCTGAACCTTCGTTTGCTTACTTCATCATAATACCCAACTGTAATGCATTCTGTTGAACTCACAAACCTATGCAAAGGAGTATGATTCACATTTGTCTTTACCTTGCCAAAGAAAGCTATAAGTAAAATAGAGTTCATTATGCATAAATCAGAGACCAAAATGATGATAGATTACCATGTAAGACACTCCACAACATAACATCTTGACTTCAAAGCAGTTGATATAGAAAACAATTGGTCCTTGCTATGGAAAATAACTATCCTCCATAAAAGTGACATAGTCAAGTCTGCAAAATCGCTCACCATCTTGCGAATCTGTGGGTGCTTGAATGGCTCGTCATCATTAACAAAGCCCATCACCCTAAACCCAATATAGGGTATATCTGCTATTAAAAGGAAGTAATGTTTTCTAGGTACAATCGTACACATATTATTTACATCAGTGCAATATACATTGTAATATACAGGTCTAAGGGGGTCTAGAGGGTTGTAGAAACACTTCAAATCTGACTCATCATCAAAATTGATTTCCATAGCTTTCAGCCTAGACTTCTCATGCCTTGCCCTTTGAATGTGAGCCAGGAATGCAGGCGGGCAATCGTCATTTAGCTCTGCAAACTTTGACTTTTTTGCCTTCTACAAAAACAAGAGAAGGAGAATAATTATTGGCACATGTATGATAATTCGATGCCTGGCATTGACCTAGCTATGCCAAGAGGTCAATGCCTGGCATCAAACTATGCCAAGACGTCAATGCCTGGCATCACTTCGTGCTAATAGCCGATGCCTGGCATCGACTTCTGGTAAGAATTCGACGCCTCGCATCGATTCTTTGTTGCAATTCGATGTCTAGCATCAAGTCTCTATTCATATCTGTCCTCATATTCGATGCCTGACATCGACTTCTTACCAAACTTCAATGCCATGCATCTCATTTGAAGAGCGAGTTGATGCAAGGAATCGGCATTCAGCAGAGAACTCGATGCCAGGCATCGACATTCAATAGCAAGTTGATGCCAGGCATCGATCTCTTCCCAAAAGTCGATGCCAAGCATCAACATTCAGCAAAGAATCGATGCCATGCATCGACTTCTTGGCAAAATTCGATGCGAGGCATCGACTATCTGAAGTTGGAGCACCTAGCCAATCACGGAACAATATAAAATATTCTGACAATGCTTTGTATAATGAGGTGGTTGGATACTCTGCCTACACTTCACTCCAGGAGAAGCATCCCAGCCTCTTCATCATTACCTGCTGAATCTTCATATAGACTTTATGGCTACATTGCTATTGGGGGATCCTTGTGGAGAAAGGGACTTGAGTGCTTGTAGGAGAATGGAGAGTGAGAACAAGAGAATTAATGATACCAAAAGCTTCTGATCAATTAGGAAGAGAAGAATACACACTTATACATAAGTCAATTGCTCTGCGCAATATGGCAAAGACTAAATAATGCTCATGCAACAAGATTAGAAAGTGCTTAGAATCTGTCACCGACCACTGCACTAGACCTCCACCTTCTTCTAGCTTGCCCTTGTGCACACCTTGCACCAAGCTTCCAATAAGGGGAGGGATGGACACCTTCTGTCGATGCGCACCTTCAAGGGGACTTTGGAACTCTTGCTATTCCTTGCTTCACCTTCTCTGCATACAATCTAAGTCACTCTTCTTGCACCTTGCGATGGCTCTCTATGTTGCACACACTCTGTCTATGTCTCTTACTCCTCTCTTTCTCTAGAACATCTCCCAATAGCTTCATACCACCAAGAATACTCCTTCCTTTTTGGGTGTCAGTTCACGTACGCTCCTAACTCCCATAGCATCTTGGCCCTATTCCACATCTTTCTGTATTGTTTTTATCTTCATATGGTGATTGTTCTGCACCATACACTGTCACAGTAGACAAATTAGGCACCTGCAATAAGAATCTGCATCCCTCTTTAGGCTCCCACCCAAGAGAAGATGAATACTGCTTTGCAAATAAAAGGGTTATTTCATCAACCCTCCTCATCAAGAATACATGGTTGAAACTAATATTGTGCAATGGAGCCAAAACCTTAGCACTGTTATCAAGGCCCATTGAGCAAAAGTGCTTAAAGTCATAAATCTGTGTGAGGTGTTGAACTTCTGGTTTTGGAGTATATGCTTCTGAAATCAACTCAGATAAAATCGGAAGAGTAAAAGCATTGTTATGTGCCAACTTCTTAGAGAAAGTACTGAACATTTGATCAATGTGATCATGAGTGTGGCCAACCAGAAGGAAATTTACCTTAACCTTCTGAAATACCTGTTTTTCAACAAGCATGCTTAAATATCCAAAGACTGTAGAATTTTTATTCTCTCTTGCAGTATTATCTAGTTGCAAATATAGAGTTGGTGGCAAAAGACCCTTCCATGATTGCAAAACACGATGAATGACAGTAACTGTAAGGTTTGGATCATTATGCACATTCGGATATGTGAAGAAAACCTTGGACATTACAGTTCCATTGTATACCAAAGCACCAACCAAATGCATTTGCACAAGGACTTCATCTCCAATGTCCTTAGGGATGCGATAAAAATGTGGCAAACAAGTTTTTTTTTTATCCATACCATCGATCAACAAACACATATAACGCTCCGGATTTCTGAGTGCTTTACTTCGATGATGAATTGCTTTCTTTCTCTCTAAAGCTTGACTCTCACGATGGTTGTTAAGAAGGTTTTTAAAATTATTCTTTTCCTGTGGTGTTGTAGCCCCTTTTGCCATGTTTTTCAAAGTGGCGCAAACTGAACATTCACCCATTCTAACTTTACGAGGAATAGAAACATTGTTAAACTCTTCCTTCCATAATCGAGTAAAGTGACGATACAACACATACTTCTCATTTCTATTTTCCATGTCTTCTCTATATATTTGAAATACCTCTCGACGAGTAAAGTTATCTGACAAGTGCAACCTTCCAGTTGTAGGCATAACCTCACAATGCAAGCTAAAATAGTTCATCATCCAATCCATTGCATGACGTCCAACAGATCCTTTGGTCCCAACATGGAACATATCCAAAATGAGATCCCCATTCAAAAGCCCTTGTTGAACCCTATGTATTCTAAAATTTCCCACACCCATTGCAATTTTAAATGCAGCCCTACAACATCGTATCCCTTGACTAAAGAAATATTCAAAACCAACACGTGTTACTGACATGTTATCCTCAATCATTTGCATGCGAGAAACAAGGTATATATCCTGCCTTTCACTATCTAAATGGAGGAATTTTTCTCTTAGGTGCTTTAGTTTCTTCATTCCTAAATTGTACAAACATTTCAAACCACAACAATGCTTCACAATATCCAATGCAATCTGTCTATCTGAAGTAAGAAATTTAAATCTTTTTTGACTTACTTCACGAGGCCTTCTTTTAAATTGTAGATTGAGCTTGCTTTGCTTTTTTGTTGCTCCACATGCACTTGAGTCAGAAGGGAGATCAATGGTTGGATCAGATGGGAGATCAAGAGGTGCATTTGGTTGAGCAGCATTGCACTGTGAATTGGATAACTTAAATGACTCAACAGAAAACATGGAACCATCAGCACGTCCTAAATCATAGGGATCATCACTTCTGTGGAAAGGATCAACTGAGAACAATGAATCCGAAACTGTATCAATATGAGCAGCAGAAGCTGATGCCCAAGCATCCACTGAAAAGATTGAGCTCATCTTCACTGAGTTCACAGAAGACTGAAGATGAATGACCTTTTTAAATAAGTAGAAATCCGAGATCAAGTGAAGATGTCACATCAAATGTCACATCAAGAAGATATGAAATCAAAAGTTTATTAAAGTACATTAAATAACATTAAACATCAAATTACATCAAATAACTTAATTACTCAAATATACACTAATAAGGGAACCAAAGATTTGATTCACTTTTGAAATGAGAAACACAATTGATTTCTAACTAGATATGAGTCATTGAGTCTTAGCATTGTGAGTGAATCAAAATATATCCAAGTTGAGTTCCAACTGGATTATATATTAAAATTGTTTGTAGTAGTGCCATTGAAGACTATACAAGAAGAAATTTTACCTTTGGTACTAAATAAGATTTCAAGGATTAGGTTTCATTGTAGTCTTGGCTATATCTCAAAGAGGTAGATGAAAGTATATTAAAAAAGAATTATGTGTAAAAGAGGTACTTGGAATGTTTATTCATACATTGATTTTCCATTTCAGCAATGTGTTACAAGATAAATGTGAATATGAATTAAAGTGAGGAGGATAACACTATAAAGATGTCATTAATCTCCCATATTCACCACAACTTAGACTTGAAGTGTAATTTCCATGCAAATGTACATAAATAGTTGCAAGGTTCTTTACTTGAATGTTTATTCATACATTGATTTTCCATTTCAACAATGTGTTACAAGATAAATGTGAATATGAACTAAAGTGAAGAGGATAACACTATAAAGATGTCATTAATCTCCCATATTCAACACAACTTAGACTTGATTTTCTCCCAAGCAAGAGATTCTAAGAAAAAATTTCTACATGAGATTAGACATCCTCATGTACATACCATACTCTTGCCATTGAAGTGTAATTTCCATGCAAATGTATAAATAGTTGCAATGTTCTATGAATATTTCATTAAAGTGGCTCTGAAACAGCCTATTTGTGTGAGTGGTATTCCCTGGTTAGATTGGTTGACAGATATAGTTAGCAACTGGACTCATTCAGTTAGATCCAGTTAGTCGCTGGTTCAAGTTACCCAATTGCCTATAAATAGCAGAGGAGGAGATCATTCTCATTTTCAAAGTCCACGAGCAACAGAGAGCAACAGAGCACAGACAACTATGGAGCACAGAGCTCAGCATACAAGCAAGGCAACTATGATGGAGAAGAAGAATGTTGGCAAGAGTACCAAGAGGTAGGCAAAATCATACCATAACAAAAGATTCCTAAAAGATTCCCTTTGTATGTTTGTGTAAAGAGTCTGCTTTCTAGGTTTTTATTTTTCTTAGCTCTAAAAATACAGATCCAATGAGGGTACAGCTCGATGCCTGGCATCGGCTTTTAGGTGTAAGTCGATGCCAGGCATCGACTTGAGGCTTCAAGTCGATGCCTGGCATCGACTTGAGGCTTCAAGTCGATGCCTGGCATCGACTTGCACCTGCAAGTCGATGCCTGGCATCAACTTGCAGCCTCAAGTCGATGCAAGGCATCGACTTGCCTGGCATCGAAGTTTGCCTTAAAGTCGATGCCAGGCATCGACTTTAGGGTGCAAAGTCGATGCCAGGCATCGACTTTAGGGTGCAAAGTCGATGCCAGGCATCGACTTTAGGGTGCAAAGTCGATGCCAGGCATCGACTTTAGGGTGCAAAGTCGATGCCAGGCATCGACTTTTGGGTGGAAGTCGATGCTAGGCATCGACTTTTAGGTTCAAGTCGATGCCAGGCATCGACTTTTAAGTGCAAGTCGATGCTCGGCATCGACTTGCACACAAAGTCGATGCCTGGCATCGACTTGCACTTAAAAGTCGATGCCTGGCATCGACTTGAACCTAAAAGTCGATGCCTGGCATCAACTTGGGCCTTTGAAAACCACATTTACGTATGAGATGATTATTCCAAGCGCCTTCAGGGATGCGGAGTCCAAGAGTGAGAGGCCCTTCAAGAAACTGAAAGTCACCATGGGCTCTGGTGATCAGCAACGTGACAAAGGCATTGGTCACCAAGCGAAACCAAAGAAACTTATTGTATCCTTATCCTCTGAGAAGGCCAGCAACCCGCTAGGAATATCCTCAGGTGGACAGAGTAGCATCAAAATTCCTGAGGATGATACAACTATGAAGGATAGGTCGAGGGACGCTGAGGTTTTAAGGACGGATCGTCCACTGCGGGACATGACAAATCTGGAGTGGTGCCTTCAGTATGTTGAAGAGAAGAATGCAGTCCTTCTTGTGTTCGCAGGGGCATATGGGAGAGGAAAGATCACGACAACACAAGGTTTTCAGTATGGCCTTGTGTACAAACTGGATTATGAAGATGAGGATTCTGACAACCTCCTTTTCTTGGTAGAGACATCAAAAGGTTTGAGAAATGTTATATGCAAGATGGATTTCTTGTGCCCAGAGTGCTGTGTTCCGGATGGTCTAGCTGAGATATGCAGGGACTCAGTCAATCTTATCAAGGACTTGATGCCATGGATCCAGGGCAACATCATGCCAACACAATAGAAGATGACAACCCCTGTAAAGGCAAGGGGTAAGCAGAGCGTGCAGAAGAAGCTTGAAAAGAAAAAGAAGAGAATTTCAGAAGAGGAGTCTTCTGACTCAAGCTCTAGCTCTGAGGATATAATTGTTGCACCTGGTGGAGAGCTTGCCTCGGGTGTTCTTAGTACTGAGCAGAACAAGATGAGGGAGGATATAGCTAAAAGAAAAAATGTGAAGAAGGGGCAGTTGTTCCACCTGCCAATCAATATCATCCACAGGCCACCAATAGATCCAGTCACAGGGAGGAGGCCCCTTGAGATCAGGGAGCCACACAATTTGCATGTGCAGAATCTTAAGAAGAAAATGAGAATAAATCCTCATGCTACTGTTGTGCCATTCCTTGTCATGGTGGATCCGAATGAGTGCAGCTCTGTGGACGAGTTCAATGAGGGTTTATTTGAGGAGTATACTTATTATGTGATTGGAGGTTCACACTCTGCAGAGGCCCGTAGACAGCTAGTGAAGGAGCACCCTACCACTTTTTTCTTTAGGTATGCAGAGTGTAAGATATATGCTGGTCTTACAACTGAGGAAGCCAAGCTTCTTGCTTGGGATCACAACAATGACAATGACTACAGGCAAAAAATGTCCTCCATAGAGAGAATTTGGTTCTTCCACCATGAATATGAAGATTGTCTTGTTAAGGAAGCTGGAAGAATACATCCCAATCTACGAAAGCAATGCCTTATTGAGGTTGGAATTGCACTGGATGAGAATAGGAAGTCTGATGCCTTGAGGAAATATGATCCATGGTTTCAACTGGCATTCAGATCAGGTGAGATCTGGGATCTACAGGATAAAATTTTCACAATGTGGGAGAACAAGGAGGTCAAGGGCCAGAAGCAACGAAAGTCAAGGCCAGACCCACAGGTTGATCTGAAGGGAAAGGGAAGGAAAGCTGACCTCTCAATTGAAGAGGCTCCCGAGGACATGAAGCTGACACCATGGAGGGCCCTTCAAGGAATCAAGGATGATACATTGATCATATCAACTTTGTCAAGGGTAATCTCCAAGGACTTAAGCCTGGAGGAGATGGTGACTGAGCTCAATAAGTATGTATGTTATTCTCAGATCCTTTTTCCCTCCTCCCATGTTTCTGGTCTAACCTAGTCTCTTTTTAATTTCTGTGACTGTAGTCATAAAGTTTACATGAAGATTCAGGAGGTCATGATGAAGAGGCTGGGTTGCTTTTCTTGGACAGAGGTCCAAAGAGACTATCCAACCACATCATCCTACAAAGCTTTATCAGAATATTTCATCCTTTTCCGTGATTGGGTAGGTTCTCTTTCTGAGGTTGTGCCTGGTTTGCCATTAGGTTAGATGCCTTGATTCACCAAACCAATTTAATGCCAGGCTTTTAGTACGAATTCGATGCCTGGCATCGACTTACGGCTAAAGTCGATGCCTGGCATCGACCTGCAGCCAAAAGTCGATGCCTGGCATCGACTTGGGGGCATAAGTCGATGCCCGGCATCGACCTGCAGCATAAGTCGATGCCTGGCATCGACCTCGTGGCATATGTCAATGCCAGGCATCGATTTATGTCCCAAAGTCGATGAAAGGCATCAACTTTCAGTAGAAAGTCGATGCCTGGCATCTACCCCCACATGAAATCTATGCCATTCATCGCTTCCCTATGTTCTGCTTGCTGTATTGAAGAGCTCATTTAGTTGTCTTTCCACTTTTTTCTACAGAAACCAAAGAAAAGTAAGTCTGCGGAGCTACTGGATGATTGCCCCCCTGCATTCCTGGCTCACATTCAAAGAGCAAGGCATGAGAAATCTAGGCTGAAAGCCAAGGAGATGGATTTTGATGATGAACCTGATCTGAAATGTTTCTCCAATCCCCTAGACCCCCTTAGGCTTGTATATTACAATGTATTCTGTAGTGATGTAAATAATATTTGTTCTGTTGTGCCTAGAAAACATTTCTCCCTTCTCATAGCGGACATACCCTATGGATTTAGGATGTTGGGATCAGTTAATGATGATGAACCCTTCAAACACCCTCAGATTCGAAAGATGGTCACTGATTTTGCAGACTTGACTATGTCTCCTCTTTGGAGGATAGTAATTTTCCATAGCAGAGACCAGTCCTTCTCTGTTTCAACTGCTCTGAAGGCAAGATGTCATGCTGTGGAGTGCCTCACGTGGTAAGTAATCTTCTTTCTATCTCCGTGGCTTTAATGATGCTCTCTGTGACTAATAGTTCTTGTTTGCAGGGTGAAGACAAACGTAAATCACACTCCTTTGCATAGGTTTGTGAGCTCCACTAAATGCATTACAGTTGGCTATTATGATGAAGTAAGCAAAAGGAGAGTCAGGGAGCATTGCAATGAGAATGGGATCTCAAATGTGCTCATGTTCCCAGCCGTTACCAAGAAACTTCGTCATGTAGCTGGGGACATAACATTGGTTAACCCCTATCAGAAGCCACAAAAACTCATAATGAGATTGCTTCAGCTATTCTCCAATGATGATGACTGGGTCCTAGACCTTTTTTCGGGCACAGGTAATTTCAATTTTCACAATTTTCATTAGTCATGGTTGATTGACACCTCTAAGTGGTTTTCTGCTGTTTCAGGAATGACTCTGGCTTGCTCCTTAAAGATGTTCAGGCACTGCATAGCTGTGGAGAAGGATGATGCTCAAGTGAGCTTTATTAGAATGAGAATCAATGGGCTGAATGAATGCCCAGATGAAGACCAAGAGGTTGGAAGGAAGCACATTGCAGACACGGAGAGATTCCAACCGGTTTCAAGGGAGCCTGTTCCCCCACTTGCAGATGAACCGGGGGACATGGCTGACCTTGAAGAGCCAATCTTGGAGCAAGAGAGGCAGGATATGTGTTCTAATGTTCCAGAGGATCCCAATATCCTTGAGCCTGAGGAAAGCTATGATCAGCTTCTATTGTAGATTCATATTACTCTTGTACTTACACAGGAAATGTAAAAACATCATTTTAATATAAATATAATGTCGAGTTCTGCTTCCATTTTGTGTTCAACTTGATTTATCTTGAGCATTTCTCTGATCATGTGTGAATGTTTCTTAGTATAATTTTGTTGATTATTATCTTCTCTTGGGAATGCTTTTGTGAAATGTATTTCATATTCTGTGAATATGGCCATGCATTCAATGAGGATCTTAACCATACAAAGGAGATGATCTTAATTGCCTTGTTAAAATGTTCCGATTTTTGCAACACATGTACTCTAATTTTCGAGTAACTTTTAATCAGCTATAATCTGTGCTTGTTGAGGTTATGGATGTAAGGAAGGAGCTTCCCGAACTCTTACTTGTACCTTAAACACTAATCTATTGTCAAAGATCATGATGTGGGATTCTTGATCGGCTGAACAACTAGTTTTCATGGCAACAAGAATTTTATTATATCTATCTTGACTACTTGGGATATGAGATCAAGGTTCTAGTGACAATATTTACAAGCAAGAACAAGTGATGCTTTCTAGATATTGTAAAATGCTCACTTTATTGCTTGATATAATGGTCTTTAGGTAAAAAGGAAAAGAGAACAGTTCTTTGTTCTCCTTTGTTGTGACTCAGTGTTTTTTGATATTCTTCATTCATTCGATCGTATTCATCGAGCAATCTGATGTGATCATCGAGCAACATTTTCATTGATTCGGAGGGCACTGCTTTGAACCGGCTTGGACTTAATGGTTTGTCTGGATGATCGAGAGCAGCTTCTAAATTTTCTCTGTTCTGCTCTTGTAGCCGCTGGTTCTCTTCCTTTGCTCTTGCTAGATGTCTTCTGAGTAAGCCCATGTTCCGTGTAAGCGTCGCATTGCAAACTGTCTGGGCCCTTAACAAATTTTCAAGATCCGCAGTGGCCTCTTTGGCTTTCTCTTCACTTTCTACTTCCAGTTTGTGGTATGCCTCGCGTAATTCTTGGTATCGAGTATTCAATGAGGCATTCTCAATCGACAATGAATTAAGCTGTGACTGTAAGTCGTTGGTTGTCCTCTGCAACTGCTGATAATTATTTCCAAGAGATGTGAACTCATCTCTTACTTGAGTCATACAGGTGAACATCTGTCGAAATGCATTATCTACAGTGGGTGATAATATTAATGATGTGCTAAGCGAAGATGCAGTAGGTGTAGATGCAAAGGGAATGGGGAATGGGGGTGGGAATGTGGATGTTGTGGTGATTGTGGAAAATTGTGGTGTGCTTAAAGGTTGTGGTGCCACAAATGAAGTGAGGGGAGGTGCAGTGGGTGGTGATATATCCATATCGCTGGATGTGGTGTCGAGTGCGGTGACTGTGAATAGTGGTGTGATCGTGGGTAAGTGTGTGGGTGTAAATACAAGATTTACAAAGGTTGAGGAGTAATTTACAAAGGGGTTGTCTTGGACAGCTTGGTGGAAAGGGGAAAGAGGGGTTACGGTGGGTCGGGGAGGTGAGATTGGGGAGAAGGTTAATGGAGGTGGGAATGGGAAAAGGGGTCTTGGAGGTGTGGGGAAGGATGGAAAAGATGGATGGAGAAATGGGTTGGATAGAAAGGTGGATGTGTTAGGGGGTAGACTAGTTTGAGTGGGTGCGGGAATTGTGGGATGAATGGGAGTAAGGACGACTTCTGCTACTCCATCGGAGGAGGATGTTGTTCGGGGAGAAGGAGGTTGTATGGGGGAGACTGGATGGATGGGAGGTGATGGAGGAGCGGTTGGTGTGGTCGGTACTTCGACAACTGTGGTGATATGTACAGCAGTAGTACGGGGTGGGGAGTCGACGATAATGGTGTCCTCTGCCAATGAGCCTTCTGGGACAAGACGTGCTTCCCTGCCCTGTTCTGAAGATTGTCCGCTGGTGGGTACCCGAATATATTCACCAGGTTTGGTTAGTAGACGGATTCTACGCAGGTCATACTGCGGTAGCGGTTTCTCTGCAAATATCTTAAGGCTTCAGTGGGTCCAACTGATTTGACAAGCTCTCTGAAACCTCTGATATATACTTCTTCGAACCCGCCCGAGACAAGCTCCTGTTCTATAAGTGTTTGGCTCTCTTCATCAGTCAACTTCTTGCGCGCCCAAACCTTTTCCATAGTACGGTGTGTGCTCGTGTCACCTTGGGTGTCGGTTTGTTGTCCTTGTTCGTCTGTTTGCACATGTTCTTGGGATTCATGAGTTCCCTGACTGGATTCGTCATCACCTTCATCTTCGTCGGTTTCTGTTCTTTCTTCCGCGGAACTAGACACTACTTGTCCTTGTGGTTGATCTCACGGTGTGGTAGGGTAGTTGGGCCTTTCATATTCCTGAGAGAAGATCTGGCCTTCTGAAAACTGAAATTCATTTGAAAATACATCCTGCATCTCAAAATCAAATGTGGTGTCTGCTTGTTCTGCTTCTAAATGGGGTATCGAAAAAGAGAAAGCTTCCGCACCAATAGTGGTGGGAACTTCTGCTGTAGTGGTGGTAGGTCCTGGGACTGTGGCTGCTTGAGTAGTGACTGTGCTGGTAGTGCCCTCTGTTGTAACTAGTCTTGATAACCTTATGCGAATAGGTTGTACAGATGGAGTGGCTTCTGTCGGGGACTACTCTCGAGAGGGTTGTGGTGAGGGTGATTCTGGCACCTGAAGGCAAGGGATAGTTCCTCTCATTCGCTTTCCTGCTCTTCCTTTGCTAGCCTTCCTAGCTTTCTTTGTGGTTCCTTTAAATGCTTTCAGCTCCTCACTTGTCAACGCACGTTCGATTGGCAAGTCATATGTTAAGCACATATATACAATTCTAGTCAGTGCGCAACATCCATTGATGACTTTCTTTCTTTCCCATCTATGTTGTGCTAAATACATCTGATCAATGATCCAGCTAGCTAGATCAACTGTCTGGGGTCCAATACAAGATAAATACAAACCAAACCATATTCGTTTGTGAGGCATTGTGAATCTGTCCTGAGCTGGGAAAGCAAAATGCTGCATACATATCTGTAGTGGTTTTGAAAGCTCAGGTGTGATCACCGAAATCTCTTCCCACTTTGTAACATCCCCACATTTCATAGGGTCTGGAACTAACCTTTCTCGCTCTGTGGGCGTGTGGGTTCCATGAATCTTGATGGAAGCTCGAATCAAATCTTTAGAAAGATAAAATCTTTTATATGGTGGATCGTTCACTAAAGATGGCAAAATAAAAGTTTCGGGCATGTCCTTATTCTCCGAAGCTATCAAAGTGGTGATTAAGTAATAGCATCTGTAGAAGTCAGGTTTAGGCAAAGGGTCACTGAAATACTCTGTGAAGCCGTCTCTTGCCCAAACATGTGTTAAGTCTTGTGTGTTCTGTAGCCCTTCAAACTCTCTTGAGAGAAACTGATATTTGCCCCAGGTACGGTCATCAAAAGTCAAGTTAGCCTCAAATATAAACTCAGCATCCGCCAAGGGTCCTGCTAGCCCTTGAAACCAGTGAGAATTACGATGAATCTTCTCAGTATACCCTCTAGGAGGATCGTCAATAGGCATCGGTCTTGGGAAACCTTGAAATTTTGGCGATGGAGCCGTCGGATGGGACTCAGCGAGTAAATCACTAATAGTAGCCCTGGGTATACTGGTTCCAGCTTCAGATGGTCCTTCTTCGGTTTGCATGATGATTGACGTGGTAATGGAAAAGATCTGCTACAAAAGATTAGCACATTAGTATGGAAATTAATTATGATCCCATTAAGGTGAGACCGCAATCCCTTTCCATAGCCAATGTGTAACCCGTGTAGCCAAGTGTTGTGATGTGATTGATGCAATGCTTCTTGCAGAACTAGTGCAGGTCTCTAGACACCTATAAGTTTTCAGATATTGCATGCAGTTCTTTGATGAGATGTTATTATAGGTGATGTTGGGTTATAGTGTGTGGATTTATACATGGTTTAGTCATCAATGAGTTATTACAAGGTTGTAGATTAGTAGGGGTGCTAGTTATGTTAGACAAAGGGTTAGGAGAAGACTTCTGGATACGTTTCGGTATCCACTTCCTAAGAGTTTGTGATCGGGTGATAGGTCGTTGCGGAGGGACAAAAGTTGAGATCGGATGTGGTGGTATTGAGGGTTGAAGAGATTTTTGAGGGGTGTATATTACAAGGCTTGAGGGTTGAGATATAATACACTGTTTAGGTACCCATATTTGCGTGGGTGTGGGTCTGTTCGTAAGGTACTTCTTGGCGATCCAAATTTGTCGAATGTTCGAACTTGTAGAAGAAGGTCGAGGGGATGTTGGATACTGATTCTGCTTCTGCCTTGACTTCTTCTTATCGTTGTCTGCATTGTTGAAATCTGTTGGTGGTTTCTGTCCTTTTGGCACCCATATTTGTCTTGTGCCTTTTGCGTTGTGGTGGTGTTACTGCTGCTTTCTCTGGGTTGTCTGATATTGTCGTCGGTCTGGGTTCCTTCGTCATGGTTGACTCTTTTGTGGTTGAGGTTGAGAGGTCGGATGGACACTCTGCTTTGGAAAAGAAGGGAGGTCCAACACTTGCGAAACCTGCCCATTAGGAAGTGCTCCATTTTTTACTATTAATCTAGGCCAGTCCGCAGTAAGTGTGGAAGGATGGGCACCACAGGTAATAGTGTCCATTTGTCCGTTGATGTAACCCTCCTGACCCATCTGTTAGGTGGTTACCCCTTCTAGTTTGCAGGAAGCCCAAGGGAAAATCTCCTGACGTCCTTTAGATTGACAATTGTCCATCGCCAAGCCCGCATGGGTTGGTGTAGACGTAACGTGACTGATCTGACCAAAGATCTTCTAGTCTTCCGTCGCATGCATGTCATAGGGTTTAGGGCTACAAATCTCAGTCGGAATGCCATTAGGAAGTCAAGCGGTATCACTCACTTCTGATCCAAGGTTCCAATCTGCAAGGAGCCTTGTCTAAGATTTAGGTCCACTGAGTGATCATATAGCCAATCTTGGCCAAGGATTAGGGGTTCTATCAGGTCGTCGTCATGGCACACTAGTAGATTTGTGGTCATAGTCACTTCGTTTATGAGGATAGGAAGGTCCACCTCACCCATGCAAGGGGTTTCCATGCCTCCTAGCCCTATGAGGTATGCCTCAATAGGCCGCATTTCTATTCTTGAATCCTTATAGTGGGACCATCTAATCGCACTAGTCGCAGCACCTGAATCAATTAAAGCCCTAAGCTCTTGGCAAGGGTTGTCGTGCTCTAGCCTGACTGTAATGAATGGTCTCCTGTCCACTATGCTAGGATGAGTGGTTGACTTTACTTGACACATGGCCATGGGGTATCTAGGTGATGTTTCCAGATGGTTATAATGTTCTCTCCCTAGTCCTTGTCTTCTTAACTTCATGCGCTTAATGCGTTCTATAGCTTCTGCCTGAGCTTCAGCTCGTATTCTATTTTCTTCCTCCTTATGCTTCTTTGCCAACGTGAGTCGTCTAAGCATATCCTCAGTAAGAGGTTCTTGGTATAACCTGACTCTACAACCACTAATGTAATTAGGCATTATGTCTCCTTCTAAGGTGGCTAATTGTACTGCTCCACTTGTTGAGAGTCTGTTAATGATCATAGGTCCATAACCTCGCTTTTCTAACTTCCGTGCGTGCTGTTTTAGCATACATACTAGAACTAAATCTCCTTCTTTCAAGCCTTTATCTTTCACATGTGCATCAAAATATGCTTTCTGTCGCTTCTTTGTTGCATATAATCCTGCTGCTACTTTCAGCTTGGTTTCTCCTAATCGTTCCAAGTCCATTATTCTTGCTGATAATTCATGGCCGGTCCACTGATGTTCTTGTGCAACCTTAAGGGTCGGTATCAAGAAGTTCAAAGGAAGCACAACATTCTGACCAAAAACCATCTGAAAGGGAGTTGCATTGAGTACGGTCTTGTAGGCCACTCGATATGCCCAAAAAACATGGTGTAACTGTTTGTCCCAATCTGAACGTTTGTTGTTCACAAGTTTCGTCAGTACGTTACAAAGGATCTTGTTAGTGCTTTCAGCTTGACCATTGGCCTGAGGATGATATGGTGCGGATTTCTTGTGAATCACCATAAAATCCTGTAACAAATATTCAATGACTTGGTTTAGAAAGTGAGTTCCTCAATCGCTCACTAACTCTATAGGCAATCCATATCTTGTAAAGACATTTTCAAATAAGAATTTTGTAGTCGTGTGTGCATCATTCTTTTTTGTGGATTTTGCCTCTACCCATTTGGTAAGATAATCTGTGGCAACAATAATGTATTCCGCATGTGTACCTTTTGCAGGGGGGTTAATGGGTCCTACAAAGTCTATACCCCACTTAGAAAAGGCACGTCCGCCCATCATGGGTTTCAATGGCATTTCATCTCTGCAAATAGGAAACTGAGTTCTTTGGCACACATCACATCTCTTAACATAGGTATGTGCATCCATGTGAAGAGTGGGCCACCATAGTCCTGCAAAGAGGATGGCTTTGATTATCCTATCGGGTCCAAAATGGCCTCTTGCAACACCTTGGTGAGCAGTCTCTAGTACGCTCAAGTAATCGCTCTCATGAACACATTGTCTTAGGTATCCGTCTCTTCCTCTTTTGTATAGATTATCGCAAATCAGTGAATAGTCTTGAGCTTCCTGCTCTAGACTTCGTTGTCGTGCTAAAGTCATTCCTTGAGGGAATGTTTTCGTCCTCAAGTAGGTCACTAAAGGTTCACTCCAGTCTGGTGTGAGAGACACATGATATAATGTAGCATGTTCTATTGGTGGTCTTTCATAACAAACAGGGCATTCTTTACATAACTTCTAGACATCTGCTTCCATAGAAGGCCAATATACTCCTAGTCTATGCAGAGTCTGCAAAGTACGATGTTTCGAGTGATGCTGCTTTAATGCACCTATGTGTGCTAATTGCAACCAATTCGCATGTTCTGATTCATCTACGCAACAAGCAAGAATCTTTTGATTATCCTGTTTATATATACTTCCTGTTATTATGTGATATCTTTGAGACTTGGTAATCTCTCCTTCCTCGATCCTTATCCTAGGATTCTTGGGTCCATACGTGAGAATAGGGACTATAGGCTTAGCCCATTCTGGTGCTATCTCAAGGTTAAACAAGTATGCATCGGGTAATTCATCCACTATTCCTTGAGGAGCTTCTCCTGTGGTTAATCTTGAAAGGTGGTTAGCTCTAAGATGTGTCTTTCCTTTCCTGACTACTACTTCAAAATCATACTCCATGAGTAATAGAAACCAACGTATTCATCGTCCTGTGTTACATGGCTTATTAACTAAGTACAATAATGCTTGATGATCTGTAAAGAACTTGAACTTGTTTGCCAACAAGTAATGCCTGAATTTCTTTACCGCGTATACCATTCCTAATCCTTCTCGTTCCGTAGTGGTGTAATTTCTTTCTGCTTCGTTTAGTTGTCTGCTCGCGTAAGCTATGGGGAGGTCTATATTTCCTTCATTCGTGGGTTGTGCTAACACACATCCTATGGCGTAGTTGGATGCATCCACATGTACATGGAATGGTTTGCTCCAATCCGGGGTTGTCAATATAGGTGCTGAGCACAAACATCGTTTGAGTTCATTGAATGAATTCTCGCATTCGTCTATCCATTCAAAATGGGTCAAAAGAGAGTACAATGGCTTGACTATGATTGCATACATGTATATGAATCATCTATAATAACCACAAATGCCCATAAATGCCTGTACTTCTTTCACGTTAGTTGGTCTAGGTAGATCTGCAATTACTTTCACCTTTTCTTCATTTGTAGAGTTTCCATTCTTTGACACAATGTGTCCTAGAATTTTGCCTTGTCTGACCATGAAAACGCACTTTTCTGGGTTCAAACAAACCTGATATTCTCGACATTTGTCAAATACTTGTCTTAGTTTTGGGATATATGTCTGTCTTACATTTGAGTGTGCACATAGGTCATCGACATAAACTTCCAAATTCTTACGTAAGAATTCCTTAAACGCATGACACATGAGTCGCTAGAAAGTGGCGGGTGCATTTGTTAAGCCAAATGGCATCACACGAAATGCAAATATGCCCCATTCTGTGGCAAAACCCATCTTGTGTTGATCTTCTGGAGCAATGGCTACTTGATTATAGCCTGAGAATCCATCAAGAAAGCTGTAAACTTCCTTGCCAGCAACTCTTTCCAATAAGTGTTCTGTGATAGGAAGAGGATAACTGTCTCTAATTGTGGCGGCATTAACTTTTTTAAGGTTAATACACACACGCAATTTTCCATTTTTTTTGGGCACAACCACAATGGGGGATACCCATTCGGTTATGCTCAATTTCGTAAATAAATCCTGCTTCTATCAAGCGATCTATTTCTTCTTTAATCTTTGCAGCGTAGTTATCATTGTACGTGTATGGTTTCTGTTTCGTGGGTTTTGCATCTAGAGTCATAGGGATTCTATGAGAACATATATCCGGGTCTACTCCTTTCAAATCTTTGTAACTCCATGCGAACACATCTCTATATTCGCGCAATAGGGCAACTAATTCTTCTTCTTCTTCCTTCGTCAAATCATGCCCTATGTATGTACATTTTTCTTCTTCTTCTTCTATGGCAACTATTATTTTCTTGGTTTTCTCTCAATTATCATATGCTTCTCCAATGTCAGCTTTTCTGTTCGGCATTCGTACCATAATTCGTCTATCTTCTATTTCATATTTTTTGAAGTTCTCGGGTACTTCAAATAAGGATTCTTCTTCTTCTGACATGGTTTCTTTCTTCTTTCTTTTCTTACCTTCACTCTTGCTAGTCACTTGTGTTGCTATTCTCACATCATTCATAATTTCTTCTTGTGTCTGAGGGTAAGTTTCTAATTTGTAAAAATATTCTTCTTCTGATGCAAAGGGTGGGTCCATAATAATTGACTCTAAATCAAAATCACTCGCATCCTCAAATGCATCAGTGCTAGGTTCACATTCTTCAATAATCGAGTCACACATGATTGGCTCTATCGTGAAAACTGAAATGTCATAGCCATCCTCGTCACGGTGGGGTGTCCATTGTTCTTCATTGATGGCTATGTATATGGTTGCTAGGATTTCTGCCCAACCATGGGGTTCGAATTCTTCATCTAGGAACACTACAGGTGCGTAAGCTGGGTCTTGAAGGGTTCGTGGATGTTGTTCTGCACCTAAAGTCCTGGCTTCTAACCGTTCTTCCTCTTGTTTTGCTACTTTACACATCCATAGATGAGTGTCCTCGTGTAACCATGAGGGGTCTGACTCCAAAGAGTGTACTGATTCTGTTTTTTCCTGTGTCTTATGGATGGTGTTCCATTGTATTGGGGGTACATCCCTATGGGAATAGTCTTTAAGATTGACTTTAGTAGTCACTCCTAAATGTTGCAAGTACAAAGAATTAGTTCCCCAATCTTGTACAATTTGCAACTGACGCATGAATGGTCGTCCCAATATCATCTCATAAGCATGATTCTTCGCAAAATCACAAATGGCAAAGGTATGCTCAAACTCCACATCACAAGTGGTGAGAGATATGCCTTCTAGTAAGCCTTATGGTTTTTCTATGTGTCCATCAACCATTTGTAGTTTCATCCTGGTAGGTCTGAGTGCTGGCTTACGCCAACGTTTCCATAAAGCAGTGGTAGCGATGGCTACTCCGGCTCCAGAATCTAAGATGGCTTTCGTGGTGTAGCCCTGATGGGTTATTGGAAGATACGTGTTACCTTCCTCTCCTTCGCTTACATCTCCGATCTTTTCTACTGGTATCTCTGGTACCTTCTTGTGTGTTCCTATCTGAGAGGAAGTTGTAGCAAGCTCGGGGAATTGATTTGCTACATGCTTCCATAGTTCTGGTTTCACCTTTAACAACTCCTCTAGAGTGAGATTACATTGTACTTTGGTATTCTTGATTACTTCCGTGTTTCTAGGGATCACTGATTCTTCATTCCTCACTATTATCGTGGGTGCTCTCATACTAATAGACTTTGCTTCCCAAGGTCCTGTGAACTGAGGCAATTCTTGTAAAGAATTGGATTCAAAACCTGTGTGTTCACTCAGTCGTTCTTCCTCTACATCATCGTAAATAGAGGGGATGTCTTGGGGAAAGTGTTCCTGCAAGTCGTCTATTTCTTGAATAGGAGGATGGGTTCCTTGTTCTTTTCTCCATTTCTCTTCTTGGATTTCTCTCAAAAATTCATGTGAATATCTATGTATAGAAGACAGGTTGTCTTCCCCTTCTGTGTTTGGCACTTGAGATAGGGATGGTGCAGTCCTTTCCTGTGTCTCTGGGACACTAAGATTCCTATGCTGATCCTTTTTCTCTTTGCTTTCTATCAAGTATTCTAGCCTCTCCATTAGAACTTGAAAGTGTAGTTCAGGTTTTGCCATGTTATTCCAATTAAGATATCTAGAGGCTTCGAACAAAGCTTGTGCTAATTCTACCATCTTCATGCAAAGTTTAGTCCTCTCAATTTCTAGATCTGCTTGTGGGTAGTTCTTACTCATTTCAGCTACTTGAGGTCCTTCTTTTAATCTTGCTTGATATGCACGAAACATCATGTCTAGGTTTTCTGGTATGGGTTCCGCTAAAACTGATCCTGATTTCTGAGCTGGGTTCTCTTGATTCAACTCCTGTGAAGTCAATTCTAGGATTTTGGCTCTAGATTCCTTGAGACTTCCTTCCAATTCTGTTATCCTTTTACTCCACTTTCTCTTAATCCTTTCTCTGGAATCTTTCCAAGATTTTGTCTTTTTACTGCTAGACTCTCCAACTTCACTAGTTCCAACTATTTTCTCCTGATTAAGCTGTTGGTTCTGTAAGAGCGCCTGGGCTCTTGTTATAGCTTGGATAGGTACGTATGTAGGGTTGGATCCATCTGCGTTGTTTACAATACCTATCACGTTGATCGGTGTCACATTTGAAGCGTTAACTGGGTTCTTAGGACAATCTTTGATGATGTGCTCTTTGTATGTTATAGTACTGTGGCTGTCCTGCTATTGGAGGATGTGGACAATCCTTGATGAAATGATCTCCTTGGCACCTAAAGCATGGTCCTCTAGGGCCCTATGGTCTCTGTTGTCTTACTTGGGGCCGTGGATTTGGGTTTGTGTACATCACATTAGCATAGTCGGGCTCCCAACTCGGTTCCACTGGTGGACTATCGTAGTGATATGTCTCCACGTGTTCTGGTGACTCTGTGTAATACGCGGGTGGACTATCTACATGAGTAGAGTCAAAACTGTTTGAGTTTGGGTCACTCTCTGTGATCAAAGGTGAAGAAGGCACTAAGGCCCTACTTAGGTTCTCTTCTGCAGCAGCGTATTTGACTGAGATGACATTCGTTGGTGGGGGTGGCTGTTGAGCTAAGACAGGTTGAGGTCTTTGTTGCGCCTGATAAGGGTAGATATGAGGAGGCCTATAGTAATATGGCTGAGCATTGTATTGGCCTTGATACCTACCTGGCTGCGGGTATACTTGCGGGTAGTTCTGTCTCACTGCCTGTTTGTTGTATGGGCAGTCCTGAGCCGTATGATTCGTGTATCTCCTCTCAATCGTACAGTACTGGCCACCAGGGTTGGCTTGCGGTTGTGTCGCATTGGGACACACATTTGCCAAATGATTTCCACCATAGGTGTAACAACGTACGTTAGTTGTTAACTTGGGCATCTGTTTACTAGAAACTCCTAGTTTCTAGGCCACTTTTTCTGCTAGGTCCTCTATCGAGTTAGACAATTTCGTGGATGCTAGAGAAGAACAATCCGAGTCCTTGTAGACTTTTGAGAGTTCCAACTCGTCTCCTAAGTTGTCCTCAATGTCTATGCATATTCTCACACACTGCTCTAGCGTTCTGGGTTCTTTTAAGTATACATAGGAGCGTAGTTTAGAGCTCAAAAAACCATCTAAAAACAATGACACTTGCTTGGCTTGTGAGGGAAGCGCTTGCATTGGACATCTTTCAACATATTTTCTAAACCTACGTCCTACGAGTCTAACTGTTTCTTGAGGGGTCTGTTTGAAGCTATGAATCAACGAAGACGTGTCATGTCTGATCCCACTTTTAGAGAATTCCGTGATGAATGACCCTAAAAAGTGATGGATGTCTCTAAATTGCCTTTGTTGCAATGGTTGGAACCAAGTTAAAGCGGTATTCTTTAACGTTAGTCCAAATGCGTTATATTGCATGAACATGTCTTCGACTTGTTCTGCTCTTAGTACTTGCTTGAATTCTGCGACATGGTCATAGGGATCTCCTGTCCCATCAAAATAATTTTTCATGGATTTTACTAACTGAGTGGGCCTCAGTATTCTTGCATGTTCTCGTGGTCTCGGTAGAGGAAAATCATCTCTACCACCTAGTATTCCATGTTCCCTTTGTCTATCAGCTCTATTAGTGTCCGTGGTTGTTCTATCTCTCCCTATGGGATGACTGAAGCTTACTTCGGGTCTATCTTTGTTTTTCTCTCTTTGCATGCCATGGGCTGAGGATGTTCCTGCCCCTTGTTGGTTCACGTTTACGTTTGTTCGTGATGGAGGGAATACCAATTCGCCTCTCCATGTGTACATGTTTCTAGCGTGGTCAGGTACCACAAATACTCTTTCTGAAGTTTCATCCACTTATACAACCTTTCTAGGTGTATCCGGGTCCTTGAACTCGTAGATTATGATGGAGCCTACCTCACTAGGTTGTTCCGTTCTGTATCTCCAAAATGCTTCATCAGTTTCTTTATTCACAAACAACTCTATGCTTCTGTTGTCCTGAGGGATCCAATCTGGAACTAGTACTCGTGTCAGTACAGATTTCCCTCTAGGTGTTCTAGGTTCTTCTAATGGTTCTTTTCCTTGGGATTTAGTTTCTATTTCCAACTCAATTATGCCAAACTCATTCGTATTGTTTGGCTGCGTACTTAAGATGTACATCGTTCCTTCCTTGTCTATGTATGCGTCTCTTTCGAATTTCACAACTGGATGTTCCAATCCAATGGGTTGATCCGGGTTATGCATTTGCACCACTTGTCTTCTCAAACCATCCTCATTGATGCGAGCACCTAAGCGGTTGGTTCGAAGAAACTCCAATTGAGTCCTATAGGGTCCTTTAGGCTTTTCCAAGTAAGCTACATTCGACCCTACTTCGGGTCTTTCAGTGCTAAATGCCATTTCTGATTCACTCGTGTCTGAGCTCTTGTAGGGGTAATTACTATTCAATTGTTGAGCCCACGATCGAGCAGTAGTGCCTACACTTGCTTCTGATGATCTAATGCTTCGTCGGTCAGACTTACCTATATGTTTGTCCGATCTAAGGTTCATTAATTTTCTTCCTTGCACACTCAGTACACGCTCAGATCATCAATGATTCTTTGTTCTTACTTTCTTGATTCTTTTAAACCCCTTTAGATTCTTGTCTAGATGTATGCGTCAGGAATTCAACTTTCTGTGGTACTTTGAGTTCTCGTTTCGTCAGACTTATGTTCTTTCCCTTAGGTTTTCGTATCACACACCTTTATCTTTAGTCTTAGACTTGATAAATTAAATATCTTGAACTTGAGGCGTTTCTATCGTCGTTAATCCACAAAGCTACCGTTTAGCCTAAGCTAATAATTGACTGAGGGAGTTGAGTAATCTTCCAACCTCGAGTCAGCTTTTCTGGTTGCTCTGATGCCCAAGAAGCCGCGCTTCCCAAGCTTTATGCCCTTCACTGCCTTGCCTTGCTTTGATTTGATTGCCCTTGATTGTCCTTGCTAGACTTGCCAAAATTCAATGTTTAGACCAATTTCACAAATGGATGATTATGCACTCGAGTATATACACTTTTAAAAGTCCTTTCCCTTTTGCCCAAAATTCCAATGATTGCCCCCTGGCTTTCTAGTCCCACACTAGGTCAACCTCAAACTAGCTTATCTAAAAATCAATGTATTCTTTATAAAAAAAAAATAGTTGAGATCACGTAGTACTCGTACAGAGCTTTCTAACGAGCTATAAAGCTCAAAAAACGGACTTCGGATGAAAAAGATATGACCGTTCAGGCCCTGGGGGGTGAAAACTCACAAACAGGTTTTTCTTCAATTATGAGCTAAGGGGTCTCCTATGAGTGCAATGATCCAAAAATTTTAAAAAAATATCCCCAAAATTGGTCAAAAAATCAAACCCTAAAATTTGCGTTTGGGTGAGCAATCGAGATGGTCTGAGATGATCGCGATGGTCCAGGCAAACCGTCGCGATGGCGTGTGCGCGAACCGTCGCGATGGTCTGAAGTGCACGGTCGCGATGGTCTAAATGTGAGCAATCGCGATGGTCGGGGTGAGGCGTTGCGATGGTCCGATTGAGTGAACAATCGCGATGGCGTCAGTCAACGGTCAATGTGAACCGTCGCGATGGTCCGAAGTGAACCATCGCGATGGTCCGAAGTGAACCGTCGTGATGGTCACAGATGCGATGGCATGAGCCAATCGCGATGGTCCAAATTTTGAGCTGTCGCGATGGTGTAAGGGTCTCATCGCGATGGCGTGGCTAGTGAGCAATCGTGATGGTCTAATTTGACATGTGGCACTATCGAGGCGATGGCATGGGCCAATCCCGATGGCGTGGGGTCGACGGGATTGTCGCGATGGTCCAAGTGAACCGTCATGATGGCTCAAGTGAGCCGTCGCGATGGCGTGAGACCGTCGCGATGGTGTGAGACCGTCGCGATGGTCCGGCCGAGCCGTCGCGATGGCGTGAGCCAATCGCGATGGTGTGACACAATCGCGATGGTCTGAGCCAATCGTGATGGTCCACCAAAGTGTGAATTTTTGAAATGCGAAAATGGATTCCTACACATGCAAGGGTCGCCTACACGCTTATGAACTCGCCTACCAAAAATACCGAAGTTGGCAGACCATCGCGATGGTCTGACACCTACGGCAGATCCCTGACAGAAAGTGAATTTTTACCTTTTCCAAGCTTTCCTGATGCACTGGAGCTCTGTACCTGTAAGAAAACTCAAAAACACACAAGTACACACAAGCACAAAAGCTCTCTCTCTCTCTTGCACATGCACAAATGAGGAGAATGGGTGGATATGGTGAATTTTCTGATTTTTTTGGAGATGAAGATGATGATGCGGTGATGAAGATGGAGTGTGGGGGAGGTGAAAAACACTAAAAACTAACTAAAAACAACAACAAAAACTGAAATTTTTTTACCTTCCAACACCGCTTCTTGCTATACTCTTACCATCACACATTCGTCCTAGACTCATTCCCCGGCAACGGCGCTAAATTTGGTGTTGCTCTAGCACAATGGTGAGAACCACGTTAAGAAGCTCCACCTCCTTAATGTCAATCCGCGGAAGAGATAGGAGTGATGTGAAGATCGTGAATGTGAGATGAAGTGAGAGTGAAGGTGAGAAGCATAGAGATGCACACACACATACACACACACTACGAAGAGACAAATAAGACACAATGGAAGGTGAGAAATCAACTCTATTGCTCAAGATCTCATTTACAAGCTCAAAGTAGCTCTAAGCTCAACACTAAACTACTATACAAACCATTTTTTCCATCAATGTGCTTCTTGCTATTACTCCAAAACAAAAATCACTAGTGTTCTTGAACATCCTGGTGCTCACATACATTATGAACATGATACCATAATCTGGTCATAGTCTTCATTCAACAAGTGTAGAAGTATATGAATTTGGGATAAGAAAAAACTCAAGTACATCATCTTATAACTATAAACATTTTGTCTAATTTTGATAAAACTTCAATTCAAAATATAGAAATTTAGGTGAATGATTGTGATAACCTCCTTCAAAGCTATAAAAGTTTAGATAATAATCTCATCCTCAAGGGGATAGGGAGAACACATAATGACTTTCAAAAATTCCAAGGAAATGAAGAGTTTACACCACTTATGCAGAGAGAGAGAGAGAGCCCTCAAGCTCTCCACAACGATCAATATGTCATACTAGAAAACTTCTAAGTTCATATGACATATTAAGGAAAGAATTATTTTTCTATCCATCCATGCACATGTATGGATCTCCTTGATATACATATGGATATTTTTTATGCTCTACCTTAGAATGAGGATATGAAGGCAAGTGTTCCACCCTGTGCTTTACATTTAAAGTATGCACATATTTTTTCTCACATGTTAATCCCTCTTGATTATTGAATGCTTTCAAGTCTATTGCTTTTCATAGCATGAAAAATTTTGTAAAGCTCATCAAGCCAATGCAAATAGTATAAACTAACCTTTTCCAAATGCATATTGAAGGTCTTTCATGAACCAAACTCTTTAAGTAGAAAAGAAAATCATTTTATTCTCTTGCCTCTATTGAAGAAAATAAGTCTTGTTGCTTCTTGTCGATAAAAGACAAGTAGTACCCAAAACTTGACTTCTTAAAATCTAACTTGAACCTGATCAAAATCACAATAGGCCGAATCTACATGTCCTCCAGATTTGTACGTGGATGATTGTGTGTGCATTTGAGGGTAATAACTGTTGGAGTTTGAGGTCTACGGAAGCATGCAAAAAGCACAAGGAAGAAGAAGAAGCTTGGAGCACAACAAAAAATACTGAATGTATTATCACTAGAATGTAAAAAGAAAGGTTGTAGGGGATAAACAAGTCGGGGGGAAAAAACCTCTTAGAGAAAGAAAAAAGTGCCCCCGTGGTCCTAGTGTGTTCACACACATCACTACCTAAATATATCAACAAATCCCCCTTGAGAGTGTTGTGGTGAACAAAGAGCTAGCACGCATGTATAAGGAAGTGTCAAGCTATGTGGAATCAATCCAAAAAACGAAGTAGGCCCAAAGCTTTGCGGAAAGCTTCAAACTTCTCCCTAGGCAGAGCCATTGTGAAAAGGTCTGCAATGTTCTCCTGTGTGGGCACATATGCCAAATTGATCTCTCTAGCAGAGAGCCTCTCCCTGACATAATGATAATGCACCTCAATGTGCTTACTACGAGCATGGAACACAAGGTTCCTCGCAATTGCCAGTGTGCTCTGACTGTCAGTGAAGATGGTGGTGGCAGAAGATTGACCAACACCCAAATCAGCCATAAGGTGTCTAAACCACACACTCAACAGTCGCTGTGAAAGTTGCCCTATACTCAGCCTCACAATAGGCTGCTTCTTGCTCAACCAAGATATGCATGAGCTACCAAGCATGAAGAAAAAACCATTGGTGGACACACAAGTGTCATAGCAACCAACCTATTTTGAGTAAAAAAAGAAGCATGTAAATATGGTGGTAGTGATCTCCCCTTGTGATAAAACCATCCAACTATTCGGGTACCACTCAAGTAGTGAAACATGTGCGTAACGGCTTGCCAATGCTTGACACTTGGGCAATGCATAAATGCACTCATCTGTGAGACAACAAACTAAAATATTTGGTTGAGCAATGCATAATTAAATCAAGCATCCAACAACCTGCTAATAGAGAACAACATGAAATGCATCTCTAGCATCATGAAGACTCGATTGTAAACATGTCTCCATAGGAGTGGCAATAGGTTTGCAATCTTCAAAGCCAAAACACTACAATAATGTGTCAATAAATTTTGTTTGAAACAAAGATATTCCGCCATCAACTTGCATAAACTAGATGCCCAAATAATGATGCAAATGCACCAAATCTAACATCTCAAATGAGGCATGCAGATCAGCCTCAAAATCAACAATATGATTCTCATGAGGACGAGTGAACAACATGTCCTCAACATACACAACAATGATCAGAAGCACATCATTTGCATGCTTAACATATAAGGTGCTCTCAGTTGGACTTTTCTCAAAACCATGTGCAATCAGATAGGCATGTATCTTTTCATACCAGGCACATGGTGCTTGTTTCAATCCATACAATGTCTTTTTCAACTTGTACACTCGGTTTTCATGCCCTTTCTGCACAAAGCCATGGGGCTAAAAAACATACACTTCTTCATGCAAGTCACCATTCAAAAATGTAGTTTTAATGTCAAACTGATGTACATTCCAACCATGATGAGCTGCAAGTGCACATATGCTATGAACAATAATCATTGGTCTTATCAAAATCAATGCCTCTTTCTTGAGCATAACCTTTTGCAACAAACCTAGCCTTATACCTGTCAACTGTTCCATAAGGCTTACGCTTCAGCTTGTATACCCACTTGGTGCCAATGGCCTTCTTGTTGGGAGGCAAGTCACATAAAGACCAGGTACCATTCTTCACAATAGCATCATATTTTGATTTCATAGCAGCCATCCAATTTTTAGAATTCTTTGCTTCATCAAACGAAACAAGCTCATTCTCATCACAGAGACTAGATGCAGCCATAGCATAACAAATCTCATGCAAAAGAAGCACTATGAGAGCCTAAACAAGTATGATATGACAGAGGTGCATCTAATTTGTTGTCATGCAAAGTTTGCACCAACCCTTTTGGCATAGTTTTTGCCTCCTCAATATCAGTTCTCTCATCAACAAGTGCATCATGTAAATTGGCATCAGAAATGGAATGATTTGCATCATTACATGAAACCTATAAATGCTGAGAAGTTGCCTCATTAGGACCAACACTAAACTGTCCACCTGTAAAAAAGTGGCAGTAAGGTGTCATACATGTCTTTGGAGCTAACTGATGTCTCCTTAGTACATGATAGTGATGGATGAATAACATCTTCCACAAAAACAACATTACGGCTAACCATAATGTGTTTAGTCTATGGATGATACAGACGATAGCCTTTGCTTTCACAATTATACCCAAGAAAAATACAGTTCACTGCTTTATCATCCAATTTCATACATTGTTGTTCAGGCACTAATGCATATGCCAGACAACCAAAAACACGCAGGTGAGCAACAAATGGCTTACGACCATGCAAAGCCTCATATGGATTGATAGACTGCAATGCTTTAGTGGAACACCTGTTAAGTACATACGTTTCACACATAACAACCTCAAGCCAAAAACTATGTGGTAAAGCCTGAATCTTGACCATACACCTCGCCATCTCCATAAGTGATATGTTCTTCCATTCAGCAACTCCATTTTGTTGAGGTGTATAGGGCACTGTACACTAATTTTTTATCCCATGTTCAGCTAGAAATGCATTAAAATCAAAAGACATATATCCCCCCCCCCCTCAATCAGAACGGAGGGTGCCCATTTTACATGCTCAAAGATTTTCAGCCATAACTAGAAATTTTTTGAAGCACATAAACACTTCCAACTTTGCATTCAATGGATATACCCATGCATGCCTTGAAAAATCATCAATGAAAGTCACGAAGTAAAGATATTTTCCAAAAGAGGGTATTTGCATAGGACCACAAAAATCACTATGAACAAGCTTCAATTTTTTAGTAGCTCAAACCAAACCATCTTTTGCAAATGAGGAACGCTGCATTTTGCCCAAAATACAGCCTTCATAGACATGTTTACCAGGTGCCTTAAGTTTGGGCAAAGAGAATACCATTTCAAATTTCTATAGGCATAGCAAACTAGCAAAATTCAGATGACCAAAGCATGCATGCCAAAGCTTTGCATCTGAAAAAGCGTAAGAATCATGTACTGCACATGCTGAATCATTCACAAATTTTTCATCATCTATGAGCTTATATAGCCCATGACATAAAATGCTAGAAGCAATAATGATATCTCCATTTGATAGATCATGAATTGTACATCTATCATCAACAAATTTCACAACCAAGCCAATCTTGGCCAATGGTGAAATTGATAACAGATTCTTCTTGATCCCTGGCACAAATAAAGCATTCGACATTATAAAAGAACTACCATCAATAGTAGTCAGAATGATCTTACCAACTCCCATGATAGGATAAGAGGAGTTGTTGGTGCATGTGAGAGTATTCCCTATACTTGCCCCAAGTGAAGTGAAGAAACTACGCTGTGATGTAATATGTTTGGTTGCCCCACTATTAAAGTACCAAACATCTGAGTGTACTACAGACATACACTATTCATGTGAAGATGGTTCATAATTGCAAAGAGTAGTAAACGCCCGTTCTTCATTCTGCACAAGATTAGTAGACTCTGTTTTTGGTGTAGATACCTCTACAACAACCATTCCAACCTCTTTCTTCCTTGCCTCTTTAGCAGCTAGTTTTGGACAACTCTTTATGACATGATCATTTCCTTTACAATATTTGCAAAACAATTTCTGCTTTTCTGTTTTCTTCTTGTCTCCATCATCCTTCTTTGATTGTGCAAAATTAGCAAATTTTTGCTTACTAGTAGAAGTGCTCCATTTACCTTTGCCCTTCTGAGTAGCCAAGAAAGCTTGATCTGCAACATGCATAATGGACCTATTTTGCCTAGACTAATCTTCCTGCAACAAAACAGAGACTAACTCCTCAAATTTTAAGGCATTTGGATTGCCTATCATCATCAAACGAAGAGTAGAAGTAAAACTTTGATATGAATTGGGAAGAACATTTAGAATAGTCTACACAAGTGAACTACTTCATCAACAAAAATCAATCATTCTTTCAAATCTTTGATCTTTTTAAAAAATTTATCCATGGAATCTTCTTCATTCATATTCTCACTCTCCAACTATTTTCGGAGGTAAGCAACACAAGCCTCATTCCTTGCCTAGTATAAAGTGGTAAGTGTATTCCAAGCATCCTTTGCTATTCTGCACAAGCAAATGTGAGGAACAATGGCATGTTTGACAAACAAGACTATCAATACATATGCCTGAGCATCTGTGCCACATGAATTTTCTTTGCAGTAGGTGTCATAGGAACCGCAACACGAACACGAACATGAAGAATATTGCCATCTTCAATGCCATCACCTTTAGCAACCGTGTTTGCAGGTGTAATAGGATGTTCTTCAACATTCTACACAATATTCCATAGTCCTTTTGCAACCAATACATGATGCATCATATAAGCCCACAATGGGTAATTGGTACCATCCAACTTATCCTCAACAATGAACATACGGAATACATCACTGATTTTAGCCATGGCCATTGACTAAAATACCTTGTTGTAGAAAAATGACTGTATCTCAAAAAGTTGAACAAAACTATCCTGTCGAGTTCTACTAAACCTTTAGATACTTCAAGATGCTTATACTAGGGAACCAAAACTTGTATATATCTTTGGCACAAAAAGATGAAATAGCCTACATAACCACTACGATAGTGTGTTTGGAGGCCGAAACGAGCTTAGATTGCAATTTTGGCACCATAGAGCGAAGCAGTTTTAATTTCCTAATCAGCTTGAGTATGCTCAACAATTTTTGTGCAATTCTAATACTGTGACCAAAGAGGTGTTGTCGACACCCTAGAAGCAGCGACCTGCTTTGATACCAAATATTGGAGTTTAAGGTCTAGGGAAGCACGTGAATGGCACAAGGAAGAAGAAGAAGCTTGGACCACAACACACAATACTGAATGTATTACCACTAGAATGACAAATGCATAAGTGTAACAAACCCCCCCCCTCGAGCAAATAATGTGAACACATATAGAGAGTGAAAAATGACCCCCCACTAGGCAATAAGCCTAAATCTTTGCAAAACGGTTTAAGCTTTTTCATGTGGAAGAGCTTTGGTGAATATATCTGCCACATTATCTTGTGTAGGTACATATACCAAATCAATATTTCCCACATGAAGGTGCTCTCTCACATAGTGATAATGTAGCTCAATATGTTTGGTCCATGCATGAAACATTGGGTTTTGTGAAACAACCAATTCACTATGACTATTAGTGAGAATACGCATAGCAACATCAATCTCCATGCAAAGATCCATCAATAGGTGTCTCAACCATATACACTCCACTATAGCTATTAAAAGTGCCTTATACTCAGCTTCACAACTCGATATCGCCACTATAGGTTGCTTCTTTATGAACGCCATAAAACAAACCTAAACTCAAAGCGCCTTCGAGATATCTAAATACAAATTTCACTGCTTGTCAATGCTTAGTGCTAGGGCTATGCATGAATCGACTCAACTCAAAAACTACATATTGTATATCCGTCCTTGTTTTGCATGCATATATAAGATATTCCATAGCTTGATGATAAAGAGAAGTGTCAAATGCATCACTAGAATCCTCAACGGAGAACGTAAATCTTGTTTCAACAGGTGTGGAAATTGTCTTGCAATCCTCAAAGTCAAAATTTTGAAGTAATTTTTTAGCATACTTTGCCTGATGCATAAAAGTTCCACCCTCAAAAGATACAAACTGGATGCCAAGATAGTACCTTAAAAGACCAAGATAAGTGACATCAAAAGCATGCTGCAAATCAACCATAAGGATGTCAAATTTTGCATCACATGACCTATTCAAGAGTATGTCATCAACATAAAGAACAAGCATTGTAAGATCAGCCCCATCTTTTCATTACTTCCAATATTAAACTCATAATTCTAGACAGACTAACAATAATGAATAGCATAGCATATGGTGTTAAGGTTATTTAGCCTCAACATATTAGTTGTAATGTGAATTTTCATGTATAGAGCTATTCTTCTTCACTCAAAATTCTAGTTAAACTTGAGTAATTAACCTAGAGTTGCTCACAGAATGGCACCTTCATTCTTCAAACAATCTTATGGTGTTAGTGCACTCCATCACAACCAAGAGAACCACAAACTAGTTGTCTACCTTGTTACTCTTATGAACAAGGACTAGTTTATAAGGCTTTTAATCAAATATTTTTACAAAAAGAATGACCAAAAATGTATTGGGTACTCTTTATAAAAGAAAATGTTATAGGTTCATGGTAGCACCCTCACATGCTCATCAAATTATGCCTAGAAAATAATATGATATGGTTTTGATCAAATAAGGTCCAACTAAAGAAACATAGGAGGATCCTCTTCAAAACTTTTGGAGATGTTTCTCCCTCGTTTATGTGATTGGGCATTATTTGGCCTTCAAAACATGTTTTTGATCATTATTGGCATTAAATTAGGTTAAGTGGGTGATATGCCTTGACTTCATGCACTATCATGCTTGAGGTAGTCAGTCCTTGGAGATTTATATGCCTGAGGATTTTGTATGTATTGTCAGGCTTGAAAAATATTACATAATCAAAGATGTCATCCCATGTAGTCCTATGGCTAAAGGAATCCAAAAAGAAAACATGCCACAAAGATGCGAGAGGAGGGCCTCCAAAAAATGTGTAGGCTCTCCTCCCATGTTTGTGTAGCAGGCCTTTTTTTGGCCTCCATTAGCCATACAATTTCGATAATAAAAGGATGTATACATATCCATTCTAACTAGGAAGGCAAATGTGCCATTATCCCTCACATTTGCTCTTATAAGATAACAAAAGATGCTTGGGATACTCTTACAACATTATAATAGGCAAGAAATGAGGCTCATGTTCCTTAACTCCAAAAATAATTGGAGAGTGAGCATACGAATGAAGGAGATTCGATGGATAATTTTTTGAGAAAGATCAAATCTTTGAAGGAACAGTTGATTTTTGCTTATCAAATCTTGCCAGATAGTTCACTTTAACTATCTTCTAGATTGATATCATATTTTTCTTCTACTCTTTGATTGTTTAAGAAAAGCCAATCCCAATACCTTAACATTTAAGGAGTTAATCTCTATTTAATTACAAGATGATCAGTTCCGACAGAACAAGTCAATTATGTGTATTGAAGATCAAGAATTTTTAGCTAATCAAAAGGACAAAGGTAAATGGAGCTCATCTACTAGCAACTAGAAATCTGCTAATGCTACATAGACAAACAAGGAAGAGAAAGATGATAAGAAAAGAGAAAAGCAAAAACAATTTTTCAAGTATTATAAGGCAAATGATCATGTCATAAAGATTTCTCCTAAACTAGGTGCAAAGGAGGCAAAGAAGAAAGAGGACAGAATGGTTGTTGCACATGCTTGCACACCTAAAATAGAGCCTGCTAAATTTTTCAGAATGAAGAATGGGGATTTACTACTGTTTGTAGCTATGGACCATCTTTCATGAGCAGTGCATGTCTGCACTAGACTTGGATGTTTGGTACTTTGATAGTAGTGCAACCAAACATATTATCTTGCAACACAATTTCTTAGCTTCACTTAAGCCTACCCCTACATGAGATACTATCGCATGTGCTAACAACTCCTCTTATCATGTAATGGGGGTTGCAAAGATCATTCTGACTATTGTTGTTGGTAGTTCTTTCACCTTGCCAAATGCTTTATAAATGATAGGGATCAAGAAAAATATGTTTTTAGTTTCAACATTAACCAAGATTGGCTTGGTTGTCAAATTTGTTGATGATAGATGTATAGTTCATGATCTCTCAAATGGTGATGTTATTATTTCTTCTTGCATTTCATGTTTGTAGGAGTTTTTGAAGCATGCAAATAGCACAAAGGAAGAAGAAGAAGCTTGGAGCACAATACATAATACTGAATGTATTACCACTAGAATGTACAAAGATAAATGACCCATTAGGATTATAGGCATATATACAAGCCCGGGAAAAAAACTCCTAAAGAGGGAAAAAAGTGCCTCGATGGTCCTAGTGTGTTCACACATATCACTACCTAAATATATCAACAAATCCCCCCTGGGAGTGATGGGGTGAACAAGGAGCTGGCACTCATGTGTAAGGAAGTGCCAAGCTATGTGGAATCAATCCACAAAAGGAAGTAAGCCCAAAGCTTTGCAGAAAGCTTCAAACTTCTCCCTAGTCAGAGCCTTCATGAAAAGGTATGCAATGTTCTCTTGCATGGACACATATGCCAAGATCATCTCTCCAATAGAGAACATCTTCTTGACATAATGATAATGCAGCTCAATGTGCTTAGTGCAAGCATGGAACACAGTGTTCCTCGCAAATGCAAGTGCGCTCTAAGTATCAGTGAAGATGGTGGTGGCAGAAGACTGACCAACACCCAAATCAGCCATAAGGCATCTAAGCCACACACACACACACTCAATCGTCGCTGTGAAAGCTGCCCTATATTCAACCTCAATATTGGAAGTGGCCACAGTAGGCTGCTTCTTGCTCAACCAAGATATACATGAGCTACCAAGCATGATTCAGAAATGTAGTTTTAATGTCCAACTGATGTGCATTCCAAGCATGATGAGCTGCAAGTGCACAAAATGAATAGTAATCATTTGGCATGTAGGTGAAAAGGTCTCATCAAAATCAATGTCTCTTTCTTGCACAAAAATCTTTCAACAAGACTAGCCTTATACCTATCAACTATTCCATCAGGCTTATGCTTCAGCTTGTATACCCACTTAGTTCCAATGGCCTTCTTGCCAAGAGCCAAGTCACATAAAGACCAGGTATCATTTTTCATGATAGCATCATATTTTGATTGCATAAAAACCATCCAATTTTCAAAATTTTATGCTTCATCAAACAAAATAGGTTCATTCTCATCAGAGGGACTAGAGGAAACCATAGCATTGCAATCTGATGCAAAAGAGGCACTGTGAGAGCCCAAACGAGTACCATATGACAGAGATGCATCTAATTTGTTGTCATGCGAATTCTACACCAGTCATTTTGGTATAGTTTTTGCCTGCTCAATATCAGCTCTCTCATCAACAAAGTGCATCATGTAAATTCGCATCTGAAATGATCTACATCATCACATGAGACTTATAAAGGCTGAGAAGCTGCCGCATTAGGACCAATACTAGACTCTCCACCTGTAAAAAGAGGCGGCAAATTTTCATACATGTCTTTGGAGCTAATTGATGTCTCCTTAATACATGAAAGTAATGGATGAATAGCATCTTCCACAAAAACAACATCGTGTCTAACCAAACTGCGTTTATTCTATGGATGATACAGACGATAGCGTTTGCTTTCAAAACTATACCCAACAGAAATACATTTCACTGCTTTATCATCCGATTTCCTACATTGTTGTTCAGGTACTAATGCATATGCCAGACAACAAAAAACACACAGGTGAGCAATAAATTGCCTATGACCATGCCAAGCCTCATCTAGAGTGATACACTACAATGCTTTAGTGGGACACCTATTAAGTACATATGTTGCACACATAACAGTCTCAAGCCAAAAACTATGTGATAAGGCCTGACTCTTGACCATACACCTCGCCATCTCCATGAGTGACATGTTCTTCCTTTTAGTAACTCCATTCTATTGAGGTGTATACGCTACTATACATTGATGTTTTATCCCATGTTAAGCCAGAAATGCATTAAAGTCAAAAGACATATATTCCCCCCTCGATCAAAACGAAGGGTGCCCATTTTACATGCTGATAGATTTTTAGCCAAAACCAAAAACTTTTTGAATCACATAAACACTTCGGAATTCGCTTTCAATGGATATACCCATGTATGCCTGGAAAAATAATCAATGAAAGTCATGAAGTAAAGATAGTTTCCAAAAGATGGTGCTTGCATAGGACCATAAATATCACTATGAACAAGCTGCAATTTTTGAGTAGCTCGAGCTGAACCATCTTTTGGGAATGAGGAATGCTTCATTTTGCCCAAAATACAACCTTCACAAACATGTTTACCAGGTGCCTCAGGTTTGGGCAAAGAGGACACCATTTCAAATTTTTGCAAGCGTAGCAAACTAGCAAAATTTAGATGACCAAAGTGTGCATGCCAAAGCTTTGCATCTGACATAGCCTGACAATCATGTACTGCACATGCTGAATCATTCAAATATTTTTCATAGTCTATGAGCTTATATAGCCCACGACATAAAATGCCAGAAGCAATAATTACATTGGCATTTGACAGATCATGAATTGTACATTTGTCATCAATAAATTTCACAACCAATCCAATCTTGGCTGAAGTTGAAACTGATAACAGATTCTTTTTTATCCTTGGCACAAATAAAGCATCTGACAATGTAAAAGAACTACCATCAGTAGTAGTCATAATGATCTTACCAACTCCATGAGAGGATAAGAGGAGTTGCTGGCACATGTGACAGTATTCCATGTAGGGGCAAGCTCGAGTGAAGTGAAGAAACTACGTTACGAGGTAATATGTTAGGTTGCCCGACTATCAAAGTACCAAATATTTGAGTCTACTCCAAGCATACACTGTTCATGTGAAGATGGGTCAAAACTACAAACAGTAGTAAATGACCATTCTTAATTATGCACAAGATTAGCAGACTCTGTTTTGGGTGTAGAGGCCTCTGCACCAACCATTCTAGCCTCTTTCTTCCTTGCCTCTTTAGCAGTCAATTTTGGACAACTCTTTATGACATGATCATTTGCTTTACAATATTTGCAAAACAATTTATGCTTTACTATTTTCTTCTCGTCTCTGTCATTCTTCTTTGATTGTGTAGAATTAGCAAATATCTGCTTACTAGTAGAAGAGCTCCATTTTCCTTTGCCCTTCTGACTAGCCAAGAAAGCTTGATCTATAACATGCATAATGGACATGTTCTGCCTAGACTAATCTTCTTGCAATAGAACATAGCTAACTCATCAAATATTAAGGCATTTGGATTACCTTTCATTATTATCAAACGAAGAGTAGAAGCAAAAATCTGATATGAATCAGGAAGACCATTCAAAAAAATATGCACAAGTGAACTATCAAGCAAGACTTCATCCGTTGAAATCAACAGTTCCTTCAAATCTTTGATCTTTGTAAAAAAATTGTGCATGGAATCTCCTTCATTCATGTGCTCACTCTCCAACCATTTTCAGAGGTAAGCAACACGAGCCTCATTCCTTACTTGGTATAAAGTGGTAAGTGTATTCTAAGTCCTACAAGAGCGAATGTGAGGAATAATGGCATGTTTGACAGACAAGGCTATTAATGCATGTGTCTGAGCATCTCTACCATCCCAATGAATTCGCTATGCAGTAGGTGCAGTAGGAACCGCAACACAAACAAGAACATGAATAATATCATCATCTTCAACACCATCTGCATCACCTTCAACAACTGTGTTTGTAGGTGTAATTGGATATTTTTCAACACCCTGCACAATATAACACACTCCTTTTGCAACCAATACATGAGGCGTCATATAAGCCCATAATGGGTAATTGGTACCATCCACTGATCCTCGATAACCAGCATACGGAATACATCATTGCTTTCAACCATGGCCATTGAGTAAAATAATCTGATGCAGAAAAATGCATGTATCTCAAAAAGTTGAATAGAATTATCCTATTGAGTTATGCTGAACCTGTAGCAGACTTCGAAATGCTTATATTGGAGAACCAAAACCTGTATATATCTTTGACATGAAAAAAAGAAATTTCCTGCACAAACACTACGATAGTGCATTCGGAGGCCAAAACAAGCCGAGATTGTGATTTCGGCACAAGTGAAGAAATTTTGATCTCCTAATCACCCTGAGTATGCTCATCGAATTTTGTGTGATTCTGAGACTGTGTCTAGAGGGGTGTCAACGATGCCCTAGATGAAGCGGCGATATGCTCTAATACCAATTGTTGGAGTTTGATGTGTGCGGAAGCATGTGAACAACACAAGGAAGAAGAAGAAGAAGCTTAGAGCACATACATACTATTGAATGTATTACCACTAGAATATACAAAGATTAGTGACTCATTAGGGTTATAGGCATATATACAAGCGGGAGGGAGGAGGGGGAACCTCCTAAAGAGGGAAAATAGTTCCCTGATGGTCCTAGTGTGTTCACACACATCCCTACCTATAGGTTGTATAAGCTCTGCAAAAAATTATTAATGATTCAGCATGTATAGTTCACAATTCTCATGATATCTCATATACAAAGCTTTGGCATCGACACTTTGGTCATCTGAATTTTGCTCATTTGCTTCACCTAGTAAAAACTGAAATGGTGTCCTCTCTGCCCAAACTTCAGGCACCTTTTAAACATGTCTATAAAGGCTCTATTTTTGGGCAAGATGCAACATTTTTCCGTCCCGAAAGATGGTTCAATTAGAGCTGCTCATAAATTGAAACTCTTTCATAGTAATGTTTGTGGTTCTATACTAACACATCCATTTGGGAACGACCTATACTTTGTGACTTTCATTGATTACTTTTGAAAGCATGCATGGGTTTATCCATTGAAAGCAAAGTCTGAAGTGTTTATGTTCTTTAAACATTTCTTGGTTAGGGTTGAAAATCTATCTGCAAGTAAAATGCACACCCTCTGTTTTGATCGAAGAGAGGAATACATGTCTTTTGAGTTCAATGCATTTATGGTTGAGCATGGGATAAAAGGTCAGTGTAGAGTGCCATAAACACCTCAACAAAATAGAATTGATAAAAGTAAGAACATTTCTCTCATGGAAATCGTGAAGTGATGGTCAAAAGTCAGGCTTTACCACATATCTTCTGGCTTGAGGTTGCTATGTGTGCAATATATGTACTTAAAAGGTGTCCCACCAAAACACCATAATCAATCACTCCATATGAGGCTTGACATGGTCGCAAGCCATTTGTTGCTCATCTGTGCGTCGTTGGTTATCAAGCATATGCAGTAGTGGTTGAATAACAAGGCAAGAAACATCTGATTGGAATAGGGGGAAAGGTTACTGAATTCATGGGTGAGATTACCTTATCATTGCACTTAGGAAATGTTGATATATTTAGGTAGTGATGTGTGTGAACACTCTAGGACCGTCGGGGCACTTTTTTCCCTCTTTAGGAGGTTTTTTTCCCTCGACTTGTATATACGCCTATTGCCCTAATGGGCTACTTATCTTTGTACATTCTCTAGTAATACATTCAGTATTGTGTGTTTGTGCTCCAAGCTTCTTCGTCTTCCTTGAGCTGTTCGCGTGCTTCCGCAGACGTCTAACTCCAACAATTGGTATCAGAGTAGGTCGTCGCTTCATCTAGGGTGCCATCGACACTCCTCCGTTTGCAGTCTCAGATTCGCATGAAATTTGGTGAGCATACTCAGGGTGTTTCAGAGATCAAAACAGCTTCGCTATGTGGTGCCGAAATCGCGATCTGAGCTCATTTCGGCCTCCGAACGCACTATCACAGTGCTTGTGCAGGCTATTTTGTCTTTTTGTGCCAAAGGTATATACCAGTTTCTGTTCGCCAGTATAAGCGTCTCGAAGTCTGCTACAGGTCTAGCAGAACTCGTCTGGGTAGTTCTGTTCAACTTTTTGAGATACAGTCAATTTTTTGCATCAAGGTATTTTAGTCACCGGCCATGGCTGAAAGCAGTGATGTATTCTGTATGTTGGCTGTTGAAGATAAGTTGGATGGTACCAACTACCCATTATGGGCTTATATGATGCAACATGTTTTGGTTGCAAAAGGATTGTGGAACATTGTGTAGGGTGTTGAAAGACGTCCTGTTACACCTGTAACGACAGGTACTGCAAATACAGGTGCTGGAGCTGATGAAGATGGTGTCGAAGATGATATTCCACAGATTCCTATTCGTGCTGCTGTTTCTGTTGCACCTACTGCAGAGCAGATTCGTTGGGATGGCAGAGATGCCCAGGCACATGCATTGATAGCTTTGTCTGTCAAACGTGCCATTATTCCTCATATTCGCTCTTGCAGAACAGCTTGGGATGCATGGGATACACTTACCACATTGTACCAAGCTAGGAATGAGACTCGTGTTGCTTACCTTCAAAAACAGTTGGAGAGTGAGCACATGAATGAAGGTGATTCTATGGACAGTTTCCTAACAAAGATCAAAGACTTGAAGGAACAATTGATTTCTGCTGATGAGGTTATACCAGATAGCTCACTTGTGCAGACCGTTCTGAATGGTCTTCCTGATTCATATCAGAGTTTTGCTTCTACTCTTCGGTTGATGATGAAAGGCAATCCAAATGCCTTATCATTTGAGGAGTTAGTCTCTGTTCTGTTGCAGGAAGATCAGTCCATGCAAAACAGGTCCATTATGCGAGTTGCAGATCAAGCTTTCTTGGCTAGTCAGAAGGGCAAAGGAAAATGGAGCTCTTCAACTAGTAAGCAGAAATCTGCTAATTCTGCATATTCGAAGAAGGAAGATAAAGATGAGAAGAAATCAAAAAAGCAGAAATTGTTTTGTAAGTACTATAAAGGGAATGATCATATCATAAAGAATTTTCCAAAACTGGCTGCAAAAGAGGCAAAGAAGAAAGAGGCTGGAATGGTTGTTGCAGAGGCCTCTACACCAAAAACAGAGTCTACAAATCTTGTGCAGGAAGAAGAATGGGCGTTTACTACTGTCTGCAGTTTTGACCCATCTTCTCATGAGCAGTGCATGTCTGTAGTAGACTCAGATGTTTGGTATTTTGACAGTGGGGTGACCAAACATATTACCTCGCAGCGTAGTTTCTTCTCTTCACTCGAGCCTGCCCCTACAGGGAATACTGTTACATGCGCCAACAACTCCTCTTATCCTGTTATGGGAGTTGGTAAGATCATTCTGACTACTACTGATGGTAGTTCTTTCACCTTGTCAGATGCTTTATTTGTGCCAGGGATCAAGAAGAATCTGTTATCAGTTTCTGCATTAGCCAAGATTGGCTTGGTTGTGAAATTCGTTGATGACAGGTGTATAGTTCATGATCTATCAAATGGCAATGTGATTATTGCTTCTGGCATTTTATGTCGTGGGCTATATAAGATCATAGACTATGAAAGATCTGTAAGTGATTTGGCATGTGCAGTAAATGATGATCAGGCTATGTCAGATGCAAAGCTTTGGCATGCACGCTTTGGTCATCTGAATTTTGCTAGTTTGCTACGCCTGCAGAAATCTGAAATGGTGTCCTCTTTGCCCAAACTTGAGGCACCTGGAAAACATGTTTGTGAAGGCTATATTTTGGGCAAAATGTAGCATTCCTCCTTTCCAAAAGATGGTTCAGTTCGGGGTATGCAGAAATTACAGCTTGTACATAGTGATGTCTGTGGTCCTATGCAGACACCCTCTTTTGGGAATTACCTTTACTTCGTGACTTTCATTGATGATTTTTCCAGGCATGCATGGGTATATCCACTCAAAGCAAAGTCCGAAGTGTTCATGTGCTTTAAACAGTTTTTGGTTTTGGTTGAAAATCTGTCAGCATGTAAAATGGGCACCCTCCGTTCTGATCGAGGGGGGGAATATATGTCTTCTGATTTTAATGCATTTCTGGCTTAACGTGCATAAAACACCAGTGTACAGTGCCGTATACACCTCAACAGAATGGAGTTGCTGAACGAAAGAACAGGTCACTCATGGAGATGGCGAGGTGCATGGTCAAGAGTCAGGCTTTACCACATAGTTTCTGGCTTGAGGCTGTCATGCGTGCAACATATGTACTGAACAGGTGTCCCACTAAAGCGCTGTAGTCTATCACTCCATATGAGGCTTGGCATGACCGCAAGCCATCTGTTGCTCATCTACGTGTTTTTGGTTGTTTGGCATATGCATTAGTGCCTCAACAACATCACAGAAAATTGGATGATAAGGTAGTAAAATGTATTTTTGTTGGGTACAGTTCTGAAAGTAAAGGCTATCGTCTGTATCATCCACAGACTTTCTGGTTAGCCGTGATGTTGTCTTTGTGGAAGATGCTATTCAGCCATTGCTTTCATGTACTAAGGAGACATCTATTAGCTCCAAAGTCATCCTTTGCAGGTTTCATATGATGATGCAGATCATTCTATTTGTGATGCAGATTTACATGATGCACTTGTTGATGAGAGAGCTGATATTGAGCAGGCAAAAACCTTTGCCAAAATGGCTGGTGCAGACTTTGCGTGATAGCAAATTAGATGCACCTTTGTCATATCGTACTCGTTCAGGCTCTCATAGTGCCTCCTTTGCATCAGATTGCTATGCTATGGCTGCGTCTAGTCTCTGTGATGAGAATGAGCCTGTTTCTTTTGATGAAGCACAAAATTCAGAAAATTGGATGGCTGCTATGCAATCTGAATATGATGCTATAATGAAGAATGGACATGGTCTTTATGTGACTTGCCTCCTGGCAAGAAGGCCATTGGCACTAAGTGGGTATACAAGCTGAAGTGTAAACCTGATGGTACAGTTGACAGGTATAAGGCTAGGCTTGTTGCAAAAGGTTATGCGTAGGAAAGAGGCATTGATTTTGATGAGACCTTTGCACCTACATGCCGTATGACTACTGCTCGGAGCAGTTGTGCACTTGCAGCCCATCATGGTTGGAATGTACATTAGTTGGACATTAAAACAACATTTTTGAATGGTGACTTGCGTGAAGAAGTATATGTTTTTCAGCCCCATGGCTTTGTGCAGAAAGGGCATGAAAACCAAGTGTGCAGGTTAAAGAAGGCATTATATGGTTTAAAGCAAGCACCACGTGCTTGGTATGAGAAAATACATGCCTATCTGGTTGCACATGGTTTTGAGAACAATCCAACTGAAAGCACCTTATATGTTAAGCGTGCTAATGATGTGCTTCTGATGATTGTTGTCTATGTTGATGACATGCTGCTCACTGGTCCTATTGAGAAGCATATTGCTGATTTCAAGGCTGATTTGCATGCCTCATTTGAGATGTCTGATTTGGGGCATTTGCATCACTATTTGGGCATTCAGTTCATGCAAGTTGATGGTGGAATGGCTTTGTGTCAAACGAAATATATTGACACATTATTACAACGTTTTGGCCTTGAAGACTGTAAGCCTATTGCCACTCCTATGGAGACAGGTTTATGCTTGAGTCTTCATGATGCTGGAGATGCATTTGATGTTGTTCTCTATCAGTAGGCTGTTGGATGCTTGATTTACTTATGCATTACTCGGCCAGATATTCAGTTTGCTATCTCACAGATGAGCAGGTTTATGCATTGCCCAAGAGTCACACATTGGAAGGCGTTAAGCGCATCTTTTGCTACTTGAGTGGTACTCGGCTACTTGGGTGGTTTTATCCCAAGGGGGGATCACTACCGCCAGATTTGCATGCTTTTTCTGACTCAGATTGGGCTGGTTGCTATGACACTCATGTGTCCACCAGTGGTTTTTGCTTCATGCTTGGTAGCTCATGTATATCTTGGTTGAGCAAGAAGCAGCCTACTGTGGCCACTTCCAGTTGTGAGGCTAAGTATAGGGCAGCTTTCATAGCAACTGTTGAGTGTGTGTGGCTCAGACTCCTTATGGCTGATTTGGGTGTTGGCCAGTCTTCTGCCACCACCATCTTCACTGACAGTCAGAGCGCATTGGCAGTTGCGAGGAACCCTGTGTTCCATGCTCGCACTAAGCACATTGAGGTGCATTATCACTATGTCAGGGAGAGGTTCTCTGCTGGGGAGATCAGCTTGGCATATGTGCCCACGCAGGAGAACATTGCAGACCTTTTCACGAAGGCTCTGCCTAGGGAGAAGTTTGAAGCTTTCCGCAAAGCTTTGGGCTTACTTCATTTTGTGGAGTGACTTCCACATAGCTTGGCACTTCCTTATACATGAGTGCCAGCTACTTGTTCACCGCATCACTCCCAGGGAGGATTTGTTGATATATTTACGTAGTGATGTGTGTGAACACTCTAGGACCGCCGGGGCACTTTTTTCCCTCTTTAGGAGGTTTTTTTCCCTCGGCTTGTATATACGCCTATTGCCGTAATGGGCTACTTATCTTTGTACATTCTCTAGTAATACATTCAGTATTGTGTGTTTGTGCTCCAAGCTTCTTCGTCTTTCTTGAGCTGTTCGCGTGCTTCCGCAGACGTCTAACTCCAACAGGAAATAATTCGATGCAACAAAAAATATTAGTGTGTCACGGTCAAGATTTATTGGAAGAACTTGTGTTAGGCCAAGATTGGATATATGAATATGAAGTAACTATCCGATTAGCCTTGGGCTACATATTAGCAAAGATAGGACATCGCAAAGTATTTAGTGTGTTAGAAGAACGACCTGTCAAAGCCAAGTGTATAGCCCCGAGAGATCAACTACTCATGCATGACTATGCTTGTACATTTACCTCTACTATGGAACCCCCACCTCCAAGCACTTCATGTGAGTTTACACCAATTCTTAATCCTACACACCCTCATCATCTAGTGGACCCCTCTACTAACCTTGTTTCAATGGAGAGCCCTAGTGAGGAATTGTCACAAGAGTGACTAGTCAACATAGTCATCCCGAACTTTCTCGCATCAGAATATATCCAATTCAAGACATTAGACATGCATGGATTAGAAAAGATCAGGTAATAACTTATCATCAACAACAGAGCCATCACCTACACAGGAAACAACAACAGTACAAGGATACAAGCCAAGTTGGATCCGGAGGTCCACAAAAGATTGCCCAATTGTGGATACCAAAGAAATTGATTGCTGCTCAACCCTCTAGAACACAAATATGGGTTCCCAAATCAAATGCACCAACGGAGACCACTAAGCTGAAAGCATCAGTACACAAGAAGGATCAATACGAAATAAAGACGGAGAAGCAAGAAAGATGCGATGACTTGAAATCGAAGAAATAGAAGTACTCAACAAGAGCAACTCTAAGATATGAATGGCTAGCAAAGCAGAATTACAACATGATAGTTGCACAAAACACCAGAAGAGACAAAGAAACAGTCACGTGCAGAAAAATAAAGCAGATCTGGATGCCCAAATCTCTATCAACCTCCATACATCGACCGGAAACTTCAGCTTGCACACATCTTGAGTTCCATGAACCTCGAGCATGCATAATAGGGCCACATTACAAGGCCATGCATTCGGCACATAGTTCTTCTTCTACTCATTAGTGATGCACATTTCCCTCCCATGGAATAGGAGAGCACTTGTACAATAATCTCAAGGAAAACAATTAAAGATAAAATAAAGTTTCGGTTATGTACTAACATTTTTTGTTTTCTTTCAGAAAAAAATGAACAAAAATAAATATGAAAATCCCAAGTACTACTATTCTCACACCCATGGGAAAGGGACAACACAAGTCACTTGGGGAGCTATCCAACTAATAAAGGCTAAGTGGAAGATAAATAATGCAACCACTTTTACACTGACTGTGGTATGCTTTAAGTGCGGATGGCATCATCTGATTTAGAAGCTACACAAGGGGAAGAGGGCATGCTTCTTCCTTTGGAATCAATTACGAAAGCAAGGGGTCATTGGTTCCTCTAAGACCAACCAGTGGCAGATCTTATCTTTTTGGCCACCATCAAGATTATGGACAGGGATCACTATTTTCCATTGATGTCGCAAGACTTCTAAACCATAATACAAGGATTGCCAAGCATCACAAAAGTTTGGACAAGGGCTGGGATCGATGCATTTTTACGACTCCCAATCTATTTACCAGATTTTCAATGATGCACTCAAGTAATGAGTAATGAACATGCTATAGGCAGTTGCTGATAAGCCCTCAATCCCAGAAGCTATAGTTCTTAACAAAATGGGGGCATGGAAAACTATTCGATTCACACATGAACTCATCAACAAATCTTTTGGATGGAGTTAGGACGGTCTCACGAATCTCAAAGACAAATGTCATGATGCCAAAAAGAAGACCTTTATGGAAATTAACAGGATGGATATTGACGAATCAATCTGTGTGGTGCATCAACACTTTTGTTTCCCAAGCATGAATAGATATACAATGCCTCAAAAGATTGTAGTTCAATTGTTATCTCATGCTATGAGGCAAATTGGGAACCAAGTCAACCTTATGCCATACATACAAGAATGCTTATTTGAAGCTAAGAAGAAATAGAGTCATAAGAAGTTTTTAAATGGAAGCTCTGCATTGAGCTTATTGATTTATGAAGCACTTGAGATGAAGGAATGTCTACGATTGATGCCAACATCCATTGAAATGGAAAAATATGTGAAGTCGGCCACAATTCCAAAGAAAAAGAAAGCATCCATATCCAATGAGGAAGTGGGAACAAGTTCCAAGAAGCCAATGGGGGGGGCTAAACGCGCTAGAGACAAAGAAGCACAGGAAACACCACAATCGAAGCGAGCACATATGCTGCCAAGGGTTTCATTGACCCACCCTCCTATAACACAAAGAGATCTTTCAGTGGCATTAGAAGAAACACATACTTACATGCGGGGCCAAGTAAACCTTACCGTCCAAGGACATCAATATTGACAGTCCAGGTGATTACAGAAAAACGATCATAAGGAACATACCCCATCACTAGCCGCCAGATACAAGGAATTCAGACTTAATGATTCAAGTTCTAACGAAGAATCTAGCCGTGAGCATGACACATTGGACACCGATATAAGGACAGAGATGAATAATGAAGAATGGATGGCGATTCACCAAGTCAAAACCCGGAAAAGAAAAGCTATCACAACAAAATATGGACAAAACTGTGATTGAAATCCATGATGATACGTCACAAGGTAAGACAGTAACCAAAGAGGCTGAGCCAAAGATACAACTCCATATTCGGCAGCCCCACGACACAACACTACATGTGGCACAAGGGAAAGATGTTACAACAGGTGAAGAGCCCAGTATACCTACAACGTGTTTAAACGTGGATGTTACTCAATTGAAGCCAGTGGTGAAACAAATGATACAGACGGTGATGGATACGCAACAACAAATGCTCGAAACGGATGCAGACTATGACAAGGCCATGCGAGAGAAAATCCAATCTCAAGTAATGAGTGAAATTTTGTCTGCACAATTACTTCAAGTTCAATAGGCACTCTCCAACAAGGAATCAGAAGTTAAAGAAGCCAGCAAATAGTGCACCACACTAACTGAGCAAAACTAAAAAATACAGGATCGACTTATAGAGCTACAGAGAAAATACGAAGCTAGTGAAGCGAAAAAGGAAGGAATCAAGCTTAGAAGCAATTTGTTAGAGATGCAGGTCAAAGTATACATGGAAGAAACTGACAATCTACGCAATAGGAATAAAGAACTGATGAATGCCCTGCTGTACAACCAACCTATAGAAGCACAAGAGACAACCGCAACTGACAAGAAGGACTTGGAAGACTAGATTGCAAAGTATGAAAATCTTCTGAAACAAGAGAAAAACACCCGACAAAAATGGGAAAAAAGTTATATGCATGATACTAATGAACTCAGAAAGCAATGGAAAGCTGTTGAAGACAAACTTTTAATAGTTTATAATGAAGATGCCGGCCAAATAGCAGCCATCGACAATGAGCTTTTGACGACCAAAGATGCGCTAACAATGACCCTTAATGAATTCAAAGAAAAGGAAACACTTATTGCACAGTTAGAAGCTCAAATAAGACAACAAGCAACCATCGGGACACCAATAGAGCTGCAACCAGGAAATCCTATTGACGACGTAGAGGTACGTCCTCTATCTCCCCCGATATGATCATCCCATGCTGTATACTACAAAAATAGGTCAGAAGGAATGGGCACTATTGGTGTCGCGGTTGACAGAAAAATTTGAAAATGAAGTAGTCAAAGTAATGAAGGAGGCCAAGATTAAAGGCAAAGACTTGGATCAGATCATAAAGCCATTCAACATACCTTATGGGCTATTGAAAGAGCAAACACATCGGTATATAAGGTAGACCACGCAAAAAGATCCAGATGAACAGTTGAACTTCAAAGAAAACATCTTCAATGACACACAAGAGGAATTTGAGGCAGCACAACCCTTGTGGAGAAGAAAATTTTTGGAAAAGAATCCTACTTTGCAGGTGCACTGGCAAGCAGCACCATATTTATTATAGGTAAATCCTTCTTTTTGCCCAACGCCTCATCGATGTGACATATAATAATTTTTGGACGTGCAAAAAAGTGGTAAGCTCAATAAACAATGGTTGAATTACCCATTACTTCCAAGTCCACCCCACAATTATTTACTGATTGAAGACTACATGGTGAAATCCATCGAATTTTGGCTACATCATTATGCGACAGTACCAGACCTCACTATAAAGATGACTAATAAAATCCTTAGTATGATACTTACAGTACTCAAAGTTTTTAAGCATGCAGAATATACATTTTTGAATTTCATTGGCATTAACCAAGGCACATATATCTTTTTTTTTATCAGTTATGCCTAGTCATCCTACAATTATGGCATATTATTCCAGACTGATGTTTTTGCCGAGTCAATTGCAAACTTTTGAGGATGCCTTTTTTACCGGATTTTTTGAGATTGACTCAAAGATTTTCTTGAAGATGTCAACTAATCTGAATGCCAGACTAGTGGCATATGAATTAAGCTTCTTTGCAGACCATAGGTAGCCACCACATGATGGTCTAAAAGCAGAACAATGGAAACAACTCATGATACGTGAAGCAAATCTGCTTAATGAGACAGAGCAAAAAGTATATAAAACATACTCCCGCCGACTTCCAAAGCCTGTCGGGGGTGACAGAGTTCAGGAAGGGGTAGTGTTGAAGGAGAGTCTAGCAAAAAGAAAAGAAGAAGAAAACCAAGAAAGAAGCTTCACTAAAAAGAATATATCTAAAGACATATCTCTCCACAGAGCCCCGCAGGGGCACGCATCAGGCAACAACACCAAAGAACCAGGTCCTGAGGAATGTAAATAAAGAAAGACAACAACCAGGACTTTTCATGGGAGGTTGCACACAGCTTCCTCATCCACTGGATGCATGCAATGGAAAGAATTACATTAGGTTCCAAAGGATGACAAAGAGGAGTTAAGAATAGGGCCTTTGAAATGTAATGCTAACTTAGAAGAGAGCAAAGTCCGGCAAAGTAATGTGTGCAATGGGAAAAAGTAAACAGGCTCCAGACAATACCACAAGGTAAGACATGTGAAGACAAAGACATATTAGAAGACCAAAAGTTAGAAAGAGGTCAAGGCTGAGAAGTTGAAGAGAGTGACTAAGAATATCACATTCTTAGCCACTGATGGCGTGCGTGGCATCCCGACTTAATACAACAACCCAGATTTATGAATATAAGGAATACCAAGGGGCAAACATAAGCAAAGGAGGTAAATTGGATAAAGCAACAAATTGTCTGACAATCCTTACCACTTCTTCGACCAATGGGTGCGTGTATTCAGGAGCCATAGACAAGCTGTAGACAAAAAGCAAAGCCTGTCAAGGGACGACAAAGACAAATAGGGGGAGAGTGTTGCAGAGCAAAGAAGAGCAAAGATGCAGAGAAAAAAAAGGGCCCCAAAATTTTTTCGATTTGGACACTGTTTTTGTACCATAGTCATTTTGTAATATATTTTTTCCAATGTAAATGCACTAGAGGAGTCCTCTAGATGCATACCCATAAAGATTTGTCTCATTACCCTTGTAAATTAGTAGGGAATTAGTCTTTTAGTCAATAAAGTGCCGGTCTCATGTGTGAAAGGACCAATTCCAGGGCACATGTATATAAGTCATTTTGTGACTCTTTGTAAAGACTTTTTGCCACTGTGAGAATCAAGAGCACATAATTTTGAATTTGTGTCTTCTCCTCCCTGTATCTTCTTTCTTGTGAGCTTGCATGCATGTGTGATGCTTGTAAAGAGTGTTGAGAAGTGTTGTCTATCCGTGGAAGTGCTTGTTAACTATTGGTAAGGTGTGTGGTAAGTGTAGGAAGTGCTGAAGTGTAGGGAGATCATTCCTACAGCTCAGTATTTTGCTCATAACTTGAAGCATGAGCGTCAAAATCGAGTGAAAAGACAACCATTGGATGTGTCTTCTCGAGAGCTTGGAAAGGAACCCACTAGTACCTATATTCGGAGTTTGGGGCTGATAGAAAAGCTCAATTTACTGTTGATTGCTGTTTCAAGTGTTGCGACACCATAGCTGACCTTGAAAGCATGAATGTGGTGGATTTATACTTGCATGTACCTTGTTAGACATCATTTACATTGACCATCCTTTGAATGCATGTCCTCATACACTCGGCTAGGTTTTGATACTCCTTGGATTGATAATTAAAGCGTGAATCCCCACTATATGCACTTGATGGGGATTGAGGTATAATCTCTTTCTCCACAAGTCCCTAAGTTGATACTCAGGTACACAATTGGTTTTTGTACATATTTGTATATTCCTTAATTTTGCATTGATCATGTGGTTCCTTAACTAAGCATTGATCATGGTGTCACATAATCAAACATACAAAATGAAAATCTTGAAAATTTTGTTGGAGGAGATGGTGGATAATCACAAGACATTAGATGGTGTAGCTAAATCCTGCTTCACAACTGCTACAATTGATGCCTTGAGAGTGTTTTGGGCCTCCTTAGCTAACTAATAAGAATAAATGATCATATATGTTGTTTGGAAGATGATGCACAAATGATAGAATCAAAATAGATAGGTAGGTATGATCCAATGCAAAAAACTTGCTATTTTGGTTGAGACACATGCTCAATGTTTTAATCAATTCTCTGAGTACAGCAGCAATTAGTAAAGTTCCTTTTGGGGAACTTCAATTAGCTTAACAAGCTACAATTCATGAGCGGAATCATCTAAAATGATGGACTATATGCAGAGAATTATGTTTAGCAAGTTAAGCAACACCCCCGACTTTTAAGGGCCTAGACAATCACATACCAGTGAGCATTAATCGAATGATATCCAACAATTGCGAGAACCAAATTCAATGAAACTTTGTAGGATCAAAATAGACAGTACATTTGAAGATTTCATGCTTTGAATCATGCAAAATGATGCACTACAAAGTGAGAACCAGCTCAGACAAAATCACTGTTATGATAGAGTGTGATAGAGATATGAGAGTAGGAAGTAATGAACATGTATTGACTAAATCATATAAAATTACAAAGTCATTAGCAATAAGGCATTTCTCAATGAGTCTAGGATGAGAGAGCTATGAGATGAGCTCCTCTTCTCAAAGAAGGTACATGGAAATGATCTCTCAATCTCGAGATTCACGTGGGATTTTCTTCTCAAATTTTATAGCATATGCAATATCCACTCTTCCCAAAGTAGCATAATTAAGACTACCCACAAGTTATTGATACCCTGTAATATCATCAAGTGGTTCACCTCATGTGAACTTAACTTATGATTGATCTCCATAGGAATACCTGCAACTTTAGTGTTCTCCATCTTAAACTTTACCAACATATCATTTATGTACTTCCTTAGTGTGATGAATATACCTGAATCTGTATATACAAGTTCCAAGCCAAGGAAATAGGTTAAAAACCCTAGATCACTGATTTTGAACTTCTTCATCAATTGAACCTTGAATTGCTTGATACCATCAGAATCATTACCTGTAATAATGATATCATCTACATAAACACACAAGTAGATGATCTCTGATTTATTCTTCTTCACAAACAAAGAAGAATCTGCCTTGCTTGCTATAAAGCCTTGATCCTGCAAATAGGTAACAAGTCTATGGTTCCAAGCTCTAGGAGCTTTCTTGAGACCATAGAGTGCTTTTCTAAGCTTGCATACATATCTTGCTTTGTCTTCATCTTCAAAACCTGGTGGTTGTGCCATATAAACTTCCTCTTATATCCAACCATTTAGAAATGCATTCTTGACATCTAACTGATATAAATTCCATTTTTTTGATGTAGCGAGACTTACCAATACTCTAACTGTTGGCATCTTTACCATAGGTGAAAATGTTTCTTCATAATCTACTCCATGTGTTTGGGCAAATCCCTTTGCCACTAGTCTTGCCTTGTACCTGTTTATAGAACCATCAAAGTTCTTTTTGACTTCATATATCCACCTTGAGCCAATTACCTTCATATCTGGTTTCTTGGGAACCAAGTCCCAAGTGTGGTTTTCCTGCAATGCTTTCACTTCCTCTTGCATGGCTTCTCTCCACATTTTCTTCTTCTTAGCCTCTTCAAATGAAGAAGGCTCCTCTACCATTCAATCTTTAGTGATGTATACAAAGTGCTTTGTAACTAAGGATGTATCATATCCATACATTATGGGCTTCTTACTTTCTCTTTGTGATCTCATTAAAGTTTGATTGGAAGACTCGGGTATATCCTCTAGTTGCTTGTATTTGAACTTGCCTGTTGACTTCCAAGATTTGAAGTCAATCTGCTCCTCATCTTCTAAATTGATGTCCTCTGTCTGGTGTTGATCTTCTTGAGTTAGGGTTGGAAAATCATTTTCCAAATCATATGGTAGTTTGACTTTCCTGCAATCATCTTCAAACCAAGAATTATTCTCATCAAAGACTACATCCCTACTAACTATGAATGCCTTGTTAGTGGGATTATAAAGTCTATATCCTTTTTTATTCTGATCATACCCAATGAATATGCACTTCTCAGCCTTAGGATCAAGTTTCCCTCTGATTTGTGATGGGATGTGTGCATAGGCAATGCACCCAAATATCTTGCAATGATTCAATGAGGGTCTCCAACCATTCGAAGCTTCATATGGTGTCATACCATCCAATGACTTGGATGGAAGCCTGTTAACCAAATAGGTAGCTATAGAAATAGCCTCTGCCCATAAAGGATTAGGTATTTTTTTCTCATTTAACATAGACCTAGCTACCTCAACAATTAACCTGTTCCTTCTCTCTGCCACTCCATTCAATTCAGGAGTATACCTGGTTGTTACTTCCCTCTTTCTGCCTCTATCCTGTGGAAATAGATCAACTCATGTGAAAAGGACTCACCACCTCCATCAAACCTGATTCTCTTCAAGCTTATTCCTGTTTGGTTTTCCACTAATGCCAAATATTTCTTGAAACATGTAAACACCTCATCCTTGTGCTTCATAAAATAGAGAATTGTCCACCTACAGTAATCATCAATAAAAGAGACTTAGTACCTTGAACTTGAAATGGATGGATCTTTGCTAGGACCCTAAACATCAATGTATACAAGCTCCAAATAATCTTCATGGATGTATCCTTTCCTGTTGAATGGTTGCCTATGAGCTTTGCCAACATTGTCAAGCTCTACATTTGTAGATCATATGCTGCTTGGTCACATTAGGAATCCCAAGTACACTTTGATCCCTGCAAATTTGCTTCAGAGTTCTCTCTCCATGTGCCCTAGCCTGTTGTGCCATAATTCCAACTTAGATAGGGTTTGGTCTCTATAACTAAATAGTGCTATATTCCTTGTGTCTTCAATTTCAAAGGTAAGAAATCTACCTGACTTCTCACCTTTGGCTATCTTCTTGAATCCTTGTTGGGGGTCTTCCACATATGCTCTATGCTTTGTGAACCTGACTTGTAGACCTTTCTCTACTATCTGCCCAATACTAATAATATTTCTAGTTATAGGAGGCATATACAAAACTTTGCTCAAAAGATTCATACTACCATCTCATGTCTTAACATTTCCAATTTTCTTGATTGAATGCTTGGTGTCATCACCTGTTAGTACCTCATGCTTTCCCTTTGGTTCTTGAAGATCAGATAAGAGTGATACATTCCCGATCACATGATTTGAACAACCTGAGTCAATGTAAAAGAGATGCTCATCATCTTTACCTTGGTTGGATTTCATGTTCATAATGAGCAAAAAATCCTCTTGATCTTCAGTGTAGTTATTAAAGTCCCTTCTTCCTCTAAATCCTCCTTGATAGTTGTTGTTGTTGTTGTTGTAACCTTGATTGTAGTTATAGTTGTAATTGCCTCCACCATTGTTGTACCTGCCTCTTGTTTGTCCATAGCCTCCTCTATAGAAGCCTCTTCCCCTTTGGCTCCTTATATTTTTATAGCATTCTTCAGTAGTGTGGTTATTGAGACTATATATATTGCATGGTGAACTATTGTAGGGTCTCCCTCTACCTTGCTTACCTCCTCTGCCCCTACCTCTAGCACATCTTCATCTTCCTGCATAATTGGCTTGAGAGGTACTAGCCTCTTCATCTTGTTTCTTATTTTTACCTTTATCCTTAGCTTTATTCTTTTTTGTATAAAGGGCAGAAGATTGGTTACCTCTTGAGTTGTCACCATTTCTGTTGAGTTTTGCTTCATGGGTGAAGAGTTGTCCCATCAAGGTGTTGAGATCAGGTATCTGCATATCCATGTAGAGATCCATTACAGTGGTGAAGGATTCCCACTTATCATCATCTTTAATCCCATTGATGATCTACCTCACTATGTGCTCTTCGTCTATCTCTTCTCCAATGCTTGCAAGTTGGTCTGCAACATCCTTCATTTTGGTTACATAGTCGGCCACTCCTTGCTTTGATTGCTTCTTGAGAGTTGTGAATTCCATTCACAACTGATTCTTCCTAGATCTTGTGTTGGAGGAGAAGTATGATGAAAGCACTTTTTCAATCTCTTAGGAGGTTTTACAGTTTCTAACATGAGGTAACACGAAATCAGAGATTGAGTTTAGTAAGTATGACCTTGTAAGAGCATCCTTTGCACACCATGTGGTTAGCCTCTCTTGCTCTTCCACTGTTGGTTGATTCTTGCTTATGAAGATTGGCATGTCTTCATCTCTTGAGATGCATCCATATAAGATTTTCCCTTGAAGGTACGCTTGCATCCTTAGGGACCATGTTGAGTAGTTATTCCTGTCCAATTTATCAATGAAGGATGGAAAACCATCTCCCATCTTGATTGTGCTTGCTCTGATACCACTGTTGGAGGAGATGGTGGATAATCACAAGAGATGAGATGGTGTAGCTAAATCTTGCTTCACATTTGCTATAATTGATGACTGGAGAGTATTGTGGGCCTCCTTAGCTAACTAATCAGCATAAATGATCATATATGTTGCTTGGAAGATGTTGCACAAATGATAGAATCAAAACAGATAGGTAGGCATATGATCCAATGCACAAAACTTGCTATTTTGGTTGAGACACCTGCTTAGTGTTTTACTCAATTCTCTGAGTACAACAACAATTAGTAATATTCCTTTTGGGGAACTTCAATTAGCTAAACAAGCTACCATTCATGAGTGGAATCATCTAAAATGATGGACTATATGCAGAGAATTATGTTTAGCAAATTAAGCAACACCCTCGACATTTATGGGCCTAGATGGTCACAGACCAGTGAGCATTAATCGAATAATATTCAACGATTGCGAGAACCAAACTCAATGAAACTTTGTAGGATCAAAGTGGCTAGTATGCTGAAGATGTCATGCTTTGAATCATGCAAAATGATGCACTATAGAGTGAGAACCAGCTCAGACAAAGTCACTGTTCTGATAGAGTGTGATAGAGATATGAGAGTAGGAAGTAATGAACATGTATTGACTAAATCATATAAAATTACAAAGTCATTGGCAATAAGGCATTTCTCAATGAGTGTAGGATTAGAGAGCTATGAGATGAGCTCCTCTTCTCAAAGAAGGTACATGGAAATGATCTCTCAATCTCGAGATGCACGCGGGATTTTCTTCTCAAGTTTTATAGCTTTGTATTGGAACCAAGCATTTGAATTCATATTCAAATCCTCACCTAAAAGTAGTCCTAAAGTATAGGATTGATTCTTTCTTGATTTTAACTACCAAATGATACAATATTCCAAGTTTCCTAACTCCTCGTGGGTTTACATCACTTTTACAATGAGTAATTATACTCAAAGTTACAACAGGTTGTACATATGAAGGTTCTCAAGTGATATGGTAATACATCAAGCTTATGTGTATTCATCAAGTATGTAGGCTTGAGCTTCATTGCACCAACAAATTTGACCTAGAAGGATTTTTGTTTTGAGGATCAAGTTTGAGTACCTTAGAAGAGGCACATTGAGCTACTTCCAATACACATCGAGGTATCATGAAATCTTAGTACTACTTACCAAACACATTGATGTATTACCAATTTCCCAAGAAACCATTTGAAAGAACTAAAAGTCAAATGCTAGTTCTCAAACATGAAGATAATGAGATTTAGAACTTTTTTTTTGGGTTTTGGGGAGTTCAATCTTAGAGCAAGTAAAGATTCATGTCATCTAAAAGTAGAAGAAAAGGAAAACATGCTTTCTTTTTGTGTTGTGTATGAAGTCAATTTATAACTATTGATAATTTATAAGGATTGATTTCGTTGAACATGCATTGCCAAATGGAAAATACCCTAAATTGGTTGGGAGGATGTCCAAAGTTCAATCCCACCTTGACTTGGTAAATTCATATGGATCTATACACTAATGACTATCCACCCATCGCTTCTCAAGAATGTAGAAGTTGTCCACCCCCGTTTGTGTGGGTGATTAGGCCCTCCACTTCTTGGGGCGAAGTGATCCCATGGGTACTATGCCCATTTACTTGTACAATTATTCTTTCAATCATTTCAAGCAAAGAGAAATTAGGCTTCGGCCGAACTTCCTCTAAAAAAGAAAAGAATGTAGAAGTTGCCCTTATCTTTTTTTTTTGGAAGTTTGATCATCCACCTACTCTTTTCACTATAAAAATCAAAATGAACAATACGTGCATCCTACAGATCCTCTCTATCCCCCCACTTTCTAAGAGTTAAATGTCAAGTTATACATCAACTTTCGAACCCTAAATTTCACACTCTAGAGTTCAAGTGTTTACCACTACATCACGATCCCCCCTATGCCTCTACTTTAAGATGGTGTGTGTTACCATAAAAAAATCATGTTATGTAAAAGGGAAAAAAGAAAACAAAATATCTTTTCTGTCTGCTTACATAAAAAAATCATGTTATGTAAAAGGAAAAATATCTTTTCTGTGTGCTTATGAGCTTCAGGCCCACCGTCAGCATCAGAAGTCCCGCCGCAGCGACACGTTGAAGAATCTGCATCATTTCCCTCAGCGCAGCCCTCATGGCCGTGCGTTAGGTACAGACAGAAAGCGTCCGGTGCTTCAAAGTTCAATCGATCATTCTGTTTCCAGGAGGAGAGTTTCCGGACAAGCAGAAATCAGGGCCTTACCAAGAAGCTTTGAGATTCACGCACAGCTTTCGCGTCCGGTGCTTCAAAGTTCAATCGATCATTCTGTTTCCAGGAGGAGAGTTTCCGGACAAGCAGAAATCAGGGCCTTACCAAGAAGCTTTGAGATTCACGCACAGCTTTCATGGCTGTACAGATTCCCGCCGAGTTCCGTTCCTCTATGTCCCTAGCCGGCTCCCAACCAGGTGGTGGATCTCTATTGCATAGCTTGCCCAAAACTTTTCACAATACAAGCCACTGCAGGTCTGCCTCCTGTTCGGCCGGCGCTGCCTCAGGCACGCCCTCTTTCTCTTCATTTGCTACGTTTCATCCTTCCTCCCTTTGGTGCTCTTTCTCCACGGCCTCTGATGGTCACGTGGGATTCATTTCGAGCCGAGTCCAGGACGAAATTATTCCAGACCTGGATGATAGTGGTGGTGGCTGGGGTGGCTCATTCAAAACATCTGGAGGTGACAGCCGAGGTGGAGATGATGATGATGATGGTAGAGACGGCCGGGGGCGACCAAATGGCGACGGCGTTTTCGGTCTTTTAGGCGCTTTTCTCAAGGGTTGGAATGATCGTGTAAAGGCAGATCCTCAATTCCCGTTCAAGGTTCTGATGGAGGAAGTTGTTGGTGTCGGTGCCTGTGTCATAGGAGACATGGCATCGAGGCCAAACTTCGGCCTGGATGAGCTTGATTTTGTGTTCTCTACCATCGTCGTCGGATCAATCATGAATTTTTCCCTGATGTACCTGCTGGCTCCGACATCGATGTCTGCTTTATCAACAACCTCCTTGCCCTCAATCTTCGCATCGTGCCCGCCTGGCCATGTGTTTGAGCGGGGGACGTATTCTGTGCTTCAGAGGCTTGGCACCTTCGTGTACAAGGGCGCGATTTTCGGCACATTAGGCTTTGGAGCAGGTCTTCTGGGCACTGCAATCTCGAATGTTTTGGTAGGGATGAGGAAGAAGATGGATCCCACCAATGAGGTGCAGGTGAAAGCTCCTCCTACTGTCTTGAATGCTGCAACATGGGCAATCCACATGGGGCTAAGCAGCAATCTTCGGTATCAGGCTGTAAATGGCTTAGAATTTGCCATGGCAAATGCCTTATCTCCTTCCTTGTTCAAGATGTCGGTGTTCTGCACACGGGCTCTGAATAACGTTCTTGGTGGAATGTCTTTCGTGGCGCTGGCAAGATTAACAGGATCGCAGAAATCTGAAGATTTAGAGGTAGACGTGCAACTGCAGAGCTCCTCTTCAGCCATAGATGCAATTCCGATCGTAACCTCAACAACGGAGTCCGATTCTCCTAACGAGGAGACCTGAACCTCATGAAAGGAGGATGCCACCCATTGATTGGCCTTCTGCAGGTAAGGCACGCCCGCTTTATGTAACCTTATTAGATTTCATAGCTCTATGAAGCTTAATCCCCTTCTTGAACTTCAATTCTGAGGATAATAAACAACCAAACCAAATGGCAAGTCTATTGTGCCAACTTGGTCTGCAGAGTCTCTTCTCTGTTAGCGAGAGTGGTCACCCCATTTGTGAGGTGTAGCCATTGTTTATATGCGAAGCTCATCTACTAATCTATTCAGACTGTTTATGCCTATTAAAGTGATCTTCTGTGATGTAATATTGGCTGGTATCTACCATAGGAGTTGATTGATGTACAGGCTTGCTGGATTGATGCTCAGTCCTTTTGGACGGTGAGCCATATGATTTCTACAACCTCTTCTCAATGTGAAGGGAACGAGTTTCCTCTTCTGATTATCTTTGAACTCTTCTTAGTTATTCATGTGCAAGACATTGCCACGCATTGATTGGCCTTCTGCAGGTAAGGCACGTCCTCTTTATGTACCCTGATTAGATTTCATAGCTCTATGCAGCTTAATGCCCTTCTTGAACTTCAATTCTGAGGATAATAAATAACCAAACCAAATGGCAAGTCTATTATGCCAACTTGGTCTGTAGAGTCTCTTCTCTGTTAGCGAGAATTCATTCAACACATCTACATTGTAATCTTATTGCACTTGCAAATGGTTTGCAAACTATGTCGGTAGAGTATGTCTGTTTGAGTATAATATTGTGGGAGCCACTAGTAGGCAACAAGTTGTTAATGAGTCCAAGCCCACATAGATTAATGGTTTGACACCTTGAGTAGCAATTATGAGATGATACTGGGAAGGCCTTTCATGAGACAGCTCAAGGTAGTGCAAGACTAGGGAAAAGACATTGTATACTTGCAGCATGGGGGAACCACAACTAGAATAAATATCCATACTTATACATATCAAGATATCCCCCCTCTACAATGGAACCTGATACATAAGGAAGACGACAATCTATCAATTCATAGTGTAGGATCGGGTAGCCAAACATGGATGAACGAAGACGCTCATCTATGGGTGTGCCAGGTAGCTAAATGGGAAGAAGAAAGGAGGCAATGATGGCAGATAAGACAACAAGTCTATGCATTCAGGGTTATGCCTTTTGGTTTAAGTAATGCCCTAGCCACTTTCCAAAGATTAATGTGCCATGTGTTCAAGGAATTCTCGAGAAAAAGTATGGAGCTATACGTGGATGATCTATGTACCTATTCAGCGATATGATTTGAACATATCCCAGAACTAAGAAAAATATTTGCCAACTGTCGTCAGTATAGAATATGCCTTAATCTTGAAAAATGTGTCTTCATGGTTTGATAGGGCAAGATATTAGGACACATTGTCTCTAGGAATGGAATTTCCATGGATGAAGACAAAATCAAAGTGATTCTGGATTTGCCAAGACCTAAGACTGTTGAGGAAGTGCAAGCATTTATGGGACATTGTGGATATTATCGTAGATTCATTCACATGTACGCCACAATTGCGAGGCCCCTTTATGGATTATTGACCCAGTTTATATGGATAGAAGAATGTGAAAAGACTTTCAACGAATTGAAGAATCGCTTGAGCACAACACCAATCTTGAGAGTACCCGATTGGAATAGACCATTTCATATTCATGTAGATGCCTCCAAGTTTGCCATTGGTTGCATCTTAGCACAGCCAACAGATATAGGAAAGCTAGATCACCCTATAGTCTATGCTAGTAGACAATTAAACCAAGCAGAGCGTAATTATACCACTACGGAGCGAGAAGGCTTAGGGATGGTTTATGCGGTAAAGAAATTTTGACACTAGTTATTGGCAAACAAGTCCAAATTCTTCATTGATCATCAAGCTCTACTGTACTTAGTCAATAAACCTTGCAATATTGGATGACTAGTGCGATGGTTTCTATTGTTAATGGAATTTGATTTTGAAGTAGTAGTTAAGAAAGGAAACATGCACATCCATGTAGATCACCTGTCAAGAATGACACATGGAGAACCCCCCACCGGAGTGCGAGATGATCTATCAAACACTTATCTTTTCAACTTAGAAGTATGTCCACAATGGGCGGAAAAATTAATTCCCATACTCACGCATGGACCTCAACATCGCATCAATTTAAGCAACAGCCAGGAGCTATGGATATAAGTGGCTGTCGACTAAAAAAGTATTTAGAACCATTGACAGAGGAAATATTGTCACGACTTCTAACAGCAAGAAATAGATGAGAAGAGGACGAAGAAATACGTGAGGAAGCAAGACAGGATGCCCTAGAACGAATAAGGAAATTGAAGGAATGGATAAGAGAGAGGGATGAAAGGTATCGGCTAGGAGAGGAGCCCATCCCAATTGCTAATTTTAGGGCCCTAGAAAACCCAGGACATCACATGAGGCAACCTTATTTGAACTTAGGAGTGGGTACAGAGGAATACCACTTGGTGGATGCTCTCATTGATATAGGAGCAGCTGTCAGCTGCATCCGATCCTCTCTGACTCATCGGCTCAAAGCACAATTACCTCCAACCAAAGCACATCTGACGATATAGTGAAATGTATTTTTGCGAGGTACATTTTTGAAAGCAAAGGGTATGCATGCTTGGAGAATTCAACTATAAAACTCACAAAGTAAAGGTAGCTCCCAAATGAAGGTGTCTCTATAAGACCACAAACATCATTATGAATAAGATGTAATTTATGAGCAGCCCAAACTGAACCATCTTAAGGAGGAACGCTGCATTTGGCCCAAAACACAGCCTTTAGAGACATGTTTACAAGGTGCCTCACATTCGGGCATTAAGGACACCATTTCATATTTGTGTAGGAAAAGCAAACTAGCTAAATTCAGATGACCACAGCATGCATGCCAAAGATTTGCATCTGAGATAGCCTAAGAATCTTCAACTGCGCATGCTTAATCATTCACACATTTTGCATATTCTATGAGCTTATACAACCCATGACATAAAATGCCAGAAGAAATAATAACATCATCATTTGAGATATCATGAATTGTACATATGCCATCTATAAATTCGAAAATGAAGTGAATCTTGGTTAATGTTGAAACTGATAATAACTTTTTCTTGGTCCCTGGCACATATAAAGCATTTGACAATGTGAAAGAACTTCCATTCGCACTAGTCAGAATGAACTTACGAACTCCCATTATAGGATAAGAGGACTATTTAACAGATGTGATAGTATTCCTTGTAGGGGTAGGCTCCTTACAGACAGTAGTAAATGCCCATTCTTCATTATGAATAAGATTAGCAGACTTTGAGGCTTGTGCAACAACCATTTGAGCCTCTTTCTTCTTTACCTCTTTTGCAACCAATTAGGATAACTCTTTATGACATAATTATTTGCCTTATAGTATTTACAAAAATGTTTCTATTTTTCTCTTTTCTTCTCAACTTTGTCTTGCTTCTTTGACTATGCAACATTAACAAATTTCTGCTTACTAGTAGATGAGCTCCATTTACCTTTGCCCTTCTGACTATAAGATGCATAATTGACTCGTTCTACCTACATTGACCTTTGTGCAAAAAAACAAAGACTTAACTCCTCAAATGTTAAGGCATTTGGATTTCCTTTCATGATCAGTGAAAGAGTAGAGCAAAACTTTGACATGAATCTGGAAGATCATTAAGAATATTCTGCTCAACTGAACTATCTTGCAAGACTTTCTTAGCAAAAATCAACTACTCCTTCAAATGTTCGATCTTTGTCAAAAAATTATCCATAGAATCTCCTTGATTCACATTATAACTCTCCAACCGTTTTTGGAGGTAAGCAATATGAGCCTCATTCTTGCCTAATATACATTTTTAAGTGTATCGCAAGCATCCTTTTTTGTCTTGCCTAAGCAAATGCCAGGGATAATGGCACATTTAATAGACAAATCTATCGATGCATGTGCCTATGCATCTCTGTGTCCCAATGAAGTCGCCCTACAATAGAGGCAGCAAGAACTAAACCACGACCAAGATATTGAAGATCATAATCTTCAATGCCATCTGGATCACCTTCAATAACTATACTTGTAGGTGTAGTAGGACGTTTTTCAACACCTTGCGTAATATTCCACAACCCTTTTGCTACCAATAGATGATACACCATATATGCCCACAATGGGTAATTAGTAGCATCCAACTTATCCTCAACAACCAACATACAAAATACGTCCTTGCTTTCAACCATGGCCAGTGAGAAAATAACGAGATGCAAAAAATTGATTCTATCTCAAAAAGTTGAAAAGAAACATCTTATCTAGCTCTACTTAAACTTGTAGCAGATTTTGAGACGCTTGTATTAGTGAACTGAAACCTATATATATGTTTGTCACAAAAGGATGAAATTGCATGCCCAGTCATTACGATAGTCTGCTTGGAGACCAAAACGAGGTCATATCAAAATTTCAATTCCATATGACAAAGCATTTTTGAACTCCTAATCACCCAGAGTATGCTCACCAGTTTTCGTGCAATTCTGATATTGTGATTGACGGGATGTCGACGATGCCCTGGATGAAGTGTGACCTATTGTGATACCAATTGTTGGAGTTCAAGGTCTGTGGAAGCACACAAACATCATAAGGAAGATGAAGAAACTTGGATCTCAACACAATACAACCATGATTGCCTAAGTTGCAGCCAATTAATGGTTGGGGATTAGGCGCTATGTGTGATTTCTCTAAATTATTCTTTATCCCTGAGCTCAAGAAGTAAAGTATAAATGAATTTTTTGTGGAATTCATACAAAATTACTCTCTTTGTAGGTGGGGTTATACAAAATTACTCTCTTTGTAGGTGGGGTTTTAACATTGTTCAACCAATATTGCTTGTGAGTGAGTGTATCGATGTAGATTTCTTTCCAAGAAGGCTTAGAATCAAGCCAAGTGAGCTTGAAATTCTTGACTAAGGTCATCCCTATAGGTGAAGGAGGAACTTGTGGAGATCGTCTCATTGTCACTAGTCTCTTGATTGTATTCAATCTCGTTAATTAATATTTTTCATGTACTTAATCATAAAATTAAATATGATCAAATATTTATATCGATAATACATTGACATATATATGTGAAGGGTCCTTAGGAATGATTGATACGAATGTTCTAATTTTGATTCATCATATGAGGCATGATACAAAAATTGTTAATCAATCTTATACAATTCCTTGGATATGTTTATGGAATCATCTTTCTATTCTCTATGCAAGATTGAGCATCAGTAATCATCACATGATATTTCTTATTGAAATGTGAAGCTTGAGTAGTAAATGTCATAAAAATGGAACCAAGCTTCTAATTCGAAGTTTACTAGTGCATGCTTACTTGTTAATGTTTATAACACCCATGTTCGAAATCAAGCATCCAACATTGTAAAAGGAAAACTTGATCTTTTGACCTTCTACTAGAAACTCAATTGTGTTACCATAGTAAACCAATTTTCCTTGAGATTTGGCATGATAACTTATGTTTACATAACCATTTGATTTGGTGACGATTAACCAAAAAGAATTATCTGGGGTTATTTATTGTAAATCAATGGAATTATATCTCTCCTTTTCACCTTAAAACAAATTAGTAGCATTCATTAGTGTTACAAAATTCAGATACCTGTAGATTATTCCTATATGAGTCATCCTCAAATTAGAATTTTTTTTCTTCGCAAAAACCTTACAAGAAGATGAAGTAGATTGCATGTACAAGAGGGTGGCAATGTCCATCTATTATCCTTGAAGTGAGAAGTACTAGAAGATATGTTGAGTTGTAATGTCCATCTAGTATCCTTAAGGTGAGAAGTACTAGGACATATGTTGAGTTCAAATTCCCATTACAGACCTAAGCAAAAATGAAATAAGTTCTCCTATCCACAAAATGGAAATTGAACTTCAAGTCTCATGTTGAGGATGCTATACAAGCTCCTCTTAGTACATGAAGCCTAAAAGAAAATGTTATATCATTTTTTGTCCTCTAATTAGGTTATGGTGGTGCATGGCATATAAGTTTGATTTTTGGGTTGATAACTTATCAAAACAAAAATTTTCCTTCTTATCATAGTTAAAGGGCTATTGCACATTTACAAATTTGAGGAAAACTTGAAACTTTGATCACGACAAACAATGTTAATGTGCTTATGAATTCTATCCAGAATAGTTATTTCTTTTGTTAATTACGTACTGAGAATAATGAGATTTTTATATAGCATGAGATAAATTTCCCCACTAACATTAATGGGCTGATAATCACAATATGTGTAAATTACCCTATATAGTTCTCGTTGGGTACTTTAAAATGGTACAAAAGAAAACAATTTCTTTATCATCATTTCTTTTTTAGCAAAGCTTACATAGGAATACCCAATACAACCATTATGTACATGTCAACTTATGTACATTTAGGTATTTACATTCATCGAAAGCCATGTAGCACAAAAAATGCATAATCGTGTAATGTTTCTCTTAAATTGGAGAATATAAGACACAAAGATAAAGTATTAATACAGAAAATAAGAAAAATAACAAATTCCAAGGTAGAACCATTAATATCTAGAATTTCATAGGAACTTTTGTGCGTATAGGAGAACTTAAAATGTTATGATCAAATAATGTTATGAAATGTAGAGTTGAAAGAATTCTGCTAAAAAAGAATCAATAATGTTATACTCACGTTTATGCTCAATTGTTAAACTCAAGAATCTTTGTAAATAACTCTACATGTCACATTGAGTGCCCCAAAACTCAATTAACACACGTGTTGTACCTGGATACTTTAGTGTCTTGAAAAAGAGACAATGTTTGACAAATTTTTTAGATTGCTAGAAGGAGCCAATTATAAATCTAACTATGGGACATGCTAGCATAAGGCTTGAATATTTCTAGAACAATATAGCTTTCGTTAAAGGATAGAAACACTAAGATTTATTCACTAATTTTATGATGCTAATTTAAATATTTACACAAAAATTACAGTGATGTCACTTAGTGTTGATTTTTTGTTAAAATCATGATCATGTCATTTTCATTGTTGTAAATGCCACAAAATCTCTTATTTTATATAAATAAACACTTTTCTATCCATAATCAAATATTTGTAATGATTTTATCTAGGATTATGACATAAAAAAATTAATCGCATGTGTCGTGATAGTGTTATCATCTATGAATTATTTTACAAAATGATGGTATGAATATGACCCATTTTTTATGATCAAAATAATACTTTGATAACCTTTAAATTAAAAATATTTTCTTGATAACCTTAGGAATCAAATTTCTATGTTCTTTCTTCAAGTTAAACAATACTACTATTTTTCTATGCTAAGAAAAAGTCATTTGATGAGAAAATATTGCATATGCTACATGATTAAAGTTAATATGCTAGTTTCTTCTATATAAACTAATTTATAATGTTTATAAAATTATTTGCATTCATATTATATTCCTTATATCATTGAGTAAAGCTATTTTTTAAGGATTAGATTTTCTTCTTGATAGAGTGGAATATGGCTATTGAATGAAATATTGACATTGTTAGTGGTATGTGAGATAGGTACAAAAATTATTGGTTCAAAGACATGAAGCATATTTGTATGATATTATATGATGGTTTTTGAAATAAAAAACCAACCTCTTTAGTGTTTTTATGCATCAATATTATATAAAAGCCTCCTACAATGTATAACTACATTAGTGTTAAGAATAGATTTAACTATGCAATCCACATTTACAATCAATATCAATATCATCTTGTCAAGGTGTATGGTATATTGGTTAATACACTAGACCTTGAACTAAAGGTCCAAGGATCAATACTCACAAATTGAATTGATGTTCGCCCCTAAATGTGGGGGGCAAAGCCCCCCCCCCCCCCCCCCCCGAGGTGTGTGTACCATTTCTTTTACAAATTTCAAGATTTATGGAAGAGTAGCTCAAAGACCAAACTTCTAAAAGAAAAGAAAAATATCAATATCTTCAAGTTTGGCTTTAATTGAAGAGGCCAAGAAAATCACCCCATTAAATTTTGTAAGAGAGTAGGATTAGACAATTTTGAAGTTCATTGATTTCTTTTATTACACCTTATAGATAATTTCCCATAGATTGAAACTTCAAAAATGTGATCGTGCACGTAAATGGACTTAGTACTACAAGACTCTTCATATCCCATCAAGCGAAGGTAATTGAACTATAAATTATATGGACAATAGAGACTAGAAACCACCCAAAAAGTATGCAAGCACTAGGAACTACCCCAAAGGGCTTAAACCAATGAGAACTACAAGGGCCAACTGGATTACTAGCCCAAATGCCATTCCATATGAAGATGCTAGAATGAAAACTTTCTTGCAAGCAATCATCCACCCCTACCTACCTCGAGGCTAGTGTTTAAGCAGCCATACCCCCTAAACAAAGGAAGACAACTTGATTGTCATACTAAATCCATAAGGTATTTGAATACATCTAAAATCCCAATATCATGTGGATAATCATACATTATGTTCCCTTTCTCGAAAACCTTTAAAAACATGAGCTCTGAACAAGCACATTTATGAAAAAATTAAATAAAATTTCTAAAAAAGTAAAGGCTTACTTGACATTGTTTATATTGAGAAATGATGTACAAAAGAAAAGTTAGTAGTGACGTTAATATTAACAAAAACATCAACTTACTTCCAGCTCAAAAGAAGCCTCTATGGGAGAGAAGAAAGGGTTACTTGAGAGGACATAAATGTGTCTCAAACTTTTTTTTTGAGAGTGCAATGAATTGAAAACACACTCACACACCTGACCTCGTAAGGTAGAGGCACCCATCTTTGAGGAACTCATAGATATGTCCAGCCCACACATCGAATTGACAAATTGCTAAGGTGTGCTCAAATTTGACTCCAGAAGTGATAAATAATGCCTTTTCCAATAAGCCTAGGGGCCATTCTGTGTGCCCATCTACCATTTGAATCTTCATACTAGTGGGTTGTAGGGCTGGTTTTCCCCATTTCTCCCATATTTCCTTGGTAGCAATTCCTACACCGGCTCCCGAATCTAGTATGGCTTGCATCTCGATTTTGTCTAAATTAGTCTCTAGCTGGCTGGTGAGCTTCTCTCTCAACTGAGGCTTCACTTTTAAGAGTTCTTCCAAAGTCAGAGTACAAGGTATTTTTACTTTTTTAAGATGTATTATGTCAGAGATTTGAACTGATGGGTTCTGCTCCTTTCTCCTTACTAAGGGAATACGATATAATTCAGAGTTATGTTCATATTCTCCCATATAGTTTGGCAATTCATTCACACTGTCTTCGTCATCTTTGTTGTCGTAAAGTTGCAATAATCCTTTTGAGTTTAATTCATGTATTGATACTTCAAGCTCGCCTCTCGCTTCTAACTCCTCAAAAGGAGGTTCAATTCCTTCTGTTTTCTTCCATCTATCTTCTTGGACACTGGCCCACAAATATCTAGGCCATTCCGCGTCTACTTCAGGTATAACGGATCCTTCTTCAAATCAGCTATCTCTTCTACATTGTTCCTGGAATTTGAAGTACTGCTAACACTATCCTCACTCTTAACACTGCCTTGAGGTATTTTTAAGTCTTCTGCTAGATTGTCCTCTAGATCGATACACTCTTTCATACATTCATGTAAACTTTGGACTCTCTTCACATATACTAATGATCTCAATGACCCATTCACTAATCCTTCCAAAAATAATGAGACCATTTTGTTTTGAGTGGGCCTCTCTTCAACAGGGCATCTATCCACGTATTGCTTGAATTGTCTCGCCGCTAATCTTACTGATTCCGTAGGAGCTTGTTTAAAACTATGGATCAATGAAGAAGAGTTGTTCTTGATTCTAGTCTTGGTGAATTCCTCAATCAATTCCTGATAGAATTATTCCATGTTTTGGAAATTATTAGGATCTAAGGGTTGGAACCAAGCTAAGGCTGTGTCTATAAGGGTTAGACAGAATGTTTCATATTGGATCAAGAAGTCTTCCACTTGTTCAGCTCTTATCACTTGCTTGAATTCAGCAATATGGTTGTATGGCTCACTAGAGCCATCATAGTGGCTCCTCATGCATTTGGCGACTTGAATAGTCTTCTTCCAAGTTCGGGCAGTCTTGGCATTATGGGGAGAACTGGTCATCCTATTGGTATGCTTGCTTCTCTTCCTATCGGTGCTCTCTCATGCACAGGGATTCTATTTCTTGGTTCTGCATTTGTAGGAGGTTGATAGTTAGGATTATTACTAGGAGTAGCAAACTGAACTTGGGGTCTAACTGGAATACTCTGTTGTTGTGTCTGTCCTGAATCCTGATAAGATGAATGTGGATGAGTGCCATGGGGGTTTTGAGAAGTAGTGGCTTGATCTCTAGGCGGAATACAACAATGTTCTGATATTTCAGCCCAGCTCTTTCCAATTCAGTCAAAGGCCAATATCTTCTCTGATTCTTGTCCAAATACGTAATATGAGTGGGTTTTTTGGGATCTTGTAACTCATAAATGGTGGCTGGATTGGTAGCTTCCTACCATAATGAAGAGTTAGTTCTAAGTGGATACTCCATTCCGTTGACCAAATAGACATCCATCAAGGAATCATTTTGGGGAATTAGGTCCCCTCTCCAAACCCTAATTACAATGGACTTCCCTCTAGGGGTAGACACCTGCTCTTCTCGTTCCTCTTCATTGTGGTGTTGGCCATTATCTTCCTCCCTTTGTTCATCGATGCTCTCTGGGTGTTCAGTGATTGTGTACATAATTCCCCTTTTATCAAGGTAGAATCCTTTCACATACTTGACTGCTGGTCTAGGTACTATGTGAGCATCTCTAGCTTTCTTAAGCCTTGCCACTGACCTGTTTAATCCATCTATGTAGATGGGTAAGTCATGTTGATTGGTACTTACATATTCTAAAGAGGTTCGGTACTCTCCCTCAATGATAGACATTAGGCCGGCTATTGGTACAGAACTATGCATGTCTTCTGAGGCCATAATGGTCTCCTCTTTAGACTCACTCGAGGTTTCAGAATAATGGGAATGAGCACTTGGCTCTGCTACACTTCCTACAGATGAAACTACACTTCTTTGGCTTCTTAGGATTCTTCTCGATCTTAAGTTCATTCACTTAAGAGCTCTAATTGAGTTTGGACAACCCCTGGCTCCTAGTGCTCTCTTTAAAATCTGCAGAGTTGTATGTATTTTTTTCTTAATTTGGAATCTCCTAACTGAGATATCACTTAAGGTTTCTCTGCACGACACACGAGACTTGCTCAGTACATGACACTTGACACTGGGTAAGTATCGCAACTCCGGGCTCCAACGACACTCGACACAGGATTTCTCAGGAAGTGTCGCGATACTTGGTCTACAAACGACACACGATACTTGATCAATCTCGACAATCGACACTTGCTCGATGTCATGACACTTGAGGTCCACGATACTAGACACATGACACTAGTCTCAGTCGCGACACACGACACTCTTGAGATGTCACGACACTTAGGTCTGTGACACTGGATACTTACTCACTCACGACACACGATACTTACTAGATGTCCTGATACTTGAAGTCAACGATGCTCAATACCTGGCAAATAATAGACACCCGACACTTGGCAAGTATCGTGAAACTTGGGTCACGATACTCGACACTTGCTTAGTGGTGACACTTGACACATGACACTGGCTCAGTCAATGATACTCGACACCTGTCAGGTGTCGCGACACTTGGTCAATCCGTGACACATGACACTTGGGAGATACCGTGACACGGGAGGTCCACGACACTCGACACTTGTGAGATGTCGCGACACTTGGTCAACGACACTTGATGCCTGTCAGATGTTGCGACACTCGATGAGTGTAGGTATCGCGATACTGAACCTAGGGAGCTCGCGTCACCTAAATGTCGCGACACTTGACCTTGGGAGGTCATGACACTTGAAATTTTTTCATACACAAGCAAGTATATTTAAAAACCAAATTAATGTGGGTGATCCTAGTGCTTCTTTCCCCTTCCCCAAGTGTCTGAATCAAAGAAACTCTCACTCAGCCCCAAGAAAATTCCCTCATGACATCTACCGCACTATAGTAAGGAATTGATATGCTCACCTCCTAAGTGCCCTCAAACACCTTTCAACAACTGCTCGTGCTGTTTTTAGCTCTACACACCACGTTTTCAACTCGTGACACCTGTAGTCCTGCTCTCACGATACTTGCTTGAAGTCAAGTGATTGGAAAAAAGACTTGTTTTTGGTTTTTATACTTCAGAGAAGTTCCTAACTAAAAAGGCTGAAAGAAAAAACTCAAGAACTAATCCTATCTTTCTAGCCTACTCACTTACTTTCTCCTACCTACTGTAACTTCTCTCTCTACTCACTCTCCTAAGCTATCAACTCACTTCACACACTCCCAAAAGTGAGAAGTAGTAAGTGCGGATGAAAGTGACTTACCAAGGAAGAGAAATTCATAGCTCCTCTACTTACTTCAATGCTAAGAGCTTTTCACCATCACACGAATGCCTTGGTTTGATTCGATAGTCCCCGGTAATGGCACCAAAAACCTGTGTACCTGAGTATCAACTTAGGGTCTTGTGGAGAAAGAGACTATACCTCAATCCCCATCAAGTGCATATAGTGGGGATTCATGCTTTAATTATCAATCCAAGGAGTATCAAAACCTAGCCGAGTGTATGAGGACACGCATTCAAAGGATGGTCAATGTAAATGATGTCTAACAAGGTACATGCAAGTATAAATCCACCGCATTCATGCTTTCAAGGTCAGCTATGGTGTCGCGACACTTGAAACAGCAGTCAACAGTAAATCGAGCTTTTCTCTCAGCTTCGAACTTTGAATATAGCGAACAGCGGGTTCGATCGAAGCTCTCGAGAAGACGCATCAATGGTGGTCTTTTCACTCAATTCTGACGCTCCTGGTTCAAGTTATGAGCAAAATACTGAGCTGTGGGAATGATCTCCCTACACTTCAGCAATTCCTACACTTACCACACACCTTACCAATAGCTAACAAGCACTTCCACGGATAGACAACACTCTCAACACTCTTTCCAAGCATCACACATGCATGCAAGCTCACAATGAAGAAGATACAGGGAGAAGAAGAAAAAAATTCGAAATTCTGTGCTCTTGATTCTCACAATGGCAAAAAGTCTTTACAAAGAGTCACAAAATGACTTATATGCATGTGCCCTGGAATTGGTCCTTTCACACATGAGACCGGCACTTTATTAACTAAAAGACTAATTCCCTACTAATTTACAAGGGTAATGAGACAAATCTTTATGGGTATGCATCTAGAGGACTCCTCTAGTGCATTAACATTAGAAAAAATATATTACAAAATGACTATGGTACAAAAACAAAGTGTCCAAATCGAAAAATTTTTGGGGCCCTTCTTTTTCTCTGCATCTTTGCTCTTCTTTGCTTTGCAACACCAATCTCAACAGGGACCTCCCACCAAAATAAAAATCATCTTAGGATTTGACTCCTCCATAGAAGAGATTTGACGACTCCTTGGAAGAGATTTGACACCTCCCAAAGGAGAAAAAAAGAGAAAGATCTTTATTTCAAGATCAAGGTCTAGAGATTCTAAAACAAATGTTATTTAGAACCTTGGGGGAGATTCCATATATTTGATTTTCCAAATGAGAAATCATCAACAAAATGTACCAAAGAACAATACCATCCTCAAGGCAAGGAGGATGATCAAGTTTATGATAGGATGAGTGATTAAGGGAGCTTCACAGTAACGATAGTTCCATTATTGGGTTTTGCTATCTATTGGTAGTTCTTTCCATCAAACCATCTTTAGCGTCTTGTTTGTGGAGCTTCCATAAGCCTATGTAAATTAGAGAAGAAAAAATTACATTTAACAAAGAGAGAATCACATATATATTGAATAATGAGAGAGATGAAGAGAGAACATAGATCAAAGAAAAATTCACTATAAGACACAATAGACAATAATGAAGATAATAATCTGCATAGAGGTAATGAGAATCTAAACATAGATTCCATAGCCTTGAGCACTAATCCTTAGGGTGATATTGCCTTATATGTCATTGCAACATATTCACATGTCTCCAACCATTTGGTCTTTCTTGGACATATTGTCAATGATTTTCATGCAAGGCCATTATGTCGTATTGTATCATACAAGCATGTGAAATCAAAACAATGATAAAAGTAATCTAAGAGGATCAACTTGAGTATGAAATCTCATCTAGTGGGCATGATGCATGGGACCCAAATCATAAGAGAAAAATGGAAAAATTATCCCTATACTTGAAATGGAATAAAAATATGTCATATGCATCTAAGTTCATGCAAATAAATCTATCAAAAAAGGCTTTGTTAATGAATGGATGGTGTTCCCTTCAGTGTGAACCTTATCAAGAGTCATCCCTTTTTTTAATAACACTCTCAAATAAAGTGATACCACACTTCAATGCATTTTTTCTTAGCTTGAGAGACGATATTCTTCTCCAATTTCAATATGATAGCACTTCGACTATTGGTGAATAATCAAGGTACATGTGCAGGATTACCAATGATTGAAGCTAATCAAAAGAGCTACAGTGCCTCTTTAAATTGTTCACTAGCTACTATATCCATGTTTGAAGCCCTTCTTTGCATTATTCACTAACTACTACATGCTCAGATTAAGTAGTAGAAATCGGCTTACATTCTTAGAGTCTAGAACTCCAAGAGATAAAGGTGGACTTGAATGTAGAATTCTTTATGTCTATACATCAAACATAATCAGACTTTGCCCATGTTGATGATTGTTGCATCTTTGTAGCATGGCCAGTGGAGAATCATGGGGCAGTGGCCATGACAAGGAGTAAAGGGGAGAAAACTGAATAAGACACAGGAAATATCTGAATACAATGATTCCAAATATGTCATAGTGATTATCTAATTGAAAATGAAGTACAATCACATGATTACAATATTTATTGAAGTGAAGATTTGTTGATGAGATAAGAAGGAGGAAATGCAAAGTATGGGGTTAAGGATACAACATGTAGGTCACATGATATGATGCGTCAAGATCTATCTTAGGATAGATATTCAAGAATGAAATATTGGATGTATCTAGATTTTCATGGTTCAACCTTGTATACAATCTCAACGATAGTTTTTATGTTGTTCAAAATTCCCACAATGCAAAGTATAGTTTAACATCTCAATCCATTTGGTGATTTGACACCATTCTTCTAATTATGCATATTAATGTTTTATTGGTGGATTTAGCCTCCCACTTGCCCCTCGATAATATGTGGATGATTTGTAATGCAAATTCATCTATGTATTTGTTAGCATTTGTATTATTTGGTTAGTTAAATGTACCCCTTTATCAAATACCGATTCCATAGGATAACCAAATTGTGGCATGGTATTTATATACAAAATGTTTTCCACATTCCAAGCCTTATTGTCCTTCATTTCTTGCGCTTCCACCCAATTAGTACAACATTGTGTACCAACTGAGATATATCTATTTCCTAATGGTTTAACTGATGGAATTATAGGTCCAACAAAATCAAGTCCCCATTTCATAAATGGCTCTCGTGGAAAATCTGGTTGCAAAAGCATCTTGTTTCTGTTCAAAGTTCGGCGCATTGCTCCCAACATTTAACAAAATTAAATGAATCTTTGAATATTATTGGACACCATAATCCTACCCATAAAATAGTTCTAGTTGTAGTTTCTTTTCAAAAGTGCCCTCTCACTATAATAAAGTAATTTTATGATCTAAGGGTCCGGACGATTCAGAAGGATCTGAAATCAGACACCATTTGGTCACCCATTTGTATGACCAAAGATCTCGAGTCTAGACTTACTAGGAGCTCATGTGTCTTGTTAACAAGTGATCCACTTAGCTTAGTGGTTAAGACTCAAGGGTGTGAAGGAGGAGGTCTTGGGTTCAACCTCGATGGGATACATGGGGAGAGTGTTTTGCCCAAAGAGCTCTAAAGCCTTCTAGAAACATCCACTTGAGTTAGCTGGAGTTAATTGGGACACTTGGCACACATGCAATTACATGACCGATACACGGATGTTTAATATCCAACTGCCCAAGAAGGAAGTCCCCTAAAGAGAGCTATATATAGAGGCATATGGTTGGGAGGAGAGTCATCACTATAGCACATGGGTAGTCATAATCTTGCATTGGTATCAGAGCTAGAACTTCCATGGTGACCTTCGAAAAGGCTTCATCATCTTCTTCTCAAGAATTTGAGTTCTCCCTACTTATGGTCTTCTTGAAGATTTCCATTTCTCCTTCGGTTTTCTTGAAGATTTTCCATTTTTCTTGGTGTTATGTCATAACCCAAAAGAAAGATGAGTGTGAGGTAGTGTCTACTGTGCAGCGAATCATTTTCAAACCCCCAACTTTGTGATTGGCAACCGTACGTGCCAACCAGATGGATGTCTTCTTGATATAGATATTGATATATTGATTTTCTACACAAACGGGGTTCTTCTTGATATAGCCATTGCTTACTCTTCCCTTATGGAGATCGAAGTCTGCTATCACCTCATAAAAATCTCCATTGTTGCATTGAAGGGATCCTATGAAGCCGCAAAGAAGGTGTTTTTCTACCACTAAATTGCTTAGATTTCTATTTTTGGGGAAAACTTTAGTCACCCTCAGCTCATGAACATGCGGCAATGCACTCCCTTTTTTGATCCCCAATAGAATAAACCTTTGGGGGTTGGGCCTTTAAGTCCAACTTCAACTCACCATTCAATCAGGGTGTGGCCCAATTCTTAGTTAACCCTTAGCATTGATATGGGAGAAGATTTTGTGCACCCTCTTATCCTTTTGTTATTATATTATGAGCTCCAAGACTTGTTCTTATATGTCTTTTTCACTCTTTCCCTATTTCTCGATCACTTTTTCTTTTCTTACCGCAAACTCAAACTTCACTTCAGTTCGTCTCTCCCTTTCTTTATCTTACCTATCACCCTCCTATAATTCTAGTTTCCCTTCAATCGGTATATACCCCTTCCTTCTTACTCTTGCACACACATGAACAATTTAGCACACACCCGGGTGTATCTCGTTTAGGCCCACTCACACATACGTGGACAACTACAACACACACACACACACACCATCTTACTCACACACACACACCCCATCTTACTCACACACACACACACACACTCTCTCAGTGTCTTCACACACATGCATTCATACACACCCACACTCTCACTCTCACTCTTCCCACACAGCCCTTTTTTCTTGAAATACCAAAGTAAAATGTTCTTAATTAACTTCTAACTTCCAAGACCATCGCCAAGGTGTTTTCTCCTCTGGCTAGAAGAGGTGTGGCCACTTTAGTTGGCTTGTTTTGTTTGGAGTATCCAACCTTCCTCTCTCTAACATAACGTGTGCATATCATACATATTAATATTGCATCTTATACACTAGATCTTTGAATTCTACTCTGAAGATTTTGGATGCATTTCTACTCCACACTCTCACATAGGGCCATAGATGCTTTCACGAGGAACATGTGTAACCTTGGCTTACATATTGGAATGAAAGTTCTTTTTTCCCTTTAAATCAAGCATAATGAAATTCACATGTACTCACTAAGAGTATCTCAGAACATACCTGTAGGCACATGTTGTTTAACTATCCACACAACCAATTCAGCTCTAAGTACTCAACACCTCTCTTCCCTTTTCTTGACATGCAAATCATGCACCTATCATTCATTTACTGTGCACACTGTATATCTCCTTTTCTCTTTTTTCTTTTAATTTTTAAATCATGATCTAATTTCAACTTAACATAACATATAATCCAGTGGGCGTGGTTTAGCGAATGTGCCTTGTATTCCTAAGCAGATGGCCAAGGTTCAAGTCCCGCTTAGGGTTGGATGCCTCAAAGTTTCCCAAGATGAGTGCCTCTACCTTACGAGGTCGGGTGTGTGTGTCTTTCTAATTCATTGTAGTCTCAAAAAAAAAAAAAACTTAACATAACAAATCCATGCCACACAATAGTAGCGAGGACTAATCTTAAGCGCAACAATCCCTTTCTCTTTGAATTTTAAGGCAATAACAATAATACATGATAGACTTTGTCTGTTCACATTAAACCTCAGAAAACATGTGCTCAAAACAGTTGAGTGCTCGATTGAAGTATTGGAGCAGATTTTAATATCACCGTAGAATCGATTTCTGGACTGATAGTTGTCGTAGCAACTGTACACAGAGATTTTAATAGATGGGCAGATACGAGGAGGTGCAGACATTCGATAAAAAACAAGGAGTTATGCATGGAAAAAAGGAGGCGCTGCAAGAGAAGGTTCTTTGTTGTCCGATGCAGATATAGCAGTGGAACGGAGAATACGGTGCTCTCTAGGGGATTTGTGAGGTCTGGACACCATCAAAGAGGGGGAAGATTGACGCATGTTCTGAGGGGGCAGATTGGGATGGCAATTCATGCATGATATTGGGGGGAAGACATCAGGGCTCTCGATTCTTGTTCTGGGAGGACATATTCTCAGACAGGGTGACTAAAGAATATAGAGATCGGACCACTAAGGAGGGAGCATCTCTTTGTTCTGTCATATCCATTTTGCTACCAGAAGATTTATCGTGGAGGCCTGGAGAGTGCACATCAATCATTGTTGGCGCTGAAGATTGGGAATGCATGTGGCAACCTGGAGATGAGAAACAGGAGAGTTGAGTGAAGACAAGCGCTTAAATGCAGAGCGAATATGGAGACAAACTGAAGTTTTGGATGTGAAGGGATGATGCTCAGCCAATCTAAATTCCAGCCCTATGCTGAGGCCTGGAGAGTGCGCATCAATCATTGTTGGCGCTGAAGTTTGGGAACGCATGTGGCAACCTGGAGATGAGAAACGGGAGAGTTTAGTGAAGACAAGCGCTTAAATGCAGAGAGAATATGGAGACAACTGATGTTTCGGATGTGAAGGGATGATGCTCAGCCAATCTAAATTCCATTTTGGTGATGTCTCACACTATCTTCATACATGTAACATTGCAAATTCTTATCTGTCATTTGATATTACATGTCCTATGTTGATGGCATTGATAAATGCACTTTTTTCTTATGGCTATGACTGTATTCTACTGTGAGTGATCTGATGACGACGATGACATGCATTATACTTTTGATTTGTGTGCGCTGCTTTTTTTTGGGGAAAAACTATCGATTAATGTGATAGAATCGACATTTCAATGGCATACAAAGTTTAGCATTGAATACACAAGCTTTAAACTGTCTATTGAGCGAGTTTGGCGGAATCAGTCGATTACTGAATCATCGTTTCATCAACTCCATGTTAATAGGTACAACTCATAAATGATCAAGTCAATTAGCTTACTATACTCAGACAATAATGTAGAGCACATTCCTTTCCTAAATCTTTCATATACTAGTATCATCCGAATTTGTCACACTTTATACATAAAGAATTGTTTTTGTTGTTGCAACTTGACAATCAAATCTACGCTCTTCATGACCATCAGTTAGCGCATCTTTGTCCGTTATAACTTTTGCTCTGATGAATGTGGAAGAATATGATTTTTGTTCAAAATTACTAATCAAACTCTTTGTTCATGATGTTGTTATGAACTGAGTTTGTTATCATAGTTTTACACAACTTTATTAACAAGCATTGACAGGCTTTGTAAAGATAATAAACTCTGTGTGAACGACGACGAAGCACTGAGATCATTGCATATACAATTAACTATGATTATAATTACCTTCATCAAAGTATGACGAAGCACTGAGATCATTGCATATACAATTAACTATGATTATAATTACCTTCATCAAAGTATACTTTAAGAGATCAAAGATGAAATTCTGAGATCTCCGAGAATCAACGAGATATTTTAAGTATAAACATGAAACTATGCATGGAATTAGTATCAGGTAGTACGTTCTTTAGATTTGAGTATAAAAGTGCATAATCTTGGTATCCTACATCTCTAGACATCTAGCGGAAATCACATTCAAGCAATCTCTATCAACTCATCTTGATCCCAAGGACTGCAGACTACTGATGAATGATGAATGTTGACTTTGCAAGAAACTGCATTGACCTTTGTCGCCTCACAAAAACGATATGCTTGATGTAAAGTTTGTCTTGAACCGTTTACATCATATAGCCCATAAAAACCGATGTTGGCTTAGGTCATGATGTATCCTTAATGTTGATAAATTTGTGAATTTCTTGCGCTTGAAATTTCAATTGGATTGATTTAACAAAACTAAAGCTAATAGCATCTTCTCACATGATTTACGGTAGTCAACAGTTTCCCTGATCAGCAAATCATATGAATGAATATTTATGATGTATGAAATCTTGCGCACTCTATACTAGTGAAACTATACTTTTTCTACACACGACACTTAATGTATTAAGTGTATTGATTTAAATGATTTATTGAGTTGAAAGATCGAGTTTTATTTCAAATTTGCAATGATCTATTCATGTGGATTTGAATTACGAAACTATTGTGTGTCATTAAATATTCACGACTTGAAGTGTGATGATATTCCTTGCTAAGTTCATATGCACTAAATTTCTAATTAGTTGCCTTGAGTATATATGTTCTATGTGAGTCAAATTTGCGAAAGGGTAACTAAATCATTCTCTTGAGTTTGAGTTGTTCTTTGAAAGCATCACACCTGAGATTGCACCAAGCACCCTGTGTGCGCCGTAATTCCAATGGTTGGCCTGATCCACCAGTCGTTGTTTTCGCTCCCACACTGCGATAAAATATTCCACATAGAGTCAAGATTCGACGTACCTGATACCGAATTTGGTGGACTCTCCAGTGACACTTTCACCGGACTCGTTTCTTCTGGTGGTAGATTCAGTACTGTCTGCTGGACCACAGGTACCGGATCCAGGAAGACAGTTGGTTCTTGACTGGCCCACATACTAGCTTTGGTAAAAACTCTCTGTTGTTCTCGAGTGCCAGGCTCAAAAATCTCAGCAGCGGGTTGTAGCTTCTTGCTAGACCGTGTTTGAATTGCTGTCGCTTGTGTATCTACTGCTAAAATATATACCATATTTGCCATTGGATGTTGTCGTTCGTTTCTTCGTTTATCATAGTTGGATGCCTCTTTGCAATATTTGCGGATATATCCAATCTCACTACAGAAATGGTATCTTGGTGGTGGAAGAGATATGCCTTCACCTGATTGGTCTGAGTTCCACTGGGTCTGTCCGAAATTGTTTGCTCGCGGTCCCCTGTAAGTTTTGTAACTTTGGTAAGAAGTATTTCTCAAATGCAGTGGTACATAGTGGGTAGCTTGTTGTCCCTGCTCCTGTATTATGGCATTTACGGTCGGTGTCGTCTGTACTTTGGCATTATATGGACACGTTTCGGTAGAATGACTCGCCGTATTACAAATAGTGCAGTACATTTGGTTTAATGCACATGTGGAAGTAGTGTGTCCCGGGTTCTTACA